>JAHEWH010000054.1:0-136741 GCA_020726485.1 Halenospora varia
GGAGTGTCCAGAAGCTCTACGTCCTACAGCACTACAACTTCAAATCCCTCATCACCCTTGGATAGATCTCTGGCCTATCTCTCAAATGAGAGATAATCTCCTGCTAGCTAATCTCTCCCCTTCTACTTCATTTAATGAAGACCAACTCTGTAATGATTTAGTTGAGTTTACGGACTTCCCGAATGAGCAGACCGGGTTGATTGTTTGGAGTGATCCGTGGGATCCGAGGGGGTGGGAGATTAGTGAGAGATTTGCGAGGAAGTGGGGATGGACTTTAAAAGGGTGTGAGGAGTTTATAGAGGTTACCAATTGGTGGAGGGCGAGGAGGGGGGAGAGAGAGTTGGCAATTTCTGAGCTTGAGGATTGAGATAAACTTTATGAGCGAAGTCATAGCAGTGCTTATTCTGATCAAAACATGCCGGGCGTAGGTCAAAATTCCCACTAGTGCAGATTTCACAATAGAAAAAGTGCTCAGTTGTTGCTACCAGGCACAAAATGCAGACTTCAACTCTTGACGGGGCTGTGACTTATGCTCCGTGCTGCAGCCCCCACAACGAGCGTATTAACGAGCCTCGATAGACCGTCCTCATTTACATCACATAGCCCAAGCGTTGCGCCATGAGCGATCAAGGTGGTCGCTGATGCATAGCCCATTCCGGACGCACCTCCAGTAATCACAAACACTTTGCTGGCAAGTGAAGCAGCCATGTTCGGGGGGTTGGATTTGCGGAAGGATTAAAGCCTGAAGCTATGGTAGCGAGACAACTTGGACAACAATCTCAGTTGAGTTGAGAATCTTGACGCAGCAGGAAGGAGATGGCGACTAAGAGTACGTATTATACTTTAGTGGTTGGCCGCTCCGTAAGCTGGTTGTGTTACTCAAGAGTGGGAATAATAGGCCCCATAAGAAATGGATGCTATGATTTTGTATTTGCTGACGAAACAAGCGTGTGACAAATCTTCTCGAATGATGGAGACGTCTCAACTGGAGCACCATGAATCTGGCAGCAGAAAACCTGCTTAATCGCACCACCTGTACTGTACAGTATTGTATCTTTCAGAGTCATGCCGAGGGTGAGTGAGTGGAGTACTGCGTGGTCGGCCATAAGCAGGCTGCATTAGCTTGACAACATCCGCAAGCGTGCTAGCCTCCATCGCAAAATACAGATTTGAGATAATTCTCGCCTTGGAATAGAGTAGAGTGGAGTGGAATAGCATGAGGAGAACTCGGCAATCTTGTGCAACCCCGCAATTGCGCCGTAATGCCCTCATCCGAAAAGATACCACGTGCCGGCTTATCCCCGCCGTGAAATCGCGGGAACAAGCGGTCTTCGGCTCTATTTAAGCCAGGGACTGCCAGATCTGAGGCCACGACCCCCTCTTCGAGCCCGCCTCCGCGCCATTGCAGAGCGTCACCAGAGAACCAGCTTAGTCAAGATGGTCGTCTTCATACCGGTCGAGGCGTGGTAGATGAACACGAGCTGGTTGACCATGCGCTCGACACTCTCCTCATTTATGAAGGGGCGAGGAAGCAGCAAGGGGTGGAGCAGGAGCAGGACAAAGGCAATACTGAGGATGAAGACAAGGGGCCGCAGCAGGAGATGAATATTGTGGCACCAGTGGTAACGGCCGAAAGGCCTGGTGGGAGTCCAAGACCGGCCAACCGACGGCAATCGCTTCCCAACCTCAACCCATCTCCAGAAACGAGTCATAACGAGGCAGGAAGCCGAAGCGGTGGTGACAGCGACGACGAGCTCAACAGCACCGACTCGGTCGAGGATGATGAGAAGAAACCACGTCCTGCCAAGCGGAAGCAGCTGTCCTCATCTCACGATGGCCTAACACGCAAGAAGCGCAGGCGCCCTCTTCAGGAAAGCTCTTCTCGCCAGCGTAGACCTCTCTTCAAGCCCTATCGCCAATACCTCAAGTCACACTCCCCTCTCGACCAGTGTTCAAGAGTCGCTACGAGCTCGAGTGCCAAGGGCCGATTGCCTTCATCAGCGCCTTCTATGCCACAAAGCATAGATACAAAGATGTCGCTTGGCGACTCTAACCTTAGCCCATCATCCAGAGCTACCCACCGACGCTGGCCGAGATCACGTTCTGTCCGCACTCCGCACACTGCTACTCCTTCACGGCGACTATCTGGGACGGTTGTGACGGGCGAGGAGTCTCTCTCGCCCAGCTGGCTCGACTTATCGCGAGCACCGGCCATGTAGGGAAGATTGACGACTTCACTATCAAACCGATTGAGCAACATTCGTACCTCTTGAGTGGCTTCAGCCGGCATACATCGTCATCGATTACCGCGGAGGCAGGCAATGACCACGTCGATGCGACGCGTACCCGACCCCAGGATGGCAAAGCCGTTGATGTTGGGGCCTTTACCTCGCGGGGGGGCGAGCCGTCGAGTAGCGATAACGATGAGAGTGGATTGAGCGACAGCGATCCCGAACTCGGCAGCGACGGTGACGGTGGCGGATGTTCGAGCGAGGACGAGCTGGGCCGTTCGGGCACGAGGATGAATGTCCCATAGGATCCTATAGACGAGCAGCGGTTGCTGGCGTACAAGAAGGAGGGCAAGTCGTGGAAATGGATCTTCCGCCAGTTCCCAGGCAGGACTCAGCCTGCAGTACGCACACGTTTGAACATCGTACAGGCCAGAGGCGAGTAGACTTCCTCGCGCGGGTGGACAGGCGGCTCTTGGTGCGCACTTGTCCGTTGACATCTGTCAGGATGAACCGAGCGACATATCGTGCGTGGCTCGAGAAGGTCTTCTCACCCGTCGTCGTAAATGCCATGCCGGATACGGAAGTTGAAGCCATGGCCTTTGAGCCGTTGTCTGCCAAGTGCCAGAGGGAATTGTTGGAGAATCATATCAAGAAGCTGCAGGATAGGCATAAGATTTTCAGAGGTGCTATTGGAAATGGTGGGAAGTGATGGTTGCTTTGTCAATGTGCAGAGGCGGACCTTGTCCTCGACGGCGCGCCTTCAACCATACTCCAGCATAGCAGAACCATTAATACCAAGACTTTTACACAGCAAGGGAGCGAGCCAGCAAGCAGCGATGATGACAGTTGTTTAAGTGACGATGACGGTTGTTCTAGTGAGGATAAGCAGGGCATTCAAGCACGAGGAAAAATATACCATGAGACCCCATAGACGAGCAGCGCTTGCTGGCATACTGGAAAGAAGACAAGCCTTGGAGCTGGATCTTCCAGCAATTCTCAAACAGAACCCCGCCAGTAGTGCACGCGCTGGAACATGCTTCGGCCCAGAAACGAATAGGCTTCCTGCAGGTGGACTGGTATAAGCAGCTCAAGCTCTGTTGCCTACTTGTCCCTTGGTTTCTGCTGGGGCGAAGGTCTGAAAGGAGCCTTATCCTTCTATGGGCCAGTCCTATTGCGGCAGCAAGTACGGTCGAGGGAAGCGGCGTTCAAAGCGAGGAGGATTGGTGGATGAGATGTATGGGTGGAACACCACAAAGAAAATGGGGGTTGACATCGAGAGCAGACATGAGGCACGACGCCTTTCTGTGAAGAAATTCGTGTATTATACAATAAGTCGCACGTTTATTAACATCCCTGGTGTCATTATAGAACAGTTTTCCCCAGACCCTTGTAAGCAAAAAGAAAAGAAAAGAACCCGTCAACAAAAACGCCCACAATCCCGACTCCTGGTCCTTGCCTCTTTATGCATTTGCCTGCTCCTCTTTTTCCAGATGGCATATTGCCTTGTTAAACGCCGTGATCATCCTATCGTACATTATATCGTGGTCGTGGAATTTGCCTGTGAAGATATCCCTATCTCTGATTGGGAAGAGAGCGGGTCGAAGCTCGCGAGCTAACGGCTTGAGGTTCTCGAACTTCGGCGCAAACTCCGCGATGACGTTCTCAAATCGATTTTTGCCTATATGGCCCTGCTTTGTATTGGCAATTTCTGTATATATCCTAGTATACCAACCTCGCAGTATATTTGTCTTTGGTCTTAATAGCTTATTGAGTTTTTGCCTGACCACACCTTCGTAGCTATACTAAATACACATCTATACGAAGACATAAAAAAACAACTTGAGGTCATGCCGATATGTATGACCTCTGCCTTTAAGAACCTCGATCGCTATAAACTGTATAGTGCTAGTCTGGTGACAAGCCCTACTTGGCATGCCGTCTAGCTCCTTTACCAAGTCCAAGTCAATTAGTCTTCCTTTTAGGGCTTCTTTGGCAGGGAGTTCCGTGATGATGATATTATTTTCAGAAATGTCTTAATAAAGAATCCTACTATCCTTAAGAAGCAACCTATAACCTTAGATAGCATCGCGCAGTGCCTCTAAAAGCTCTCTGACCGATTAATATTCTTAGAGAGGTTGTCTAGCTAGTAAAGTTACCAAGCAGTAGTTTACTTAGTTGCTATATGTCTTACTTTTATAGCCTGTCAAACTGTCAGCTCTGGCTTCTTGAATACTGTCAACATTATTTTGCTACTACTTATTCTGGCAGTCTGCCAGACTGTCAACTACTGTTTCTTAAATGCTATAAGCGCCGATTATGTCTAGCTTGCATTCTTTAATGCACATATCTGTCCTGCTAGTATGACTACTATCAGATTTGGATCTCTTTAGTCTACTCCTATCATCAAGTCTTTTATCTCTTTTTCTTTTCTGCCTAGAGGAAGATGTCATGGCACTACTTGTACTAATCCCTAAGCCCATTAAGTAAGTTACACCACTCTCTGACCTTCCTCTAAGACTTGTTTTAGAGTATGCCTGACTAGATTCCGGGCTACTATCAACCCAAAATGCTTTGCTTGGTAGCTTTTGTAATGTTCCGAATTTTATGTCTTGTCAGAAATGTAAAATAGTATCTAGGTCATTATTAATAACAATCTGCTTATAATTAAACCATACAGTAATGCCTATAACTCCTCTCTCTTTGGCCAACTTTAATAGTTCTTCCTCCTACTGCCTTTTATTAGACGGCCAAGTAAACTTGACCACATACTCCTATTCTATAGAGTCGCTTCTTCTTCCTTAATAACATATTGTTCCCCGGCATACTATTGCTTTAGTAGAGGCGATTGGCTTGTCCTCTAAAGAGATTCTTATATCTTGTGTGATGATGTACTTGCTATTGCCATTGTGCTTGATGAATATATTCAACCCTAACTCTATGTCTGTCATCAACACATACCTAGCAATAACCCTTATAAATCACTCAGGCTCTTTGTGTATATCAAACTTCTTGGAGTTATATGGGCCAGATCTATCAAACACCCAGAGTCGCATCATGCTCCCGCAGATCATAAAACCAGGGACAAATCGCCGCTCCGGTTGACTTCCAAACACCTCACGCGCATACCCTACTAACTGCACCAGTGTTTTGGTAGAACGATCCTCATCAGGATTCTTTTTGTGTTCCCCAATAACAAGTACATGTGACCAGTCGTGGTCGCCGTTCGGTAATGCAACGTCGGCGGGGGCAAGGAAGATGTCTGTCAAATCAAGCAATGAAAAGGGTAAAATAGAGAGAACTCAAGTAAGGTCAGAATTGGGGTTGTTGTTATTGATATCTAAGTGAAGTACTGGGTGTTTTTGAGGTAATGACAGTTTGCGGCTTAATGGCAGCGCTAGGCTAAGAAAAGCAGGTCTATACGCATTGCTCATTCAACACACCCCCCTAGGTTTGAAGTACAACAATAACCTAAATAGGAAATAATAAAGCTATTCCCAAAAACAACAGAATGTAGGAAATTTCTCTGATTTTTGACATAATGATGTCATTTCTTCACTTCTAACAAGTGCTTGATGCTGACAAGGTTTAACTACTATATAAAGCTAGCATGCTTTAGTGGCCCTAGGGCCTTAGTAAGCCTGTCTGCAGGCATCTCTTTGGTTGAGATCCACTCTAATTTTACTGTTCCTTTCTTACACAAGAGCTTGTACTATAGTAGTAGAGAGACATATAACCTATAAAGAGCTCTAAGATGTTATGCCCGACTAAAGCTTATAGTTACCTAGGCAATCAATATCACAGAAGCTTGCTAATAGATTATAGGCTCTTTGCTAAGGAAGTTATTATAGTATTATATCAATAAACTAATCGCTAAAGAGAAAGAGAAATAAGCCTAGAGGGAGAGAATCATAACCCCTCTAGCAGGATAGAATATATAGCATGATATAGGCTGTACCTATATAAAGTAAGAACCTTACATTGCCCCCTCCCTTCTTATAGCTAGCCTCTAGTCTGCACTCTGCCAACTGTTTGCTAGTAATTAACTTTTGTAAGGATCCAATAATTTAAACTTTGTTTTTGGGTTGGCATACTAGGCCGATTTTGGAGCGCACTAAACCTTAATTTTTGAGGATATAATTTTTGGTGGCAACTAGGTGTTTGTTTACTTTTTATCCCTAAACAACAAAATCTAAGACATAACTCTAGCTCTACATTATTATATATTTGTATTATAGGTATAATCCTGATTTGATATTTGCATTATAGGCTAATAATTTGCAGTTGCCAATATGCACAGCAAGAAAACTAGTCCCAAGCTGGCTGCTATAAAGGTAAAGAAGGCAACCAAGAATCTAAAGCCCACAAACCCTATAACTCTGCTTAAGAACAAGGGTAAGGGAAAGGCAATTAAGGTCAACTTAATATATGTTCTTAATATCAACTTTATATCAAAACTGACATTTTTCTAGGATGATAGGGGTAAGGGTTCTTCTAGTACTCTGCTAGCTATCTGCCAGCCTATCAAGTCTGCTTTTAACTTGTTATAATAATACTTTGATAATAACAAATTAGAGAATCCTCTTAAGCATGTCTATATTAGAACCTGGCATGTTTCTAAAGCTTTTAGTAAGCATTTCTGGGAGCCAACTCTAGAAGCTAAGCAGGCTCTTTATAACATCCATTCTATAAAGAAAAATACTCAAATTATTGTGGTGGGGATTACATGACTTATACATGATGCGTATACAAGTATAACATGGCTGGAATTTTCTATACAGACAGACATTACCATCTTTTCACCACAACACAACTTTATAATATAAATACACATTCTCTTAACAACTCTTTTATATAATACAGGTTTTTGTGCCCTTCTTTATAACTTCTCTCTCTATGCATCAGATCCTGTTCTTGTTCCTATAATCTTGGTGTGGTTGATTCCAACCCTCCTATATCTTTTTGGTGACCTATATAGGGAACAGGCAGCTCTGTGGTGCTAGAGTTAAAAGTTTTTCAGGACATTCAAGCCTGTATTAACAAGCTTAGTATTATCTTTTCTATAAGAATTTTGTTGACATGATATAATAGACAAGCCTCTTTACACAAAACCAAGAACTGACGCCAAATAATATTTATTTAGACTATAGTAGCACAAAAGGCAGAACTGTCAAGTAAGCTATAAGCTTATTTCCCTCAACAAAAGGAACCATTAATTTAAGATAACAACAAATGACAATATGCCTATAAGGAGCTATTTACTTAGTTTTTCTCTACTAGGAGGCATG
Organism: Halenospora varia; assembly: GCA_020726485.1. Classification (NCBI taxonomy): domain Eukaryota; kingdom Fungi; phylum Ascomycota; class Leotiomycetes; order Helotiales; family Solenopeziaceae; genus Halenospora; species Halenospora varia. Next base: position 7,517 of record JAHEWH010000054.1, read on the forward strand.
ATAAATAGCAACCTTTAAGAAGCTCTAACATCACTTTACTCAAAAAGTAAGAGGCCCTAGGGTACTGGAAATCAGAAAAGGGGGAATGGACTTCTAGTTAAGGAAGCTATAGTATAGATGACCTTGATCCTAATAGCCTACAAGAAGAAGAAACGGGTTAAAATAAAAAGTGGCACTTGGGAAACAATAGTGTTGCTTAGTGGCACTTAGTGCTTATAGAGCAGAGATGACTGTTTGAATTTCCTTAATTTCCGGCTTGGGTTTATTTTGTACATGCTTGGGGTAAAGCCTAGTTCCCTTTTCTGTCTAAGTATACTTGCCTTTTTTTGTTTTCTTAGTTGCAAGCCTGCATTCCTTTGATTTCTAATAGGGGGTTGTCTAGGTATATATATTAAGGGGGATTCTTTGTTCTTCTCTTTCCTTAACAGACAAGATTCTGCTTTTTTAACATTTATAACTACTTTTGACACTTATCTTTTCTACTTTCTACAGAAACTATAACACTATAACGATATCCAACATGTCAGCACAAGACTTAGCCGTTCTTATATCTCTGGCCTCCGGTTTGGAGAATACTAAAGCCAGCTTAGATTTATCCCGCTCTAAGGAGAAGAAACCAGCCTCTAGGTGGAAGCACTAGAAGCCACAATAGAAGATTGTTCTTTACCACCTAATGCCAGTTCTAGGAGGAGATAGAAGCCCTTACTTTAAAGGCAAGGAAGTCACTGCATTCCTTAAGGCGCTAAATTGTTGCTTTAAGGATTATGGCGTTGATAATAATAAAGAGAAGAAGGAGCGCATAGCGGAGTATTTGGCTACTTGTATTAAACAGGACATTAAATGACTTCTAGAATTTAAGGACTTGACTTAATAGGATATATTCTAGGAGGTCCTCTTAAGGGAATACCGTTCGAACGATTTAGATTAGTTGCTCTATACTGTCGGTTACCTAGAGAAGTATATTAAGGATTTCAAGCAACTAGTTGAATAAGGGCAAGTTATGCAAAGCCAGATTTATAAATACTATAGGGGATTTTATAAGATTAGGGTAAAGTGCATTGAGAAGGGCAATATTACTAACAAGGCTCTTATGTTTAAGTTTATATATGCTCTCCTACAGAACTTGAAAATTAAGGCGATGAGGTTAGTAGCAAAGGGGCCCAAGTTTGATCTAGACAATATAAAGTCTTTCTAAGAGGTTTACTAGACAATCGAAGGCAGTTGTGCAGTATTAAAAGACATAGATGACTTGGTGGAAGAGCAGGGTATAGGTGGTCTACTTGCTGGATTTAATAGCTTAGATATAATATATACTATAACCCAGAACCCGACCGACTAACTATAGGCACTAGTACCAAACATGTTGCCGTTTATTTGAGCCAGAACTAGGGAGTCGAGCTTATAGAAGATAACAAGCAAGGAGATTGATAATATCACTAAAGGGCTGGACAAGCTACAGATCTTGTAAGCAGTTACGGAACAAGCAATGCGGAAGGTAACTACGGCCAATGTTAATAATATAATATATATAGACTTGTCAGATTGGGACAGAAACACTATAAAGGTCAACTATAGAGGGTTCTAAGGGCAGTCCTCCTATAACGGACGATCAAGAAGGCCCTTCTATAACAATAATATATACAAGTAGTGCTATAACATCCAAGTTGACGGTATAAGACCCTAACCTCTATACTAATATATAAACTAGTATTATGACTATAAGATGTTTATTAGCAAAGGAGTGATTTACAAAGCAGACAAAACTGGGAGGGTATACATTGGCCTATAGAATCCAAGCAAGCCAGTATTTCCTGTTTAATTTAGTAATGACCTGCCTTAAAGGAACTAGATTATATAGCGGACAATAAACACAATTTATAGCCACATTCTAGAGAGACAGGAACAAGCAATATAAGAAAATGCCAAACATAAAAGAGTTGCTTAGGAGAGCCAGAAGCCAAATATAAGTTTTGTAGAAAGCATTAAAGCATTTAAGGATAAAGAATATAACACAACCGACCTGTTAGAGGAACAGGAACTTGATAAGGAGCAAAGTGCCTAGGTCTAAGAGTTTATTATTAATATAGTGGAAACTAGGAAGTTATATAGGAAGGCGAAAAGAGACATGTTATATACTAAGGAGACACTTTAAGAACAACTCTAGAAACAAGGTTCTTACGGAAGGCCAAAGGTGCTATAATCCAAGACTGTCACATTTAATAACAAGAATGATGATTATAGCCTATTGCCGGCAGAACAAGTAATGCTAAAGAGAATTCTTAAGAGGGGAGGAGAGGATTGTTATATGACCAACATACCAGCTAAGCTAGAAGATGACTTGGGACATATAGTGCCACGGACACCTTAAAGCAGTACTCTAAAGAATAAGAAGGCATTAGAGACGCTAGTTAAGATAGGCTATAGTTATAAAGGAGCCTTAGGCAAGCTATTAAACTAGACGTTGATTCTACTAGGGTTTATACTTGGAGATATGCTGTCACTAGTAGACCCTATACAAAACCAAACAAAAAGATTAAGGACCCTTAAACCTGGGAAAATCAACTACAAGATATAAGACACTCTAATTGACAAGAGTAAGGTCAGAACCCTAGCCTTTAAACAAGACTTTATAGGAAATGAGTTAAGTGATATTATAAGCAAACGCCTAATGCTTGATTTAGGAGACTAAGTTTAAGTTATTAAAGTAAACATGCTTTTGGGGAGACATTCTCTGGTTACTCAGACTACTATTTGCCAACATTAAAGGTAGTTATTATAATTATAGGGAGAGCCAAGCTATCTGATATTAGAGCTACACTTAATATAGGAGCAGAAGTCAGTATAATTATATTAGATGCTATAACGCGTTTTGAAATCCTAATCACCTATAGCTCAGGCATGGCTTTAAGGACAATTGTCAGAAATAGATCTAGATTTGTTGGCTTTGCGGACAACATACTAGTTATAATTAGAAACATAGTGGTACGGACACGTTTCTATATTATAGATTGTCTAGGCATTAAAATCATACTTGGGTTCCTATTCTTTAAAAAGGCAAGGGTGACACTATAGTACCCTAAGGACTATAAGGACAGACCTGTGTTTGCTCTTTTTTATAATCTAAGAACAGGAGTGATCACTACGGTCAAGACAAACACAGCCACCTAGAGGGCAAAAGAGACACTTAAAGCCAAGTTATAGAATGTTGTTAGTATAATATAATCAGACAGTAAGTCAGAGATTAAAGACAGCTATACTTCTAATGATTTGGAAAATAAGTGATTAATAGAAGTAGTAGGATTCCTGTCAATATTCTAACATTTTCCGTAACAGAACTTAGGGACAAGTTCTTTCTAAAAGAAGGGGGGACAAGAGACTCAGGCCTAAGTCTGATTTTTTGCCTACTAATACCTTGTTAATTAAGACTATAGATTTCACAACCACCTATAAGGACTTAAAGTTATAGAACCTATACTAAGAGAAGACAAGATATATTAATATAAATATGGCATATAAGACCAAGGACAAGAAAGTACAACCGGTAGACAAAGCTAATGGTATAAGAGAGACACCTAGAGGAAGAAGAGACTAGTATAAGAGGTCAAAAGCAAGGGAGACTCTATAGGAACAGGTAGGGAAATACTAACAATACCTTATACTAAGGTTCTTAGATATACCCTAGCAATTATATCTTATACCAGAACAAATAAAAAATCTTAACATTAGCAATATGCTCTAACCTGTAGAACAGGGACTACTTGAAGAAATGTTAATTAATAGAGAGAAGGCCATTGCTTTTGACTGGTCTGAATATAGACGACTTTATAAAAATATGTCACCTCTAATTGTTATAAGCACCATTAAACATAAGGCTTGGCAAACAGCTATATACCTATATCTAAGAGCAATACTACTAATTGTGGTTAAGATGTTTAGGGAAAGACTTGACTAGGGTTTTCTTAAATACTGCCAGGGACCCTATAAGAACAAATAGTTTCTAGTAAAGAAGAAGAAGCCTGGCAAATATAGACTAATTAATTTAGCAACAAAGATAAATGTAGTTTTAAGAAGGGACGCTAATTTACTACTTTAGTTAACAAATTTGTAGAAGAATTTGCTAGATGCTATATTACAAGCTTGGTTGACCTTTACTCTAGCTATAACCAAATAATACTTTACTCAAAGAGCAGGGACTTGACTGCTTTTTTATACTACTTGGATTGCTTAGAAATATAACATTACTATAAGGAGCCACAAACTTAGTAGCACAGTTTGTAAGGGTTATAAACCTAATACTTGAAGACATTTGTCTAGAGGTGGCTATGCCTTTTATAGACAATATTAGAGTAAAAGGGCTATATATAGACTATGACGGCAAAGAAGCGCTTTTAGGAATATAATGCTTTATACTTAAACATATCTAGAACCTTAACAAGACACTTAAACAAATTGAGCAAGCAGGAGGATCTATTAGAGCCAAATCACAGTTCTATAAAAATGGACTTAACATTATTGGTTTTGTTTGTAACTTAAGGGAAGAGAGCCCTTAGCCAATAAGGTAATTAAGATTTTAAACTAGAAAGTACTAGAGAACACCACTAAAGCTAAGGGATTTCTAGGGCTTTGCACTTACTTTTATATCTAGGTAAAGGACTTTGGGCCGATTGCTAGCCCTATTTATTACCTGATAAGGAAGGGAGTAGAATGGAACTAAGACCTAGAGCTATAGGGGAAAGCTATAAGGCAACTCTAGGAGGCAATGACTATAGCACCGGTCCTTATAAGAATTGACTATACACCTAAAGCAGGAGAAATTGTTGTTGTGGTTAATGCTAGTCTTGTTAGATATAGCGGATACCTTGGTCAACAAGACCTAAAGACAAAAAGAGTAAGACCTTTAAGGTATAAGAGTGGGGTTTGGTCCTTAGCAGAACAAAACTACAATGCTATAAAGAGAGAATATAGGGGTGTGCTAAAGATCCTCAAGAAGCTCTATGTTTGGATTACTAGAGTCTACTTTGTTTTAGAAACCAACACTAATATGCTAGTAGTATAGCTGAATACGGCAGCCACTAATCACCCTAGGGCATTAATTACAAGGTGGTTAGTATAGATATGACTATTTGACTTTAAAGTAAGGTATATGCCTAGGAAACAACACACAGCTACTAACATACTATTATGACAACTATGTCATCCTGACAATTCTGATGACAACAATAAAGATATAGATGACTGGATTCTAGCAGAGCTAGGAGTATATGATATTTGCCTTATAGAGGCGGAAGATACCAACAAAGAGTCTAGAGAGGAGGACCCTAAACTTTAGAGCCAAAGACAGATTCTGCAAGACATAAAGGACAGGGTCACTAGGTTATAAGAATAGGAGGGGATCGGAAGTAATGATTTAGAAGGAAGTTCTATTAGCAGGTCAGACTATAAAGCACCAATCTCTAAGAAAGAATATAGGGAGAAATCTGTAAAGATTACTACTTACTTGATAATATTAAAGAAGCTAAGGGAGATAAGCCTTACTAAGTTCTAGAAGTTCAAGAAGGAGGCATTAAAGTACGGAGTTTATAGACAGAAACTATAGTAATTACCTACAAAAGGAATGCCAACAAAGCTAGTGATTGATAGTAAGAAGATTTGAACCTAGATCCTATATAACATTTATAACAGAAGTGGATATAAGGGACAGGAGAGCACCTATTATAGAGTCTTATAGCAATATTTCTGGTATAGTTGTTATAAGGACATTAGGGACTATATAAAGACTTGTAAAGAATGTCAGTTTAGAACTGCTAGAAGGCAAGAAGAAGCTATATACCTAATAGCTTCTAATGGTTTAATGGAAAAATGGGCGATTAACATCACCTATATACCACTAAGGAAAGGGAAGAAATACTTAATTGTGGCTAGAGACAATATAAGTGGCTAGGTCAAAGCTAGAGCTGTTATAAACAAAGAAGCCAAGATAGTGGTAACATTTATTTAGGAGGATGTTATTTGTAGACACAGAATTTTCTAGAGAATAGTAGTTAATAGAGGTGGCAAATTTAAAGACAAAGTGATTTTACTCCTAAACAAATAAGGAATTAAGAGAGTTTAGATCTCTATATATTATACCGCTTTAAATGGAATGATTGAATATAGCCACCAACCTATAAAGGATGTACTTTCAAAGCTTAGAGGCGACTAGACAGTCAACTTAATAGCAGTACTGTTTGCTGACCAAACTATGGTTTATAGACCTACTAGGTATATACCTTTCTATATAGTTTATAGAAGAGAACCGATTTTGCCTATCAAATTAAGAGTACCGACTTAGAGGACTCTGTTTACAGAAGAAATTACTAATAGAGCAAAACTCATTAAACTTAGAGTAAGACAATTCTAATTACAGGAGCAAGACACTGACAAGGCCATTTACCACAAGACAAGACAATGGCAAGAAGGAAAAGAAGCCTTTAATGCAAGATATAATATCAGGACAAGACCCCTAAGAGAGGGAGATATTGTACTATAACATAATTTAACTAGAGAAATAGACATGTCTTTAAGCAGGAAATTAGACTTTAGATGGCTAGGGCCATACTAGATCGCTTCTGCAAATCAGGAAAAGGGGTATTACGGATTAAAAGAACTTGACCTAATAGAGTGCTTCTAAGAGGAACCTTTTCAGGAAGCAGGCTTAAGCTCTTCTTTAAACAACAACAATACTTTTACTCTCCTAACAACAAAGTTTTAGAAGCTAGAAGTGACACTTTAGGATCGGAAAGCGATTCTATAACAGACAATAACAAATAAAACAACAAATTTATAATTTAGCCACTAATGCTAATAGCAGAACAAAGGGCATAATATACTGTTTTTACTAGTAGTGACAAAGAATAATCAAAGCCTAGAAAAGCCCTATAAGTAGAACAAATTCTTGGCCTTAAGGCAGCCAAAGCTGCACTCCCTTCCCTTTTTAGGGGAAAGGTTAATCAAGACGCTTCTATTATATAAAAGCTAGTGTTGTACTTAGTAATATAAAACTAAGCCAGAACACAATTCCCCTATCTCTGTCTTTTAGGCCAGGACATGCACAATTCATTCACCCCACTTCTTGGCTGGGGGCAGTAGCTGTGGCCTAGGCACCTAAGGCTTAGGGAGGAAAAGTAGAACAGCCAGAACATGCCAAGGCAGTGCACAAAAGTCAAAAGCCCACAAAAATGTGATAGTAAGAGGTTACCCTCTTAGAAAGCTCAAAAACCCACAAAATATAATATTAAAGGCAGCCTCTAAGATCTATAAGTCAACCATTTAAATTTCAACTCTATGCCTAAGGCAAGAAGCCTATTTTTGAGAGCTTAAAAGGCCTTTCTACAAAATCTTAGCGACTACTAAAGCCCTTAAGACCTATAATAGCTCAAATGCCCACAGATCCTGTGCCTACAACAAAAAGGAACAGAGATCCACTAGGACCTAGAAACAGTAATGCAAAACTAAATATAAAAGAAAGAAAAAGGGAAGTCTAGAGTCTAGAGTCTAGGGAATTAGTTGTGTTGTCAAATCTAGAGTCTAGAATCTAGGAGGCCATTAGATCTATTAGCTTAAGCAGATATAACCACAGAAAGAAAGGGAAGAAGGAGGGGGAAACTTCTCTATACCTTTACCTACCCACCTAGAATGTGTATATGTTTGTAAAGATGTGCTGTCGCAATCATTAAAGGAAGCCAAATGTTAAATGTGGAACTTCACAATGTTAATAGGCGGCTATTATAAGGGAAGGGAGACTTAGCTAGATCTCATTCTGTTATATAACATCTAACTTTTAGCTATATGCCCATCCTCTAATTATATGTCAATCTATTTGTGTGTTAATAAATATTAAGGGAGATCAGAACCTAGCTTGAAGGTCAAATTTGAGTTAATTAGAAGAGGAAGGCGGTACTTAGCAGGATTGGATTTATTAGTTTGCCATCCTCTATAGTCTACTATTATCCTTCCTCCTTTAATAATATGCCTATCCTCTAATTATATATCGATCCTGTTATATATATTGATGTATAAGAGGAGGCAAGTTTAAAGTTAAGGTTTGGTGCAGATCTACTATAGAGAAGTTAATATATAACAGTATGATTAATAGAAGGAAGGAACTTAGCAGAAATGGTTGTTATTACTACAACTCTATATTAATTAAGAGTTAAGGTCAAAGGCCTTGTTAGAATAAAGCATTGATATATAAAGTTGTTAATAAAAGGAAAGTTGACAGAGGAAAGAAGAAGGTAGAAGGAATATATATATCTGCCTAGGTGTGACTTATACTCCCTTAATATAACATTGTTTAAAGTTAAAGTTAAAGTTAAAGTTATATTTAATATTAATAGAAGGAGGTTAGAGCAGAGTCACCTAACTTAGGTACTTATTTTGCTTATATGTTTTTTCTCTCCTTTCTTTCTTCTAAAAATACTTGTTTATTCTGTACTATACTTGTTGCTTTTACTTAAGCTACTTGGGGCAAGTAGTAAATAGAGGGGGGACGGATGTGGTGGGGATCATATAACTTGTATATAATGCATATATAAGTATAATATAGCTGGAATTTTTTGTACAGACAGACATTACTATCTTTTTACCACAATACAACTTTATAATATAAATACACATTCTCTTAATAACTCTTTTATATAACACGGGTTTTTGTGCCCTTCTTTATAACTTCTCTCTCTACATATCAGATCCTGTTCTTGTTCCTGTGATCTTAGTGTGGTTGATTCCAACCCTCCCACATTATTACAAAGTCTTGTGCCTATATTCCTAAAAAAAATACAAAGCTTAAAGCAGTTCTATATAACAAATGTATAAATAATATAATGCGCCACTATAATGCTGTCTATATCACAGATCTAAAGGTCAACTCTAAAGCTTATATTGATTGCCACAAAAAGCAAAAGGGTTATGATCTAGTAAGTCACTAATACTCTACTAGCAGTCCGCCGGCTTATAACTTTTATAAGTTCCTTATAGTTTACATCTAGCTCTATAACTTGTTACTAATGCTTTGGCTAAGTATAAGACAAACAACATTTTGATCAAGGTTTTTAAGAATAGGTAGCACAAATTTTAAGCACTCAAACTTAATAATAACTATATTATTAAGAAGCAAGATACTAAAGCTACAAAATCTCTATAGAAGCCAGGCCAAAAAGCTACTATTAAGTCCACTAATATTATTAACAAATCTCTCTAGGAGATTGCTAGCAATATATATAAAACTTATAAGAACATCTATAACTTATATACCACAACTTAGAAACTTCTTTAGGAAATTTAGGGCCTCTGCCAGGTAAGTAGATCTCTAGCAGTCTGCCGGCTGTCTGCTAATACCAAATTTCTAGGATTTGTTCAAGATTTTTAATAAGCATAAAAAGGGCAAGGCTCCTGATATTATAAAGAAGGATAATGATAATATATACTATTTAGTAGAGGATGTAGGAGATAAAGATAATAGTGTTGGTGGTAGCATTCCTGCCTAATAGTTATAACAGTTTAGCACTAAGTTTGTTATGGGCTACTCCCTTATTCGGCTCAGCTATACTATTAACAAACTAAGTACAACCTTAGTACAGGGTAAGCCAGGCGTGCCCAGGCTCCCAACCTCGGCACAGGGTGAGCCAGGCGTGCCCAGGCTCCTAACCTCGGCACAGGGTGAGCCAGGCGTGCTCAGGCCCCTAGCCTTAACAGGCGTGCTCAGACACCCCTTATTATTATTTAATCTCCGTGCTTTGCCACTTATAGGGTTCTCCTTTTTCATGTCTCACTAAGCACAAGCCACCTAATTTCCCCCTTTTTCCCCCCTTTCTTCCCCTTTATTTAGGGGCTGGTTTAAGGATGTATATATAACCCTTAGTTAATAGCTACTTTCTCTTTTCTCTTTATTAAATTTAAAGACGGTTTTACCCAGGCTTCCTGCTTTGATTGTATACTTTAGTAGGAACCCTTATAATAACTAATAAAGAATAATATTATAATAGAATATATTAGGCAGGCAAGAAATATAAGATAAGCTTTTACTTATAGTTAAATTAAAATGCTAATAATAATATAATAAGAAGGTATAAAAGAGATTTTAAATGTTAGTCAGCTTTAGAGTATAGTTAGGCAGGGCAGGTTTAGGGACAGAATAGATAGCAGATTAGATATAGCAGGTTTGAGGGCAAGAAGGACAGATTAGATAGTAGATTAAGATAGCAGATTATATAGTAGATTAGATGGCAGATTAGGTATAGCAATATTAAGAAATAGGTTAGAGGGCAGGTTTGGGGACAAAATAGATAGTAGATTGGATATAGCTGGTTTGAGGGCAGGAAGGACAGATTAGATAGCAGATTAGATAGTATATTAGGTATAGCAGGATTAAGTAATAGGTTAGAGGACAGGTTTGGGTACAGAATAGATAGTAGATATAACGATTATAGGGATACTGGCTAAGCGTAGCCAAGTACTTAGTAACATTAGGTTAGTATTATAATAGAAGTGTGGCAGTCAGATGGTTGTTTACTTGGAAGTAAACTTGTTACTTGAATAGGTAAACAAAGCTTGTATTAAATAACTAAAGTAAGTTAAGCACAAAGCTCCTATCTAAGGAAACTACCTAGGCTTATATAGAACCTTTGTTCTCCTGGCTTGCCTAGCTTGTATGCGATCTAGGCAAGCAGCTTATAGACTTGACTTGCGATCCGGCAATCCTTGCTTGGGTCATATAACACTTGTCCTATAATGTCTAATATTCTAACAAGCTACTATAGACACTAACTGTTCTGTATTCCTTATAACACAGGCTGCCCTACTAGCAGCCTAAACATCTGTTTAAGCCTAGAGTCCTGTGCTATTTATATGTTTGTAACACTATTCCCTTTCTGTACTAGTATAGTCCCTATACTTAAGGTAACCTAAAGAAATATCGTTAAAGGTCTATAGCCTTCTTCCTTTCTTAATATGCCACTTAAACGCTTATTAAAGCAAACTTAGTGCTTTGATCTTACAAACAGAATTAAAAGAACCGGTAAAGAAATGGCTCCTTGTACCCATTATGCCAAATCTGGTCGTTGTTATATCTTGTCGCTATAGTACTCTTATTGTGCTAAGTGCACTTATTAGGGTAGATCCTGTAATATAAGGGCTTTAAACCGGATGGCTTCCTCTTTCAAATAGGAGTCGATTAACACCTAGAGGCGGCGTCCTTATAACAAGAAGGACAAGGCGATGGCAAAAATACTTTGTCTAAACAAATAAGAGAAACTCTTAGATAAGCGCAAAAAGAAGATGGTTGCTATAGGCTTAAACTCCCTAGACAAGTTAGATGCCTTAGAGTCCCGCAAAGCAAAAGAAAAGGAAGAGAGGGAGAAGAGGGAACTAGAGGGAATAATGCTATAGCAAAAGCTAGGGGTTACCAAATCGCCCGCCCTGGCCGACTCCGGCCAGTCCTTCCTCAACCCCTTATTTGACCCTTTTAAGGTCTATCCGCCTAATGACCTATTCTGGCAAGGCCTAGATTTTGGCGGTAGAACTCCTCAAGCTTCTTAGGGCAATTCCTAAGATTTGACTTGGGTTTCTATAAGTTTTCTGATTGTGGGTATCCTAACCATTTGACTAAATATTTAAGCTAGTTCCTAATAAACTTATAGTCCAAAATTTCTTTAACATTATATTTGGCTTCTAGGTTAACTGGTTGGATTTCTGTTTTTAGAGCTAGCAGTGCTCCCCCTAGTGCTGGTTTAAGAAGAGATATATAAAACATTAAATAGATGTTTATTGTTTTTAGTAAGGCCAATTTATAATTTAAAGGTCCTTTAACACGTTTAATCTTATATAGTCTAAGTTTCTTATAATCTAATTTGTTGCTTAATTGTTTTGTTTAAATGTTTTTTTATAAAAGATAGACTTTATCCCCCTTTTTTAGTGTTAGCTCCTGATTATGCCTTATATTATAGTAGTGCACATTCTTTTTTATAACAAATCACAGCTTGTCTACTAATTCTTTATATAGTTCCTTAATATAAGTAACCTAGATTTGGGCTAAGTTATTATTAATGTCTATAATCCCTAATTCTCTATATGCTTCTAGTTTATATTTATAGTTAGTATAGAATGGAGTAATAAGTGTTGTTTTTGTAATAAAACTGTTATACACAAACTATACTAATAGTAATAGCTGTACCTAACTGTTCTGCTAGTAATTAATATAATATTATAAGTATACTTTAACAACTTGGTTTATTCTCTTATTTTTATTATTTGTTTAAGGGTAAAATGCTATAGATAACTTTCTCTTAGCTCCAAGCAGCACTATAAGCGATGTCTAGAACTTGGATATAAACAACTTGTCTTTATCAGACAAGATCTTGTCTGGCAGTCTGTGCCTTAAGATAACTTCTTATAGGAAGACATATACCAAATCTTCTATAGTTCCATTTGTCCTAAATGGGACTAGTATTATATATTTAGTTAATCTTTCTATAATGATTAAGATAGAATCATATCCTGCTCCTATAACTAGATCTATAGACTTAGGCAATAGTCTAATAAAATCCTATAATATTGATTTCCAAGGTTTCTCTAGTATAGGAGTTATGCCTATCTGTCCGTAAGGTATATAGCAGGAAGCCTTATTCCTTATATAGGTATTATATTCTGTGACTAGGTCCTTGACTTTTTTTCGTAATCCGGGACACTAATAATTTATTAATATTTGTGCAAACGTCCGTCGCACTCCTTGATGTCTATATACTAGCAATAAGTGTTGCTCTTTGATGAATTCCTCCTATATACTAGGCGGAAGGTAGACCTTCCTTGTTTCTATATATTAGTAGAATTCTTCTTTATCAAACCGTCAGATCCCTTATTGACTTGTATAGTTTCCGCTTAGGTTTAATCTTACTAGTTAGGAAGCCTAGACTAGCTAGTCAAGCCAGGTTTTATTAACCGTTAGTTTTTCCTTCTTTAAGCTAGTAACCTCTCTGATTGCTAGGGCCAGATCCCTATTCTCTAGGGTTCTAAGGATCATGGTTCTCTTATATGTTTTGTTGTCCTTATATCCTGGTTTCCAACTAAGAGCATCTGCTCTAGGATTGTCGGTCCCTTTAATATGTTTGATTATAATGTTGTAGCTAGCCAACTCCTTAGCCTATCTTATAAGACAGCGGTTGGTCAGATCCTTTGTTATAATAAATCCTTATAGATTTATATAATCAGTATAGATTATTACTAGGTAGATAGTACCCTATAAGTAGTTCCTCTAATACTTAAGTGTTTCTATAATGGCTAAGAGCTCCTTCTTATAGATGTTATAATTTTGTTTGGCTAGAGACATCTTCTTTAAGAAATAGGCAATAGGATAAAGTCTCCTGTCATCTCCTCTTTATAAGTATATAGCTCCTAGGGCAGTATTAGACATATTAGTCTTGGCAATACTTTCTCTGTCTTCCCTATAACTATATAGGATTGGTTCCTTAGTAAACTTTTTCTTGATTATATTAAAAGCAACCTAGGCTTTCTCTGACTACTCAAATTTCTTGTCCTTCTTTATAAGGTCGGTAAGTAGTGACATAATTTTAAAATATCCCTTAACAAATTGTTAGCAAAAATTAGTAAAGCCTAAGATAGATTAAATGTCCTTAACATTTCTAGGTTACTCCTAATTTTGTACTTCTTTAATCTTTACTAGGTCTATGCTTATTTTGCTAGGTCGGATGATATATCCTAGGAATTTGACTTCCTTAACCCCAAAACGGCACTTTAAAAGTTTGAGACACAAGTCTACTTTAGCTAGCGCCTTTAAGACTTCTATAATATATTCCTTATAGTCCTCTTCTTGTTCCGAAAAGACTAGGATGTCGTCTAGATAGTAGATGACAGTCTTCTTTAAGTATCCTTTAAGGATGTTATTGTTTTGTCTTTAATATATGGCTAGGGCATTTGTAAGCCTAAACGGTATAACCGTATATTCCTATAGTCTAGAAGGTAGAAGGAACGCTGTCTTCTATTTATGTCCTTCCTTGATTCGGATCAGATTGAACACATTCCTCTAATCTATTTTTATAAATATCTTTGCCTTACTTAGCCTGTCCTGTAGGTACTAAGCTCCTAGTAATAGATATACATCCCAAATAGTCCTAGTATTAAGACGTCGGTAGTCTATATATAGCCTTCTGTTTAGGTCATCCTTTTTATATACAATTAGTATATTTAAAGTATAAGGGGACTTAGATGCTTATATCCATCCCTTCCTGTATGCTTTAATCCGGTATTCCTTAAGCGTCCTTATAGTAACTAGATTGTAGTACTATAGTTTGTCTGTAAGGGGTATAAATCCCTCTTTAAGATTGATCTTATAATCCTAAGGTTGATATTTAGGAAGTGCTCTAAAATCCTATAGATCCTCAAATAACCTTACAAATTCTCTATACCTTATAGGTAAGGTGTTATTGTCTTTAGCGACCTATAGAGGACCGCTCTATCTGTTGGCATATCTAGGCTCCTTAGAGGCGGCGCTAACCTCTCTTAGGCCATTTAGTCATTATGATCCTATATAATGACAACAACTAAACTTAAGTATATGTGCTTGCCAGTCTACTTCTAGGTTATATTCTTCAAACTAGGGCATGCCTAATATAGCCTTATGCCTTCCGGTTAGTGCGATATCAAATTGCACCTCTACTATATGTCCTTTGTTGGTCATAACCTGAATTAGTACTATAACCTGGGTGACTAACCTATCTTAATAGTTAATGTTAGTCCTATCGACAACTTTTAGTCAATATAGGCAATCTAACATTTTTAAAGGCATATTAAGCCTGTTTGCGGTTTCCTTTAATATAAAGTTCCCCTTGGCTCCGGAATCTATTAAAACCTAGATGCTCTTTCCTTGTATAAGAGCTCTAGCGGAAAGCTGTCCTCCTTTCCTAGTAGCATACAGTTCCTTTATTTCTAATCCTGTAATTCTGTCTTGCTATATTCTCTAGCGTCCTTCTTATTTGTCTTCCTTAAGCACATATAGGTAATCAATCATCAGCCTTGCTTCATTCTTGACATCAGATCGATAATAGACATTAGTGTCGACTAATTTCTAAATCCTTATAGATCAGGTCTGGGTATATATTTCCTAGATCTCCTTTTTGACTAGCATCCTTAGGTCGTTTGCCTAGTTTGCTAGAGTACTCAAAATACTCTATGTTTTGATAAGGTGCTTCCTTAGACCTCCTTTTAGGCCATATCTTAATAGCCCTATATAGTGTTAGTCTTTGTATATAAGCTAATACCTAGCTTCCGTATTAATCTTAACTTATAACTTCCTGTGTTTAAGGATCATTTTATTGTCCTCTAAGACCTACTATCTCTTATATGGTTTTGTAGACATTATAGTCTAGATCTTGCCTATATCCAAGTAGTATGTCTTGCCCTTCTTAGATTTCTAGATAAGTTTAAGTGCTTACTCTCCTTAGAGATACACTTTAGCTTTGTCTTTACTACTTAAACTTTCTTTACTAGATTCTTCTTTAAGAATATCTTCTTCTTTTAGAGGTTTTAGAACTATAGGTGCTTCTTTATTAATAGTATTTATATTATCGACCGTAGATAGTATTTTAACTATCTTTAAACGACTGCTTTCTTCTATAAAGATTATAGCTTATAGGTCTAAGATCTAGACAATATATGTCTTTCCCTCTTCTAGCTTATTGTTATAGGTTTGGGTATTATAAAATGACTTATAAGTCTTGAGGTGGGTATAGTGGTTCCCTATCTCTATAACTCCTTAAAATACCCACTATTACCCTTGTCGCAAAATGGCAACCTATAGTAGCATCATCTTAGTGCCTTTGACCGGTGGTTATGCTTAATGCTCCTATTAGGCCCGGGCAATGTTGAGTTGTCTATAAATCCCTATTTGTTCTAGTTCTTCTTTTGTGAGTTCCTTATAGCCATACACTATTACTTCCTTAGTGGCGGCACTGATTTGTTTGCCCTTTCCCTAAGGCTTCTTACTACTAGTCTTCTTGCAGTTTTGTGCTTAATGGCCTGGTTTGCCACAGTCAAAGCACAATTTTCCTTTATAGTGTTGTGTCTTTTCCTTGTCTAAGAGTTTTCTAGTAGCGGAGAGTTGTTTGGTCTCTTTGGATTTATAGCGTCTATAGGATTTCTATTTCTTGCTGTTTCCGGATTTTCTAGAGCTCTCTTTCCCACCCTTCTAATCTTAGTGTTATTTGTATAATCTGTTATTAGTCTTAACTAATAGCTTGATCATACCATTAATTGTCTTTAGTTTGTCTATATATGCTATATTATCCTTAATAAACTCTTTTAACCCCTTAAGGTAGTGGCTGATCAAGGCTTCTATATCCTATCCTGTCTTGGTTGTATAATATTAGAATTCCGTGGTATATATAATAGCTGATCCTATTTGCTTGAGGTTAAACAGGTGTTAAACGGCCGTCTTCCTCTTGTTGATGTCCCTAAATACTCTTCGAATTTCTTTCTTAAAGCCTATAAAGCTTTTAAAGATTTGTCTTATAACAACCATATCCCCTTCCTTATTAGGGTTTCCGAAATAGTCCCTAAGGTATGGTTCGATCCACTTCTAGGCCTTGCCTCTTAGGTAAGAGGTGGCCTATAGGCTCTTCTTATCGCGGTCGGAGAACTTGTTATTATTAAATTTAAAGTACAATTCTAACTAGAGTAGGAACGACTTAAGTTCTTTTTGGTTCCTATAAAACTTGTCTAGTAGGGCAACCTTAAGCGACTTGTTGGCCTTAACCCTAAACTTCCCAGAGTTGTCGATATCGGGTAAAGAGATGTTATCATCCCCTAGATTGTTGTTATAAGTCAGGTTGGGTGTTAGTAGAGTAAGGTTGGCAGTACTAGTAGTCGGGCTAGTGATCTGCTAGGTAGGTTTCTTTAAAGAAGACATTATACTAACTGTTGACTTTAAACAAGGTGCTTAAAGTATAACGATTATAGGGATACTGGCTAAGCATAGCCAAGTACTTAGTAATATTAGGTTGGTATTATAACAGAAGTGTGGCAGTTAGGTGGTTGTTTACTTAGAAGTAAACTTGTTACTTAAATAGGTAAACAAAGCTTGTATTAAATAACTAAAGTAAGTTAAGCACAAAGCTCCTATCTAAGGAAACTACCTAGGCTTATATAGAACCTTTGTTCTCCTGGCTTGCCTAGCTTATATATGATCTAGGCAAGCAGCTTGTAGACTTGACTTGCGATCTGGCGATCCTTGCTTGGGTCATATAACACTTGTCCTGTGATGTCCAACATTCTAACAAGCTACCGCAGACGCTAACTGTTCTGTATTCCTTATAACACAGGCTGCCCTGCTAGTAGCCTAAACATCCGTTTAAGCCCAGAGTCCTGTGCTATTTATATGTTTATAATAGTAGATTAGATAGCAGATTAGATGGCAGATTAGATAGCAGATTAGGTATAGCAGGTTTAGGGACAGAATAGATGGCAGATTAAATATAGCAGATTTTAGGGACAAGTTAGAGGGCAGTTAGGCAAGAAAGGCAGTTTTATACAGAAAATTATTAAAAGGGTATTAGGGATATTTATTTGATAAAAGAAATATAAACAAATAGACAGAATCTAACATATATATAAATCACACAATTTTGTATAATAAAGGCTTAAGCTAGTTTGTCTATAATACTAAGGTTATAGACAATAAAGATGTTACTATTATATATATAAGAAGCATACTCTATATAAAAGACTATAATAACAAAGACTTCTTTAATGCCTTCTTACTACCTATAGGAATTTTATAGTATAATAGTACTATTAGTAAGCAAATAGATGTTTATCAAATAATTTTGGTGCCAAAAACTTTAATATAGCCATTATACACAATTAGCACAATTAGTAGCATTTTGGTACTATTAACAGGTAATTAATACCTTTTATTTTTGTAGATATATAATAACCTAGGAGTCCTCTTCTAGGATAGCAGTATTCTAGGAAGAACTCTCCTAGGAGAACTCCTAGTCCCTACTAAAGTTAGACTTATATGTTATGATTTTATTATTATATATAGTCCCAGGCCTGAGGCTCAGCTGCACTTAGGTACAGCATAGAGAACCAGGGACATTAGGCACTAGAGTCATGTGACAGGGATTATATAGGGGAGCAATAGAGCGGCGCAAGGGCTCCTAGGCTCCTGGGAGCTAAGGGACCCCTTAGGGGCTCCCCTTGCTCCGTGGCAGGAAGGTTCTATATAAGTCTGTAGTTATTCCTTAGATAGGAGCTTTATGCTCAACTTAATATAGTATTTGCAATACACTCTATTCTTATACTGTACGGGAACACCCTGACTTATTACTCTCGTGCATACTACACACAACCTAACGTTCCCACCTTGGTATAGCATCGGCTGTACCATAAACGTTACATTATATTAGTTATTTATAGGATAATAGAAAGACCTTAGGAATAGGAGGGTCTAGGTCATATAATATAATAGCTTACTAGCTAGGCTAGCAGGCTTGTATGCTCTACTAGCCAGCTAGCACAGCTAGTACCAGGAATAAAGGTTCTATATAAGTGCTTATATTTCCTTAGATAGAAGCTTTGTGCTTAACTTAGTTTATTATCTATAATATACTTTATTACCTTTAATATAAGTAACAAGTTTACTTCTAAGTAAACAATATAACTTGACTGCTATACTTTTGTTATAATACTAATTGACATTACCTTAGTCTTCTATATTCTTAGCTAAACCATATTTGTTACAATAAGACACTAATTTTATATAATCTTATACTAAAGTCATAGGACTCTAAAAGGCCATTTTCTATTTGTCTTATAGTTTTATTAATGCTATTATATAATAATAAGATTACTTTTTTTATTATATTATTAAAAGTATATAAAATTTAATATGAAATTACTTGCTATATATAAAGAGATCACAAAACAGATTAGGACCTTTTAAGAGTATGGGAAACGGATCTGGTTTCTATTTTGCCGGGCCTAGTTGCAGGCTCGACGCTTGGTTATAGGGCCAAACTTGTCAGACGTGGCTTCCCCTTTGCCCTTATGAGCCTCAAGACAGGTAAGACGAAGTACCGGCGCTACTTTCAACGCTTTATCGATTTTGCCTCCATATTTTCGACACGTCAATATGCTGTTTCACTCATTTGCAATTAGGTTCATTTTTTTTAACTTCCACTGATCCCGGTACTTAATAGCTTCAAGCAGCAGCAGCCACAGTCATCAACGGCGCCGCGATATAATACGCCTCGAACCCCTTCAGCAGATCTCCCGGCGCGCTCGAATCTAACGCCCCATCAGCATCCAACCCATTCTTCCACGCAGCTCCCATCGCCGTCGTCCAGACATCAACCGTGGTCTTCTGCGCGCCAACGCCCCAATCAGGCGTTCCCCACAACTGAGGAACGTCAGTCCATTCGCTGCTAGGCGTTGGAATGACCGGCTCCCAGTTCGTGCTTGCTGTGCCCGTTGACGCGACTGGAAGCGGCGTAGTATACACGTCCTCGGAGCTGGCGTCGACGGCGTTGAATTTCGTGATTGGCTCGGTCGTCGGGTCCGGGTAGTACGGCTTAGGTGCGATGGCGGTTACCGACATCAGGTGCAAAATCGTGGTCGATGCTAGGTCCGTCTTTGAAGTCATGGGGTTGTTGAAGTTGCCAGTCACGAGTGGATCTTCTGCTGCTGAATCTGCGGATTGTTAGTCTAGTATGGAAATGGCCGGAGTGATACTGACATTGTGCCCACATGGCAGCGGGAACTCTACTGAACGCAGGGGCTTGGATTCTAAAGCCGGTATCGGTGAACACTTGCCCTTCTTCCGTACGTGTCACCTTAATGGTCATGATGCTGCTCAAAGCGCCTGGTAATTCCATAGGTCGACTGTAGATCGGCTGACCACTGCCGTCGACCGAGGCGCCTTGTTCAATATCCACATGCCCAATCACGAATGGAGAGGTAACAGCAAACGCAAAAGGCCCAGCACGAACGTTCCACGATTCAGCTTCTGGAGTCTGCTGACTTTGGGCAGCAGAGGTAATCTGGCCACCAACGCAGCCGATTTGATGTGCTTTGTCGCGGACATCATCGCCTGGGGTGGGGTCGATTGGATCTGGTGTATCTGTTAGGCTACCAGTGGGGACGAGCATATTTGC
Source organism: Halenospora varia (assembly GCA_020726485.1). Taxonomy (NCBI): domain Eukaryota; kingdom Fungi; phylum Ascomycota; class Leotiomycetes; order Helotiales; family Solenopeziaceae; genus Halenospora; species Halenospora varia. The sequence goes on from JAHEWH010000054.1 coordinate 27,718, forward strand.
AGCTCCTAGTCCAGCCAGAAGTTGGGCGGCTTGAGACTGCTGTTTGAGCAGAGCCCAGAACCCAAGGAGATCAACAGCCGTCTGCGCCGGCTGCTGATCGCCAAAGTAGATATCGAAGCCGAACACCCAGAAATCCACGTGCACGTATCCATGGACCGGAGGTCCTTGGATATATAGCTCAGCTCCAATGTCGATGTTGATATGAATTGTGACGATCCAGAGATCAAGCGTAAAGCGTACCCCGACATCAATTCCGGCATCGCCAATGAAATAAAACGGTTGAAACTTAATTAGGAAATCTGCAAACGCCTCGAAATACGCGTACAGCGGATCGAGTGACAAAGATGCCTTTAGTTGACCTCCACCCATACATGCATTAGGTGTCAACGCAAAGTATGCTTGACCACTGATACAGAGGCTATTGTCGATCGACCAAGTGATGCCAAGTCGCGGCACGGATGGGTAATAAGAGGGCGCCTGAAATTGGGGATGGTAGCCTCCAATAGTGAAAACCCAATCGCCCGCATGCTGGTTGCTGCCGAACCAGTACCCAAGGGCAAAGCCGCCAGATAGATGACATGCAGGGTCCAATACATATGACGTTGGTGCAAGCTGTCCCTGAATGAGCATCGTGCCTGCTCCAAAGTCAACAGTGGCCATCAATCCCAACTCCGCATAGATCATCTTAAAGCTTTCCGGGTCCGGTGGAAAGACAGCAATCACATCGGCGAAGATTCCCAGTTTGACGTCAGCTGCGGAGAATTCTATAACGACGACAGCATTGACGTTCAACAACTTGAAGGCATCGACATTGAGTCCAGCTGCGAGCCAAATGCTACCGTCTTGTGCGTTGATACAGCCTGTTGTAGGATTGAGCAGATTGTTGATAGTGTCCAATGGCGTTGGGCCAAGTCCAGTCTTTGCAATGAACGGAAACGATGTTATCGTGTCGATGGTGGGGAATTTGACGTTGGAATTGTACCCAAATCCGCCACAAATGCCATCAATCTCAGCAAACTCAAGCTCGACAAGAGGTCCTTCCAACAGCGCGTACAGCGCAACTGTTTTGTAATTATCGCTGCCAGATACCATGATACCGTAGCAACCTGCAGCCATGAAGAGATATGGCTCGAACGCAACCACGACACCACCCAGGAACAAGTCCGATCCATCATTTGTGTGCACGCGCTCAAACAAGCCATCGATTAAAATTGGCGGCTGGTTGAAACCAAACCCAAGCCCGCTAATAGTAGGCGTCGGAATGGGTAAATCTTTCAAGCTCACCCCCGCCTTGCTCAAATCGAGGTCGAGCCCAAAGCCAAGCAGGTCAAGAGCAATCGGTCCAAGAGCAAAAGTGGCATCCAAAATAATGAGCAAATGCTTGTTCTTGAACTGAATTCCGATGTTTGAGATTGTCAATGGACCGAATGTCTTCTTCATAGCTCCCATGGACGCATCCGAGCCACTTCCAGAATCAGCAGGTGCATCGCCCACCAGTGCAAGCTCACTCGACGATGTGGGAGGATCCGCACTGAAAAGATGATCCAGCACAACGATCGGTCCATCCTTCTCGATGGCCACAACATCGAAATGCAGTCCAACAGCGTAGATGATATCCGTAGGCGTCACCTTATCAGGCCTGACGGTGTCCTTCCACAAGAAAGGCGGTGTGATCGGGGCCCCGTTCGGATCTCCCTTCAAAATATCCAATTCCTGCCGCAGGATGCCACTTTTCGGCTGCCCAGAGCTATCTTGCACATATAAGAAAAAGAGCTCGTCGTAAGGCTGCTTCAATTGATCGACGACAGGAATATGAGGAATGTCGTCCGACAGTCCACTGACCAATGCGCGGAAAATCCTCTTGGGATCAGTCCATCCAGCTGTAGTGTACTGCAAGAACATCACGTCGAAGTCTCCAAGCTTGATATCAATCTGCAGGAAAGTATACGGCACGGGAGTTCCATCGATTGTCAGATCCATCTTCCCTACCGCCAAATGCAGACCAGAGTTCTCCGATAAAAGCTTGATATTGCCAATGAAATCGGGCAATTGAATTTCGTCTGAGATGTATCCGAGGACACTGTTGATCGTTGCAGTCTCATCTGGTGCAACCAGATCGGCCGTGAATTCCCACTTATCATTTGGCCAATGCTCAAATTTCAGAGTCAATTGCATTACGCCAAAGAGCAAAGTGCCATCAATCTGGAAGTGATTGCCAGCACCTGAGGGGTCGTAGTTGTACAGAATGCCAATCTCCTGTATCTCAATATGCTCGATGAGATCCATGACACCGTTTTGGGACTCGGGCTCGAAGAATGACACGAGATGGCCCACCATGAGACCATTGACAGAAGCCTCAAGCTGCCAGCATGGACTACCAGATCCTCCAATGCCGTGATTATAGTAGTATATGGACCCCGTAAAAACGACTGGAACGTAATTGGCCGAGCTTCGACTATTGAGTGCGAGGGAGAAGTCCAGAGCCAGGTTGAAGTCTGAGGTGCCAAAGGCATACTTCAAATCAACTCCAAGAGAGTTCAATGAGATCTTCGGGACGCTGGCCGTAACAGAGTCGCTGCCTTTCATCATGGCGTAGAACTCAATAGTGTTCTGACTCTTACCTGATGGTAATGTCTCAAGAACTAGATCTAGGCTCAATCCTGTTACGGTAGGTAGAATGCCGTTGGGGATAACAGTTCCCAAACTGGTGCCAGAGTCCAGGAGGTCCGTAAGATTGATCGTGGTCTGAGCAGACTTGTCTGTTGGTTCGAAGACTTGGTAGTCTTCGTAATCCGGCATCATCGATGCGGTCAATGGGGGGCTAAACAAGCTTGTGGCTGGTGGGCCAGGCCACAGTGAGGCTGATAGTTCTTTATGATTTGGCGTGTAGTTAAAGGTGAACAAGAAAGCAGTATTCTGGCCGAAGGCGGCTTCCACTTCGAAATTTATGGAAAGGGCCGTGATAGATATTTTGGAATCCAAAGTGAGACTTACGCGTCTTGGGAGTGGAAACCAGGATTTCTCTACAGGTAGGAGATCCATGATACCAGTCGGAATGTTGAGCTTTTTCTCCACCCATGTCAAGTACCGTGACCATTGGGTCCGATCCGCATTACATTGAACAATGATCTGCGTACTTCCATCACCAAAACTGTATATCAATGTCGCCGTGAACGGTATTGCTGTGTTAGGATCTTCGCCAGCTATTAAGATCTCCGTTGTGAAAATGATCTCCGAGGTGGACTGCAGCGCAATGTTGCCGCTGTCGTTCCCAAAAGTGCCGGATTTCCGCAGGATGACTTGTGCGCCATGCACAGCAAGCCCAACTTTAGAGAAGATGAGGTCGTTGAGGTTGTCTGTCACTGTCACGTCTAGAGCGAGGCGAAGAAGGGTCTGATACTGCTTCGTTGGCATGAACCACAAGGCATTTCGGTAGCCCGGCTTCGTCGTATCTCCAAGTTTGAGCGGCAGCTGAAGAGATATGCCTGCGAATTTGGGGGCCTCCACGCCGAGGAAGGTGCATACGTCGCTCAATTGAATGTTCTCTACCGCAGCTGGTAGCTGTCCGAGGGCTAATATAAGCATGTCATCAGAGTAGAGAACAGGTCCTAAAGGACCCGTTGGCGGAATGACTGGCAGGGTTGCACCTGAAAAGTTAAACGCCCATGGCACATTTTCAGTAGCGAATGTAAGATCCGTCGATACAAAAGGCAAGGTGCACTGCATGGTGCTGATGGTAGTGTTATCTCCAGTTACCCCCAATTGTGTAATGCCAAAATTCTTTGCCAACCACAGATTGAATTCGTCATTCGCAAGAACCATTGCTTCACCACCCGCTGTGGGAAAAGCTGTGACTCCAATGTATCCGAGGTGGAACGCTGATAGAAATGTGTCGAGGTCTCCAGAGAGCGCGCAGGCATGCGGTCCTGGAACGAAGGTACGTTTGCAGCAATAGAAATCTCCATCCGTGGGAATGTTTGGTACATCTCGAATTATAGCAGATTTGTTCAAGCTTGATCTTGCTGCACGACGACGAGCGACTGCACGACGAGCAACAGTCTCGGGTGTTATCATGTCTGAATCACCTTCTTCCGGGTCTGAGACTGGATCATCGAATTCTTCAAGCCCAGGAATTACAATACTGCCTTCTGACGCAGCAGGTCCCAATTTCACATGCCACTCCAACAGAGGAAAGTTTTGCCAGCCATTAAGGGGCGTCGTTGTGCTAGACCCAGTCGACCCCGTATCTACAGTATCATCGTCTTTGACCGGGCGAATGAACGAGTCTTTGTCATCGTAACTTGACCTGAGACGTATACATTTGATCTTCTGTCTCGTTGATAGGACCTTTGACGTAGTGCCAAAGTAAACTGCTTTATCGGTGTGAGAGCCAATTGGATAATACTCTCCTCGAATCTGTGATATGTAATTCCACATCAGGTAACTCATCCCAAAGATCATTTGCAGCTTTTCATCAGTCGTTGTGAGGCCTTGGGCCACATACTGTTGCCGAGGATTTAGATATACATTGCCCTTAATTGAGCCCCACATTCTATCGAAATCTTGGGTGTACTGAGTGTTTAAGTGGTCCCAGTCTGCGGGCGAGACTTTAGGAAGGATGAATTTTCCAACATCATTGCGGGCGAACCAGTAAGGATAGCATGTTGGATAGAATTCGGGCATAGGTTGACCACCCTGCGAAGCAAAGGACAATTTGTATGCGAAGAGATATACAATCAATTCCCACCCTACGCAAACCCGTACTATTAGTGACGACCCTACAGATTGCCACGCAATCTCTGCGCATGAACTTACGAGGATGACCATTTGCAGCTCCTGCTGAAACAATGATATTCCTCGGAACCCACTCGGTGAACATCTTCGTCGGGAATGAAGTGGCCGAGCCGTGATGACTTGCTTTGACATTGTGCACAGAATAGCCGCTGGTGGTGGTTGCGCCAGTCCAGTCAACCACGCCTTCTTCCGTTTCGAACTCAGCATCGCCAGCAAAGTAGTGCGACATTTTGGACAGCTCGCCAGTCTGAGTAGGTGGCCAGAGAATCATGATGGAGATCGAAGAGGCGTTGGTCTTACTGTCGTGTTTATTAACTACACCTGGCAACCCCGGAGTTTTGTGCATATATATTCCTCCAGTGGCAACGCAATACGCGCCCGGTAGACCTTGCTTTAAGTTGTGCTTTTGGACGAGCAACGTGGGTGAAGTGCAGAGAAGGACATCAGATGAACTGAGTTTCTGCCGGCTGAAAAACTCCATGCCCAGCAAACCAGTGTAATCGAGCTTGGCTGCTTGGGTCACGGTCTTGATTGTACCCGTCTTGGAACCTTTCTGAAGTTTGAGCGAAAGATACGAGACTTGTCCGGTGGTCATTTGGTCAAAATCATTAGAATGGCCACGAAGATAGTTCTTGTTGTCTCCTGTATCTGAGCCAAGACAAAGCCAATTCGGACAATAGAAGACAGTTTGTGGATCCGTCTGGCCTGCCCCATTATACTTGAAGAAGCTGATCTGGATATCATCGGCGGTGATGGAAACATTGGCACTGGCCGCGAGTGTGACAGTATTTACGACGTCATAATTCAGTATCTTGGCCAGTCCGCGGTAATGATCTTTGTCCCAATGGGTGAGAATCACAGAGTCAAACACCGTTCTTCCGGCAGGGAAGAGTGCCGTGGCGGCTGAAGAGAACTCATAGCTCCCAGGAAGTTGCTGGATGAGCTTCTGAACGTTGAAGGGCGTTCCATGGCTCGAGTCGCCGCCATCAATGAGGATAGCAGACACGACCCAGGGCTTCAGTGGATCGACAGGATTGCCAGAGCCATCAGGTTTGGTGCCGGTAGTTTGTATCAGAAGATGAATAGCGGAATCCCCGGCGGCGATGTTGATGTGTAGTGAATCGACGGAGTAGGTGGCAGCCATGATGATGCCTTCAAACAATCGAGCAGGTCATCGTTGGTAGCAAGCAGGGCGGTGCCATTCACAGGTATGAATGAGGTTGGAGATGGGAGTGGGGGCAGTCGGCTAGCTGTATGTGGTGAGTGTGCTGTACGAGGCGAGTGCACTGTTGGTGTGGTAGTGGTGAGTGAGCGAGACGCAGGGCTGCATGTCTCTCCTCCACTCCGACGCCACATTGGCCGCCAAGAGCTGCAGAGGCTGGAGGCGGAATGCGCATGGCTGGCTGAGGCTTGGATTCATCGCTCGCCAATTCCTGCCTCTATCCCGAAGATCAGCGAACCTCCACGCACGAACTACTGCAGCGTGAAGCGGCAAGTGCCTCCTGCGCGCTCAATGCGTTCGTGTCTGACGGCCAACATCACCACCACCGCATGCATCGCGGTATGATAATCCATCGAGATCCATTGACTCCCAGCTTCCTCTTCTTCCGCACACCGGCGATCGACCTCTCGTAGGGTCCGAGACTCCTCCCATCTCTGGCCTTCTCAAACACATCTCAATTCCCATCACCTCAACGACCTCAACGACCTCAAACCACCCATCATCACCAACCATGGCCGTGTCCAAACTCAACCTCCTCCAAACCCTCACCACCACCACCCTCACCCTCGTCTCCTTCATCTTCACCATCCTCGCCCTCACAACCTCAACCTGGTCCTCCTCCGCCCAATACACATCCACCACCCCGCCCAACATCAACAACCGCCATCTCCAAGGCTCTTCATACCGCGGCCCCTACCGCGACTGTCCGTTACTGCAAAACGCAACGACGCTGGCCTGGTCCAACGTCTGCTCCACCGGCACTTGCTTCGCCTCCGACGCCGCCCTCTTCGGCGGCCCCTGGTGGTGCCAGCAGCTCAACCTAGGCGCGAAGCTGCTCCTCGCCGGGAGCGTCTTCACGGGCATCGGCTTCGTGAGCTGTGCTGTGGGCATGGTTGCCGTGTTCCTGGCAGGCCGGAAGCGGCATGGAAGCCGGGCCCGTCGACGGGACGGCAAGATGGTATTCGCGTCGTGGAGGTGGTTCACGAGCCTGATGCTCGTGACCGCGGTTGGGACGTCGGGCGTGGGATGGGCAATCACGGCGAATCTGCTGGTGAACCAGCAGAAGTTCGATGGAAACTACATCACCAGTTTGCCGGTACCCGTCACGAGCGATCACTGGCTCATGGGCAAGGGCACCGTCTACGGGGCCGTGGGCTGGGTTCCGACGGTTGTTGCTATCGTGTGCTTGCCCTGGCGACCGTTGCTTGAGAGAAGAGAGCATGAAGAAGGGGGTGTTGGGGTGGAATCAAGGAAGAAAGCTTTAGCTTAGATTGACTCGACCGACTTGTATCAGGAATTTAACAATGGCATTTATGTATTACCCTGTGTTGAACCTAGACCCACTGACGTGCTGTGCCCCTCCAACCACGTGCAAGTTCCAAGCTTCCTAGCGTCGTAGCATCCCTTCGCTGGCTATAGAAGCTTATGAAAGGTCCAACACCTTGTGTTTTGCAAGCTAGAAGGCTTTCTCCTAAGCACCCCATGAATCAAGGACCCGCCTTCGCCGACCCAGGCTGCATCAACGGCCCCGTCTGCCTCAAATAGCCCTCCACCGCCAAATACGGCGCATCCTCAAACCTCGGCGTCCCATCCACCTTCCCCACGCCCACCGCCAGGTACGGCGGCGGCACGATCTCAACCTGCCCGGCTGCACCCCTCCCAACCCTCGGCCTGACCTCCGCCCTCGGAAACCCCGGCTCCGGCACCTCCGGCACCGGCTCATCATACGGCTGCAGCCACGCCCACCCCGCCTTCCCCACTGCCGGAATCGCCACCGAAGCCGGAATCTTCGTCTTCGGATCAACATAGATCTTGTCTGCCGGATCGTCCGCCTTCAACGCCTGGCCCGCATCCCACGCCGGCAGCGGTTCCGTGACCAGAATCGGCCCGGCCTTGAAAAACGCCGTGATGTTCTTCATCGCGGCCTCCATCGCCCACGCCGGCACCACCAGCGTCTGAATCGGCAGGACGCCCGTATACCCGTGAATCTTCGTAAACGGATCAACAATGCACGCAAAGATGCTCAAGTTCCCATTGCGCTCCATCACCACCGCAGCGGGATCCTTCATCGTCGTGCCGCCGTTGACATTGCCAGGATTGACCAGCGCGTCCGGAGACACATACGTGGCATTCAGAAGCGGGAAATTCGACGAGTCGATCAACACCGTCGACGACGATTTCGGACTCGGGAAATACGTGAAGATCTGGGAGAAATCGAAGCCGCTGCGGCTCTGGGACGAGACGTTGAAATACCCAATCAGGCCGTCGTAGGCGCGTTCGCCATCGCCGATCTTCAGCGGGAAGCTGTACTGCGGCGTTGTTGCAGAGGGCCGAGGCAGGGTCGGGTCTCGCCCCACGGGGAGGACGGGTGTCGTCGGAGAAAGCAGGACGCGGTCTTCGGGCGTGTTGTTGAGAGTTGATTCATTCTGCAACGGCGGCGTGGCAAGCTCAATGCTCCATCCGGTATGAGTCAATGCCAGTGGCTTGCCAATGATGCTGCTCATGTACTGAGCATATGTATCTGGAGTCGCAGGCAAGTTTGCGAAGGCGCCATTGAGCATATCAAAGAAAGCAGTGAGATAAGTCTCGTTGCTGAGCTGCTGGATCAGATAATCCAGCTGGGGCGTGCTTGGCCCTGGCATGATGTTCGGCTTCTGAAATGGCGCCCACGCCGGCGACACAGTGTCCGCATTGATACCACCATGCACAATCTCGCGATAGAAAGTGCCATCAGGCAGGAAGATCTGCAGGGCATATTCGACGTAGTTTACCACAATCCACCCCCAAATCGGGTTCTCCCATTCCTCAGTAGGGCGCCAAGGTCCAGTACCATCTCGCGTCACGGATGTAGCGTTGATTCGAGTGCCTTGATTGATGCCCGGAGGAAGCTGCACGAACTCGCAGTACGGAGGAGCCAGACCAGCGTCCACCACATTGGGAACTCCTTTCGAGATCTCCTGGCATGTGTACAAGTCCGTGAGCCCCGGCGCAATGTGCGGCAGCTTGGACACAGGAGCGGGCGTGGGATCCAAGGCACAGATAGCCTGTCCAAACTTGTCGATGATGTTCAAAGCTGTGAAACGCATTTGTCCGTGTGTGACAGGCTTCAGAGGTGGAAAGTCCTGAGACTCCGCGTACGCGACTAATCCGATACTATGGCCGTATGGAGTGAGATCTGATTGGCCTTGCTGCAGCAGGATCTCGTTCGCGCCCATGCCAATTGGTGTACTGGCATCGACGGCTGCCTGCAGAGCTCCCAATTTCTCACCAGGAGGTCTTTGAGTTGTCGTGATATGTGTACCTGGCACTCGAGTGGTCAGATGTTCTCGCAATCCAGTGAGTGGGTGCGAAAGGTACGGCAGCGAATTAACCTCGTTAAGAAGCGTGTTTGGATCTGTACCCGGAAGATATTGATCAAGCTGCGCACCCATATTTCTGATAAGTTGTTTGATAGCAGACTTAAGAGAGAAGCCAGGCTGAGGGAGCAAGAGAATGCGCCCGGACGTTGTCCGTCGATCCGGCACGTTGCCCATAAGAGATTTCGTGCTGGGAATCTCGAACCGGAGAACTGGATGAACCGACACAGCATCTTGCTCCTGTCTCTCGACCGGTCCAAAATCGGTGTAGGGAATGTGGAAATATTCTGCTTCCCACTCAATAAAGAGAGGAAACCAAGGCTGGCCATACCAGCAGTCTCTCCATGGATCAGTTGCGGGTGGTGGTGGAGCATTCGGATCTGTGGGAGGCGGACCCTGATCGTGATACAGTGAGAAGTAGAATGTTGGCGACGGCAGGACAGCTGTGTGAGTTGGCCTCAAAGCACGAAATTCCCGTAGCAATGATGTTGCAATGTCTTGAACACCCGAAGGCAGCTTCGGCACAATTTGCTGCAGTAGTCCCGTTGAAGCACTGGGAGTGTCGAACTCGCTCCACGTATCATCAGGCGGGTCGACGTACGATGCTACCTGGAAAGCGAGCCGAATTTTCAATTTATCAAGATAATCAGCAGCCCACCCTGCTTCAACACCACCTATCATGAGGGTTGGATCTTTCTGTTGAAAGAACGAAGGAGACGCTGCCCGTTCCACTGGTAATTTTGTAGTGAGAGCCTGCACCTGGCCCTGCAACCAAGACAACGAATTAGCCTGTGTATCCGAGCCCACTAGCAATTTTATGCGATTGACAAGAGGGAGGACGAGATCTGTTTTCACGTGATTGATCGTTCCTGGATCAGATGGGTCGCCGAAAGCACCGCTGACGAACTTCCACCAGAGTGAGAACAGCTGCCATTGCAAATACTGCACAGTTCGTTTTGCATTGTCCAAAGCCGCCTGTAAAGTTCCAAGCCGTAAGTAATCTGGAGATTGTTCTTTGCTAGGTTGAGTCCCGTCCGCCGCACCACTCAGATTCCATTGATTGCCGCCATCCAGTCTCTCGAATCCATAATTGTACAGGACATCTTTTGCTTCCAGAAGGGGATCTGAACCATCTTCCTGCGCAAGAAGGAGCATGCGAATATTCCAGAGATCTTTCTCGAGCTGCTGCACAGGTCCGGTATCGGTATCTTTGTGGGCGGCGACATAAGTTATTAAGGCGTCCATGGCTGTAGCGCCCACGGCAACAGGGATATTCGGCGTGTTCTTGGTCAACTGTTGAGCCGCGACTCGGGCAGGTACCACTGCTGGAGGATCATCTGCAGTCCACTGGACCTCGTAGAGGGCGCCGTGACAAAGACATGTTGTCGCTAACTCTTGGCCGAGCCAATTGTCAACGGGCCCTTCATCTCCTGCTCCTTGAACAGACATATTCAAAGCATCAAGTCGAACGGATTGTGTTGTCAACTGGGGTGTCATGTAAAATGGATCATCTGTGTCCCAACGATGCCATCCGATCACATAATAGCTTGCCTTCGCCGACTGCATCGTCATTACTTTGCCAGCATCATCTTCATATGTAAAGTCGTCCACCATACTAAAAACATTTGTATTGTGTGGCTGGTAATCGGCGAACAGGTGGTTCGAGGATGTAAGCAGAGACAACGAGTCAATTCTGCTTGGGGGATTCTTAGAATTTGTATCATCTTCAACCCAGATAGTCGCATCGGTCTTGTTGCCAATGAAAACCTCAGCCTGCTGGGCCACCGAGCTTCTATCGTTCTCTCGCGAAGGAGCTACGAATGGTGAGACATCAACCTGGAGGTCTTTTCCCAACATCTCCTTATCGCTGTCGAGGTTCCATTGACGGTCACTCTCAATTACCCAAGCCCGACACTGAATCTTCTTGGCCACAGTATCTGATACTGCAGGAGTGACTGTACCAGTATCGATATGGCGAACAACAAGCCATCGTGTTGGTACTGGTCGAAAATCAGGAGCAGAGTAGTCCTTGTCGGTAGCTTGAGGGACTGGAAAGCCTTGTTGTCGTTTTCGGTCGTCGGCGCCAGTCGTGTTTGTTGCTGATGTGCCTGATCGATATGCTCGTGGGATGACCCAGGATACGTATACACCAAGACGATTCGTTAGAGTCACGTTGGACCCAAGATCTGTAACCCGGCTGTTGTTCCCATGAGGAGAAGTGTAGTGAAGATCAACGAAGTCGTGAACATCGTTCTGAATGACTTGGTCGTCGAGTCTTAGAAAAGTGTAGTTTGGCTGTGTTATCGGTGCTATCTTGGCTTCGTTGTCGTCGGCAACGCTTTCATTGAGCACGAAAGCATGGACCTCCACGGGTAAACAAACATTTGCTGCCATGATTATTCACATTGATCAATAAAGCTGTATAGAGAGTCTTTAATTTATCTTAAGAGAAGCAATTGACTTGTCGGTTTAGATGTTTGGGATTGGGGGTTTCAGTACTGACGGTCTCCTACCAGAACCAAAATTGCATAGCAGATTGTGGTAGAAAGCTTGAGGCTCATGAGGCAAGGCATACCCCGAGCCTCGCACAAGGGTGTGCATGTGATCCTAAGTGTGATGAGCAGCTTGTGGAAAGCTCCGTTCAGCTCCAAGCTCCACACGAGCTGGACCGCAAATGTCACGCAGGTATAGCCGGCTCAGCTAGCGCCACATTCTCCACATTCCCCGCATCCGTCACATCGGTCCATCAGCCGATGATCTTCAGCTAGCGCCGGGTTGCAGCCGCTTCCACATCCGCCAACAGCGGCATAACTAGCATGTGTTAAAGCACGATTTTTCGCCTCGCGAAGAGAGAACACCCCAAAACACGAATTTAAGAATTACCACCCACCTACCACGACTCCACCGCGTATTCAAATAAAATAAGAAGTTGATGTACTTCAAAAGGACGCTTAGTGTAGTATGCGCTCTATCAAATTTATATATAGAGCGTTATCAGTAACAAAAATGGCGAATACGTTATTTTCGCGATTTCACACAGGCGAGGCTACGAGGCTCACGAAACTCAGCATTTCCTGCCCCTCGATTTCCTTGAACACACTAAAAGCGCCCCTCCGACCTTACTATACAACTACGTTTCTATATTATAGCGCCGAATCTATAATATACGCATACTTATAGAGGATTATTTACATCTACTTTAAATAAAATCTAACGTCGTGTTAATGAAATTCTATGAGGGGCCATAGGTCAGATTTAGCATTTGGTGTTCTCTTTTCGCGGAGAACTCCGTAAAAAATCGCGATTTTAACACATGTCGCTGTACCCGCAGTTGTTCAGCCAGCCACACACATATCGCGGGTCCCTGTGCAACCCAAGCCCACCCTGTTTGATGAAGAAGTGCAGCTTGCTTACTGCAAGTCATCTGTCGGTCTCCCCAACCTCCGCCAACCTCTATCATAGACCATGGTAGTCGTGGAGCCGGGTGCTCGATTGAGAGTTTATGAGTAATATCAACAAAGCTGCGTACAACAAGATACGTCTACAGGGGAGCAAAACATCACAATGGGTCGAGCTCGAAAAGTGGCATCTAAATTTGAAGGTCCTCGAAGTCTAGTACTTCAGAAATCGCATGCTCAATGGAAGGCTTGTCAGGATTTAAATCTTGAACCTCAGGGAACAGGATTAGGAGCAACTGACGATGGCGATGATGGACCACCCAAGCTCAATTCAGGGGAAGAACAACTCTTCTCCTTATATGCTCCAAGCCTTGTTGCCGGACCTCACCACATTCAAGTGCTTCAAAGGGTGACGCCCCCAGAGGGATCGTCGTCAAATCCACTGGACTTGCAATCCTCGCAAGACTTTGAGGTTGTTGCCCCGAGATTTTCGTTGCCGGCTGGAGACATTCACACGGTGTATCCTCCTCAAGGTCATGGCGATCATCTCAACATCCTACCTCACGTGGTTTTCAACGACGAGCACCTGCCATGGGAACGCAGCGCTACTATTCACAACGAACCCAGCCCGGAAAGAAATCGAGTGCCTTGGCTAGCACTTCTCGTCTTCACCCAAGATGAGCTGCGATTACCCCCAGCCGACCTTGCGGGACCTACGAAGATATTCCCTTCGGATGTCACACAGAGCACTACATTATCCGTCAACATGGCAATCAGCGATGTGCAGTCCTTGGAGACCAAAGGCAAGATTGCTGCTCCAATCGCGGACCCGGGTGATCCAATAGATCCCGTAACTGCGAAGTCAAATGCCGACTTTATATTTATTCCAAATGCGTTGTTCAGGTCACTGGTGCAGACCTACAAGACTGATGGCAGTCTAGACAATACACAGACTGATCCAGATGTTCAACGATATAAGTTTCTGTCGCATGTCAGAAATATCAACACTGAGGGAATGGGTAGCAGTTTTGACGAAGAGGTTGATCAATTGTTCAGTGTTGTGGTTGCCCACCGGACAGGCCCCTGGACAATCACAAGGCCCACTCCGCTCGTTGCTCACCTTGTGTCGATCGAAGGGGTTGAGGCGGGTTTCAAAATGAATTCTACCATGCCGTACGTGGCACTCTGCTCATTGTACAGCTGGACCTATCAATGTCTTCCACCAGATTCAATCAACTTCTATGATGCGATGCGAAACATAGGAGTACCGGTTCCGCCTATCACAGAAACACCGTATCAGCCTCTACGAGTACGGCCTGACCTTTACACTTCTATGCTGGCATCGGCTGATAAGCCTACTCGACGAGTTGGCCAACGCTTACAAGATGGATATACCCTGTCGAGGTACAAAGTTCGCACGGGAGAGGAGACTGTGGCCCTTGTCCGAGGCCCATTTGTGCCAACCAAACCCGCGCATATTCTGAACTTCCAATCCACCTTCTCAACAGACTTGCAAATTTTGGACAGGTCAACTGGCATAATGGACATATCGTTCAGTCTGGCATGGCAGCTGGGCAAGACAATGGCGATTGCTGACCAATCATTCACGGCTGCTGTATCACGCTTGCGTGGTACAATTCATGATCAAGCAGTGCAGATGGGAAAAGCGGCGGCTTTGGCCAATGTGTTCAGCACCGTAGGGGAAGTGTTCTCGAACTTGCCCCAGAACATCAAATTGCTCTCTACCTTGCATGAACTTTATGATGGGCCTGATCCACTGAGGAAGTGGCAACGCCAACCGCCACAGGTACCCGACGATCTCTCCTTCTTCGGGCCTGCAGTACACGACGATTTCCCTGAAAATGCGAAAGCAGTGGCAAAAACGCTTGCATCCAGTCTCGACCACCCTCCAAATGAGTACAGATACTATAATGAACACAACAGGCCTTACTCAACTGATTGGGCTCAAATGATGAAATGGCTGATTGATCGAATGTATTTCATCGGCATTCCTGCACACTACTTCATCACTGATCCATCTCATCTTCCACAAGAGAGTTTACGTTTCTTTGCAATCGATCGGAACTGGATTGATGCCTTTATTGACGGTGCACTCTCAATCTGTGTACATCTGGAACAAGATGACGATCAGATACGCGTGGCTATTAAATCGAACTTCTTTGACTATCTCGATACAGTGGATCCTGATATCGGCTACAAACCGCAAATTCCCACATACGGGTTCCTCTTACGATCGTCTATTGTGAAGCAATTTCCGAATCTGGTCGTGAAAGCGCCACGTCCCAGCGTGCCGGAGATTCAAAGTAAGATGGCGCCGATTCTTCGACAAGAGAACATCGACGAACAGGTACTTCTTGTTCTGTTAGATCGAGAGCCAGGCGATGGCTTGATATCAAATCTTACAATCAGTCAACCACCACATCAGCAGTGCTTTGCCGCTGCTGCTAATGTGGGTCCAGATACCTCGACTCCACCAAAGATTGAGTTCGAAATTGCTTACGTGCAAGTGTACACAACTACTGATCAACCTACTGGCGTACCAAGACAGCAAGCTCCTTGCCCACCCACCAAGTATACAATGCAAGAGAATCCAACGTGCCCTGTATTCGACTGGGGTAGTCGAATGCTAATCTTTCCAAATTATGCTACCAATGTGCTCACGACATTGCAAAAGGCGATGCCGGCAGGCAAATTCACGGACAAAACCGAGTCTGCAGCGCTGATGGGCATACATCTGAATGATCCTATGTATGAGATGTCATTCGACTTGTCGAAGGCTACATCAGACAACGCTGGCCTCGAAGCAACTCCAACACATCCACAAGTATGCGATATTGAAGGAATTCAGTCTCCACAAGAATCTCAGACATCACGGTTCAAGATGCTCAATACACTCGATCGTTTCAGAACCACATTCCACGCTCAACAACTCCACGCCTTCCGCGCCGCAAAAATTGCAACCAAAGTTGCAGCTCGCGAGAACGAACGCAAAATCCGTCAGAAATCTCTGAAACCAAAATGGAGCCATGCCAATCCACCACCAGCACGCAAGCCTCTCCCACCAGCACATACCCGGCGATTTTTATCTCCTGTCCCTCCGCCCAACCACAATCCTCGCCGCTTCCTCTCCGGCGTCGGCAACGACCCACCACCAGCAGCACCCAATCCAGTCTGCACGCTCGGCCTCATCGCCCGCGGCCACCCAGCCTCCAAAGTCCCCTGCAACACGGGCTACAGCGTCGACCTACTCTTCTCCGTCAACGTAACCGGCGACACTGAAAGCCTTTCCCAGCAAGGCTTCAAACTGCAATCCCTGAACATCTACCTCCCAATCCGGCCACCAAAGACCCCGGGCCCCCCTCCCGTCGGCACACTGCTCGCTTCTACTCGCACGGGCAACTCCCGTATGCTATCCAACCTACGCTGGAACCCTTTCGTGTCCCCTGGCAACGATCCCCAGAACCCGAGCATAATGCTTGGACTGGTGCCGAGGACTATGAGTGGTGGTGAGGACTTGTATCAGCGGGATACTGAGATGGGATTTATCATGAATCAGGTTGATATTGCGGAGTACGAGGTGGACTCTAATGTGGACTTGTATGCCGAGGAGATTTGGGTGGCTGGCGGTTATAGGTTTCAGGTCCCTAATTTGTCGTTGAATGGGATCACGGTTGGGCCTGTTGTTAGTGAATAATCGTGGCGTTCTGCCGGTAGGCTTAATTAGGAGTAATTCTGCTCATATCCGATTATTACGCGAGAAGGATATTATATATTGAATTCTAAAGCATTTGTATACTTCTGCAATAGAAAGATATTCCTCATAGGAACCCTATTTTATAGGGGCTATCTGAGAGTGTATTGACCACCCTAACATTGTTTCTTGCTATATACCCAGTAAATGGGAGTTTTTGTATAGTACAGTAAGTATTAACATCTATTAACAGCTATCCTATTTATCGGGTACTCGTAGTCATAGGATGCAAGGCCACCCTAGTCGTCGCTGTTACGAACATGTGAATAGCACTGGACCTTAGGCTTAGACAGGTAGGTAACAACTAATAGGAGAACTTGGGTTATATGGATTTTAGTTAGCAGCTAAACCAGTTGGTCTAGTTGGCCAGTTGTTTAGGGCCAATGCGGATCACGTGATTACTATCATATGATTTAAGCAAGGTCGCTAGGCGAACCAAGTAAGCTATAATAATAAAGGTTCTATATAAACGATTATATTTTCTTAGATAAAAGCTTTGTATTTAATTTAATTTATTATTTATAAGTTTTATATTTAATATTATTAAATTCTAATAGAGTATTTAAAGTTATTAAAGATTATATTACAAACTAAAAACAAATATAAGTATTTTATTATATATTTTAATATAAACTTAGAATTAAACTAAAAATCGGCTAAAAATCGGCTAAAAAGCGCCGAACTTGCAACTAATAATAATGACCGTCCTGCCACCCACTCTGCAAGCGCATAATTTTAAATACCTGGCGAACAACGAAAGTGATATATGTACTCTACCAACTCCCTTAATACGTCGAGGGTATAATGCTCAACGAGCCCCCATCGCTAACCACAATGTTCCCGTTTAGATATCCACCAGCAGCACCAGCCATCCAGAGTATCATACCGGCCATGTCTTCCTCGCTACCACCTCTCGTGATGGGAATAAGATCCCGCGGAAACGACCCATCCGTGATCCCGTTCCCATGAACACCATATAACTCGTAAAACGGCAATGCCATATCAGAGTGATACAAACCCGGTGCGAGGCCGTTGACACGAATGTCGTACTGAACGAGGGTTGTCGCAAGCATCTTGACCATGTGGGTCACGGCCGCCTTAGACAGATGGTACGAGACGTGGCAGTATGCAATACGGAGAAATCCCGCAATCGAACTTGTGATGATGATCTGTGGTTTGGGAGGGGATACTATGTCCGGTATAGGGGCCGGTCGCTTCTTGTTCGCGGCCTCGAGCAACGGCAGGAAGGCCAGGATGGTGTAAAACGCTCCCGTAACGTTGACGTGAGAAATATTAGTGAATTCCTCCATGGGGATCGACCAGAGGTGGTCGCGGAGCTCGGACAGAGTGGGTTTCGATCCGTCGGGCTTGGACTTTGGGTTTGCGGAGGGCCCGAGGATGGCGCTATTCGCGACCAGTAAGTCGATGTGGTCTGTCTGCGAGACGATAGTGTCATACGCAGCTTGCAGAGACTCCTTGGACGTTACGTCCCCTGGAACAGGGATGATCGATCCGCTGATAGCGGAAGCGGCGGTCTCTTTAAGACGCTGTTCCTGTCGGCCGATGATGAAGACCTTGGAGGCGCCGTTGACCTCAAGCGCGCGTGCCATTGTGCGTCCGAGACCTAGGACTGTCAGTGTCTGATCATATCTCTGATGATATCGAGCATTTGGCTCTGCTATTCTTAGAAACAGAGGATTTGAATAGGTACTCTGGTGAACAAGAGATTGCAATATTCCCAGTACTCATCCCTCAAACTGGAACTACGCTGCCAAAGTCTCAAACACAATCTGCGGGGGGGAAAAGGAATTCCCAGTCTTACCACTTCCACCCCCGGTGATAACAGCTACTAACCCCTTAACTGAGAACAGTTTCGAAACTTCGAGGTGCGCCATGGTTGGAGACGAGCGGTTTCAACGCAATCTGTTACAAAAACCAAAGTTGCGTCAGGAGGATGAAGAGTACAATCGAGACTGAAGACTGAATACTCTCTCGCAGTCAAAGGTGGCAAAATATGAAAGGCTGGTCTCAAATTAGAATCTAAGTTTGGGTGAAAGCTATAAATCCGCCTCTTTGTAGGTGAGCCAGTAGTCATGGGTGGATAGCTCCAGCTTCAATTTAGTCATTGGTGCTCTCTACTAGCTGCACTTGGCTTGACTTCAGACTCACCTGAGCTCTTACCCAGGTCTGCAGTGTTGGTTTGCAGTCTAGTTTGGGCTGATGATCTATCAGCTCACTCGTAACATGTCAAAACGATCTGTTTGTGATATGGGTCAGTCAGGTTGCAGAGTACTGCTAGACCGTCATCACATGTTCGGAGTTTCGATGACTGCGTACAACGTAAATTGACTCTCATGAGATGCGCTCAATCAGCCTACTGTCGCTCCCATCAAGCCACCGAATGATTTCGCCGGCGACTTATCTTTTTAGAGGACTCACAGGAAGTCTCCTTCGCCTGAATGCACTGCCTGACAAAACGCGGAATTTCCCATGGAAACCTAATGAGTAACCTGCTAATATATAAAAGGGTGGAATACCATAGGCTTTTTAGCATTATGCGATGGCACCCCTAACACTGCACTAATGCACAGAAGCTTGGCACATGGTCTTCAGGCTAATTAATTAGTCAATCAATAGTTGTTGGCATTTGCGCCTTGGAAACCTCCCCTACTACCCTCCTCACATGCTAGTATGGTTCAGTCGTACTAGATGATGTGTTGTCACGAGCCTCGGGCGTGGCGCTCCGTGCTCCTCCAAGACTCGTCGACGGGTCCAGGCAATGCGATCTGTTATAGTATACTAGATAGGCTTATAGCATGGGAGTGCATGCTAAGCGGTACTTTCCATAAAGAAGGCATCCAAAAAAAAAAAACCGGGCAAAATGGTGCCACGTTTTATAACCAATAGATTTATTCGGCACAAGTTCCACTTTGTACCTAGGGTAACAAAGCTGCCAAGCCACTAAATGTGCTATAATGCTGCTTTACCAACAATTCCTAATATTTTGTATGCTATTCCTGGGCCTTGGTCACAGCCTGGCATCGCTCTCTCCTACTATGTATAATCAGTTATAGGAAGTGTTTGTCATATGACTAGACCCCTCCCTAACTTTAACTACTTATATCTCTAGAAGTATTCTAGTTATAAATATAGATCTTTGTATATTAGAAAGTTAAAGTATTCAGAACATGTATCTTTTTTGGATTTTGTGAATTCTTTTTGGAATTTCACATGCACCAGACCAGAAAAACATTATTCCTTTGGGTTCTAGGCCAATTAGGACCCCCTCTATCGACTGTAATTAAGTGCACTAAGCTAGTGTCCTTTGTTAGCAAGCTGCACCCAAACATGTCAGATTTAGGGGCTATTTTGCTCCCTTCAAGCCCACCACCACAAGAAACCAACCAATCAGAGCAGGCTATAGAGGTCAACAAAGGAGAAGTGTAGCAGCTTCCTTCACTTCATATAGGCTTCACTCCAGGACCTCTACAAATGGACTTTAACAGCATCACTACCAGCGACCCTCTCTAGCAGCCATCTGTCTAGATTTTCCGGGCTAACCTAAATGGGAAACGACCCCTTATCGATAGCACGGAGCAGCATACGACTAAGCGAACACACCCCTCACTTGACCCCTTTATAAATGAGCTTATCCTCCAGGCCCGAAGCTTAATTGTAAAGGCTGCAGGCCTCACTAAGACACACAAAGAACAAACTAGGCTACTAGACCTAATTGAGGTCTTTCGCGAATATACCAAAAAGGGAAAGGTTATTATGTCTTTATGTATTATAGCCTCACAAGTAGCAAACCTCAAATCAACTACTAGGAAGATCGACCTTAAGGCAAAGGAGCTTAGTAAGGTAAAGCCTACTATAACACAAATAGCCTTGACAGGAGCCAATCAGCAACCGACTATAACTACTAGCTATAAGCCTTAGGAATGGCAGTTAATAGAGAAGATTGATTGATTCATCCTTTTAACGTCCTGTATAAGTCAGAGACTATCGTAGGACGGCTAGGGCTAAGCCCTAGCAGTTCAAGTATAATTACAAAAGGGGGTCTTCTATATATTCCAGGTGACATTAAGGGTCAGGCCCTAGTAGTACTAATAGTAATACCAAAAACAAAGGAAAAATGAGCAAATGTAATTCTCAACCTAACTCTCCCCGCTTCTTCTCTCCTCTTCTATTCTCTCTTCTTCTTCTTCTTCTTCTTCTTCTTCACCTCTACTAGGCCTCTCTAAGTGCCACTTCCTAGTGGCTATCCCTGTAGTTTTAATATAATCAAGTGATTTCTCAATTCCAAGCTTTGTATATAAAAGGAGCTTTAGTGAGAGTGGGGCATTCTCCAGGTCACGTTTTAGCTTCTGTCTTAGGGTAGAGCCTTCAGGACAGGCAAGGAGTAGGTGCTCTGCTGTTTCTCTTCTTCCACATCGACAGGAGTCAGTATCCGCTCGCTTAATCCGATGTAAATAGGACTTTATATATCTATAGCCAATTTTGAGTTAGTAGAAAGCACTTGCTTGTTCTCGCTTAGTATTATAGGGAATACTAAGCTTTAAAGCTAGGTGCCAGGGAAAGTGATTTGTGTATAAGTTCGGGTTCCTAATCGAGTCTAGCCTCTTTTGTTTATACTGCGCTAGTGTTCTTTTCCATTCGTTTATGCCTAGCTGTCGTATTTGTTGTCCAAGTAGAGCAAAGCTTGGTTTTTGTGATTGTGGCTGTATTTTTGTTCCTTCTTTTGCTAGTGTGTCTGCTTCTTCGTTGCCTTCGACGCTAGTATGGCCTGGTACCCACTAAAGTGTGACAGTGGCTCCCTTGTCGACTATGCTCTGGGCTGCTTGAATAGCCCTAATCTGGCATTCTTGCCCTGGATTATCTAAAGGTGTTTTGAGCCTCTATATGCCAGCCTGGTTATCCGAGTATATAATAAAGGACTCACCCTCCTTAGCGACTGAGTTTGCGTATTTGATTGCTTGAGTGACTCCTTCAAGCTCCCCATTATAGACTAGTTGGCTAGTTCCTATATTATAGCTCTTACGGAGAGTGATTCTCTTTTCCCAGTCAGAGTGGTCATATACTACTACCCCAACCCCTATTCCCTTTCCTTTCTTAGTAGAGGAGGCGTCAGTATATATAGTAGTCATGTCCGTAAGTGGTAGTGATTCTATAAAGGTATTGTGTGCCTTTGCTTCGTCTTCTTTTGTTGACTTTGATATAACCACCTAATAAGGCGTGGTACGGTTCCAAGGGGCGAAGTAGTGATGCTTGATTGCTTCTAGACTCGAGGTCGAATATAGGCCGTAAATAGACCTATAGATCCTCTCTAGTTGAGTGAGTTTTGGTTCCTTCCTGCGTTGGTTCCTAGGCTTGAATCTGATTGGTCGAAGTAATTTAGCCGTTCTAGCTAAGTTATACTCAATTCTTGGGTTTGGGTCGTTTTGGTAATATTTAGCCCTATTCCTAGAAGGTAAAGTATATGTGGGTTCTGTTGACTCAAGTAGGCTAGTAGTAGCTAATGGCGCTATACTAGCTTGAAAAGAACTCTCTAGTATTATTTCTCCTTGAGTGGTAGAGTTTTCCTGGTCTCCTAGTAAATCTAGTACGGTGGCCGAAATAGATAAATGTGCAATTTGCGTAATTGGGCTATTTGGAGCGCTGTGATTAAGTTCCGCATTTTGGCTTCGAAGAGCCTGATTCGCTGGATTTGGAGTACTAGTGACTAATGGAGCTAAACTAGCGCAAAAAGAACTTTCTCCGATTTCTTCGGGCGAAGATATCAAATTATTTTGATTGGCCAAAGGTGGCATGCAAGTGACGTCTGTCGATTTCTGGAAAAGCGGTATATTGTCGGCTATAGAAGCCCTAGCCCTATCTCTTGTTGGATCCTGGTAGAGATAGTGAAATGGCACTATACTAGCGTCGGGAGAAGTTGCTATGCTAGCTGTAGCGGGAGAAATGCTTTTTTCTTGATTGGTTTGATTTTCTTGTACGGTGGCCGAAATAGATAATTGCGCAATTCGTGCAATTGAGCTATTCAGAGCGCTATTATTGACTTCTGCCCCTTGGCTCCTAAAAACCTGGTTTATTGGGTTCGTAATAGTAGTAACTAATGGAGTTATACTAGTGTCGAAAGAAGTTATTTGGTGGTAATTAGCTATTGCTAGCTCGTCTTCCTTGTTTTGGTCGCATATATCGTCTATTATATCAAAGCTTGGCGTAGTAGTAATCGACTTCTTTATTTCGGCAGGGATTGGGTGGTTTGGTGCTAGTTTTAGTGCTCTGAAAGCATATCGTCAGAGTGAGTTATTAAGTCGTATATATGGTGGCGGTAGTGCTGCTTCGACCTCCATTGGTATAATAGGGGCTGTTTTAAAGACTCCTAGTATTTTTCGAAGTGCTAGGTTCTGAAGGAGCTATAGTGGCTTCTTAAACTGGTTTTGGCCCCTCCACCATATAATAGAGCCGTAGTCCGCTATACTAGTAATACAGGCCATATATATCTGTCGGACCGCTAAGGGAGAAAGGCCCTTATTACAGTTGGCTAAGCGAGCCATCCGATTAAAGGCCGACCTCGCTTGTGACACCCGTATTGCTACGTGCTCTTTAAACTTAAGGTTCTGGTCAAAGTAAATACCCAGCCACTTAACTAGCTTCTTTGGTTCTACTATAGTGTTGTCGGGTAGCGTAAGGGTTCTCTCTTGTGCTTCTCTTCCCGTAGTGAAGTGTATAAGCTCTGTCTTAGCCAAGTCAAATTGTATAGCACTCTCTGCTGCTAGTCTATATAAGACACTAACTTCTCTTTCAAGTAGTTTTGTGTTCTTTTTTAGACTAGTTGATGCTGTCGTAATAGAAATGTCGTCTATATAAGAGAGGTATTTTACTTCTCCTTTTATTGCTAGTTCTGTGTCAAATAGGTTTCGTATATATATAAGGAAGAGTATAGGCGATATAGGACTTCCTTAGGGGATGCCTGTATCTATTAGTTTAAACTCTTCGATATGGCCGTCAAATGAGAGTCGAAGGATTCTCTTGTTTAGGAAGGAAGAGACCTATGCAATAAGCGAGGCAGGTAGCCTAAGTTCTTGCAGGACAGAGAGTAGTTGATTTTTGGCCACATGATCGAATGCCCCTTTCACGTCTAGTAATAGAGTACCAGTCTTCCATTTTACCCGCTTGTTTAGCTCTATTTCATTCGTAAGGAGTAGAGCAGTATCAATAGCCGACTTTTTTAGTCTCCCCCCTATTTGTGAAGGGTGTAGTAGTCTAGTCGTTTTAGCTAAGTAGGCTAGCCTCTGTGCAAGTACTCGTTCACTTATTTTACCTAGGCAATTAAGTAGTGATATTACTCTATATGCTTTTGGTGCTGAATAGTCTGGCTTGCCTGGTTTCTTTAAAATAGCACCAGTAGCTTGTTTCCAGCAAGTAGGGTGGTAGCCGATATCAATAAGAGCACTATATAGTCGGAAGAAGGTGTCTGGTATTACTTTATATGCCCTAGTTATAATAACTTAGGTAATAGCGTCTGGACCAGGGGTTTTGCCCTTGATTTTTGTAGAGCAGGCGTTACTTAGTTCTGAAATAGTGAGGTCTGGCCAGTTCCATTCGTCAGGTTAATAGCTACTCCAAGAAGGAGGGCTTGTGATTGGTGGAGAGGGGAAAAGTGTATTTCGGAGAGTATTAGCCTTTCCTTCGAATATGTCAAATAGGTCTCCGTTACTTGATTTAATAGGCGGGATAGGCTCTATTATAGTGTTCTTAGTATACTTTATAGCCTTAAATATAGACTTCGGATCCTCCTTTTCTAGAAAAGTATTTCAGTGATTCCTCTTAGCTTGCTTAATTGCTTGAAAGTAGGTGTTCTTGGCTTTAAGGTATTGCTGGACTGAAAAGGAGTCATTATATATAACATGCCGTTGAGTCCTTATCATTCTTGTCGGAGGCCAATTAGGTCATGTGACCACTAGGGTTTTGCCCTAGCCCCAGGCTTACTAACCGGTATAGCTGCTTTAGCTGATTCGGTAATGATTGTAGTAAGCTCTTGTGCAGCTAAGTCGAGGAAGTCTAGTACGGTGGCCGAAATAGATAATTGTGTAATTTGTGCAATTGGGCTATTTGGAGCACTATTATTAAGTTCCGCATTTTGGCTTCGAAAACTCTGGTTTGCTGGATTTAGAGTACTAGTGACTAATGGAGCTAAACTAGCGCTAAAAGAACTTTCTCTAACTTTTTCTAGCGAAGATATCGAATTATTTTGGTTGGCCGAAGGTGGCACGCAAGTGACGTCTGTCGAATTCTGGAAATGCGATATATTTTCGGCTATAGAAGCCCTAGCCCTATCTCCTGTTAGATCCTGGTAGAGATAGTGAAATGGCACTATACTAGCGTCGGGAGAGGTTGCCACGCTAGCTGTGGTGGGAGAAATAAATTCTTTTTGATTTGTTTGATTTTTTTGTACGTTGGCCGAAATAGATAATTGTGCAATTTGTGTAATTAAGCTATTTGGAGTGCTATTATTGACTTTTGCACTTTGGCCGAGAGAAGCATGATTTGTTATATATAGACTATTAGTAGTACTAATAGTACTATTTAGTGTATTTGGTGACTCTGATTGGCTCCTGAGTATATTAATCGACGATATTAACTTTTTGGTATTTTGGAGGGTGTCGGAGCATAATATAGCTGATTTAGCTATATTTGCTTTTAGCGTTGTAGTAAATAAGTCCCAATTAGCTAGTTTGGTGCAAAAATGGGTTTTTGTACTAGTGTCTTCTATATATAGCGTATTGTCGCCCTGTATATTAAACATAATCCCAAAATGGTCAGATCTGACAGAGTCGAGTATTTGCCAGTCTGTGACCTGATTGGCTATATTTTTTGTCGTAATAGTGAGGTCTATAACACTTGGGCGTGTTATATGTGGTCGATAGAAGGTGCCTTTGCCTGGTTTGTTGTGTAGTTCTAGGTCTTTATTCTTGATCCACTTAGCTAGCTCCTTTGCTATTATTGAGGGCGTCCCAGCTAGGGGGTCCTACCAGGGGTGGTGGATATTAAAGTCCCCTAGTATAATTGAGTTCGGTTTAAGTATTTGGCTATATAGTAGCTGTTGGAGAGGGTAGTTGTGGGTAGTTTTGTTGTTTTGTCGATTTTGGTTATATATGTTATATAACCTTATTTTTTGGTTGTTTTGAGTAATATCGACTATAAGGAAGTCTGAGTCTGTTGGCGATATAGTAGAAATGCTAATAGAAGGATTATATGCTTTTGACATATATACTAGTGTTCTTGGTCGATATCCACTATATGCTGGGAGTATTTGAGTGAAGCCTGGGTGGGCAATTGACCTAGCCGTACTAAGGTCTATATTACCGTCGTCGCCTCTAGTAATAAAGGGTTCTTGTATTACTATTATATCGGCTTTTAGCTCTATTGCTAACTGAAGCGTGTTTTTGGTAGCGGCTTGACTCCTATTAAGGTTTACTTGTATAATTCGTGTATTATCGCTAATTATAAAGTGTTGGTTAGTGGAGTCGGGTTTTTAATAGCTAGTAAGGATTCGCACTCCTTACTATTAGCTATATGAGACCCTTTGCAGTTAACACACTTCACTTCGAGGTGGGGGCACGGGCCACCCTTCTTTTTGCAAGTATTGCAGTAGTGGGCGCTAGTCAAGTGGTATTCAGAACATAACTTACACCTTGACTGACGCTTGCAGTAAGTATCTAAGTGGCCAAAGCCTTGGTAGTTAGTGCACTGAGTAGTAGGAGCGGTTGAATGAAGCTTCTCTACTTGTACACTAATACCGGCAATATAGAGTCTTTGCCTTATTGCACATGTCGCTTCTGTCTTTGTAGCAAAGGCAACTACTACTGACCCTGCTAGCTTAGCACGTCGGTTCGCTTCGCTTGAGAGCCAGTAAGGGGTTCCTATTGGTTAATATCCCTTATTAAAGGTGCGTATTTCGTCGACGACGAGTTGCATGCCTTTGGGGGTGTTGAAATCAGCTGTTAGTATTCCGTGTAGTATAACCTTATACCAGGACTCGTCTTTCTGAATGCTAGTATATGGTATAATGCCATGCTATATAGCCTCCTTCTCGATTAGGAAGTTAGAAGTAAATGTCGGTGTTGTTGTGATTATAATATTTTTACTAAGGGATCTAGAAACAGTTGCTATAACTGGCTCCTTATACCCCTTAAAAGTAAAGGCTCGGTTAAGTTGGTTTCGTAAGGAGAGAGGGCTAAAAGTAGAATCCTGGCTTCCTGATTGGATAAGAATAAGCCTTCTTAAGGTGTCCTTCCCTTTCTGGCTAGGTTGGTTCTTCTTCTTCTCTTTCTTCTCTATTAACTGCCATTCCTGAGGCTTATAGCTAGTAGTTATAGTCGGTTGCTGATTGGCTCCTGTCAAGGCTATTTGTGCTATAGTAGGCTTTACCTTACTAAGCTCCTTTGCCTTAAGTTTGATCTTCCTAGTAGTTGATTTGAGGTTTGCTACTTGTGAGGCTATAATACATAAAGACGTACACATACAACAAAAAGGCCAGATTCAACTTCTGCTCGCGCATGCTTGCAGAGGCCTTGTATGTCCTTTATAGGGCTCTCCTGAGTACTATAGAGAAGTTTGGATCAAATTCAAGATAGAGCTGTGGCGTGGGGTGCGATCTAGGTTTTGTGCTACTGTCGCAAGACAGCGGCCAGTACAGGCAAATCGACGACGACGATAAAACACACAGAACAGAGGCCCTTCTACCTCGAATCAAAGACTGTCTCTCGCATATAGAGAACACCAACTTCTGGCTTCACTACGTGCAGGCGTCGTGGCTGCCAGAAGCACCCTCTGGGCATTCGAAACAGAGTTTTCACTCGCCCCACTTTTTGGCAGAGCCTCAAAATCACGACCGAACCACACTTCACTTCCTCCTTACTACGACTTTCATGCCTACCGACGCGAGTTTCCATGCCCTTCTGCCTTCTGTAACCAGTATACGAGCCTCGACCGGCAGAGACTATAACGGCAAAAGAGGGAGAGGGAATAGCAGGGCTGAGATTAGGATCTAGGGATAATAGAAGAAGAATAGGAGGGCGTTTTTGGGTGTTTTGGGACGGCTTTAGGGCCCTGGGAAAGGTGGAAAGGTTAGGAAGACAACGGCTGTTATGCTTTGGTTTATATATGTGTCTTAGGGAAGAGTAAGCACTTTCCTGGGTACTATATAGCTTGTTTTCCTTTGTTTAAGTACTGTTATCAGCACTACTAGGGCCAGACCCTCACTGTCACCTGGAATATATTCGAAGACCCCCTTTTGTAACTACATTGACCTGCTAAGGGGTTTATCCCCTGGCCGTCCTACGATAGTCTCTGACTTATACAGGACGTTAAAAGGATAAATCAACATAAAGACGTAATAACCTTTCCCTTTTTGGTGTATTCGCGAAAGACCTCAATTAGGTCTAGTAGCCTAGTTTGTTCTTTGTGTGTCTTAGTGAGGCCTGCAGCCTTTACAATTAAGTTTCGGGCCTGGAGGATAAGCTCATTTATAGAGGGGTCAAGTGAGGGGTGTGTTCGCTTCGTCGTATGCTGCTCCGTGCTATCGATAAGGGGTCGTTTCCCATTTAGGTTAGCCCGGAAAATCTGGACAGATGGCTGCTGGAGAGGGTCGCTGGTAGTGATGCTGTTAAAGTCCATTCGTAGAGGTCCTGGAGTGAAGCCTGTGCGAAGTGAAGGAAGCTGCTGTACTTCTCCTTCGTCGACCTCCATAGCCTGCTCTGATTGGTTGGTTTCTTGTGGTGGTGGGCTTGAAGGGAGCGAAATAGCCCCTGAGTCCGACATTTTTGGGTGCAGCGTGCTAACAAAGGACGCTAGCTTAGTGCACTCAATTGCAGTCGAAAGAGGGGGTCCTAATTGGCCAATGACCTGAAGGAATAAGGTTTTTCTGGTCTGATGTGTGTGGGATTCCGAAAAAATCGCAAAATCCAAAAAAGATGTTGTGAGTGTCTAGATCCTTATAGATTAGGTCTAGTTGTGTATTTCCTAAATCTCCTTCTTAACTAGTATTCTTAGGTTATTTACTTAAGATATAGGGCTGCTTAAGACTCTTTATGTCTTGATAAGATGTTTCCTTAGACCTCCTTTAAGACTATGTCTTAATAGTCCTATATAGTGTTAGTCTTTATATATAAGTTTGTATTCTGCTTTTATATTAATCTTGACCTAAGATTTTCTATCCTTAAGGATTATCTTGTTGTTTTCTAAGAGCCACCACCTTTTATATAGTTTGGTAGACATTATAGTCCATTTCTTACTAATGTCCAAGTAATATGTTTTGTATTTTCTGGCGTTCTAAATAAGTTTAAGTGCTTGTTCTTCTTAAAGATATACTTTAGCTTTGTCTTTACTGCTTAAACTTTCCTTACTAGATTCTTTCTTTAAAACATCTTCTTCCTTTAGAGGTTATAGAACTACTAGTATGTTGTTGTTATTAATGTCTATATTATTGCCTAAGGATAGTATTTTGGCCATCTTTAAGCAACTATCCTTTTTTATAAAGATTATTACTAGCAGGTCTAAGGCCTAGACAATATATGTCTGTCCTTCTCTTAGTTTGTTCTTATAGGTCCAGGTATTAAAAAACAACTTATAAGTCCTAAGACAAGTATGTTAGTAACAAACATAATTAAAACAGGGCATTATAGGAGAACTATAAGATTAGATGGTCTTAAAAAGAACAATATACTGTTTGTATTTTGATGTCTTATATAATATAGTAAAGGAAGAAGGTTATTGACCTTATAAGATGTTTTTTATATATTATTTAAGTATAAAGGCTATACTAGTACAGAAAGGGGATAGTGTTATGGTTTTATTATTATATATAACCTAGGCTTAAGGCTTGGCTATTATATAGTATAAAGAACCTAGGGAGTCGGTATAAGGAATCATATAACAAGGTTATATAATAGAGCTTATTATAATGATATAAGGATACTAGCTAAGTGTAGCTAGGTATAAAGTAATGTTAGGTTAGTATTATAATAGAAGTATAGCAGTCAGGTAGTTGTTTACTTAGGAGTAAACTTATTACTTAAATAGATAAACAAAGCTTATATTAAATAACTAAATCAGAATACTAAGTTAAGTATAAAGCTCTTATCTAAGGAAACTATCTAGACTTATATAGAACCTTTATTCTCTTATAGTCAATAATGTTAACTACAAACAAGTTAATTATTAACTACTTAATAGTTAACCTCTTAACCTTTACTAAGTGTTATATAACACTTGTTATATAACCTCTTAGTTGTGACTAATAACCTAGGTTCTCCTGTCAACCAATAATGGTCGTCTGAGCCTAAGGTCCTGTGCTATTCATGTGTTCATGACACTTATATAGAGCTTAGGATCTAGGGCTCTAGGAGCTTGGATCTTAGGGGCTCTATTAAGATCTAGGAGCAGGAAGGTTCTATATAAGTCTATGGATATTTCCTTAGATAGGAGCTTTATGCTTAACTTAATATAGTATCTGCAATATACTCTATTCTTATACTGTACAGGAACACCCTGACTTATTACTCTTATACATACTACACACAACCTAACATTCCCACCTTGGTATAGCATCGGCTGTATTATAAACGTTACAGAGAGCCTGAAACAGTTGGCTCGTGAGCTCCGAAATGACCTCTTTCCGATTAGGGACGGAGCAATCTTCACAGGAACATTTCGCAACAGCGATATAATGTACAATGGGATGATAAATGCATTTAGCAGAGCTTTGCAAGTTTATCTTTGAAAATGTCGCGATAAGCAAGATACACCATCTTCTTGTCAAGGTCTGAATCTGACATGGTGGCGCCCGAGGACATAATGAAAGCATTTGGACGAAATCACTGCTAACGGAGTTGCTGTTCGATGAGGCTCCATTATGATCGCAACTCCGGTAAGGCATACGAGTGTTGGAATGTGACGTCTTCTAGCTCCGCAATATTAATGCAATCACAGGAATCACAGGTAGAACTCAATAGGGTAAATCAAGTATATTGTCAACTGTACAGAATAAACTACGGGGTCCTCTAGGGTACATATATGGTCTGCCAGTAAGACGTGCTTGGAACGTGTACCTCGGCCCTCGGGCCATTATCAGAGCCTCAGGCCACTAGGCACACTTCAACACTAAAGTCCTGTAATAATGTCGAAGATCCGATACCCAACTGGGGAATAGTTGGGCACGAAGGCTTCTCCAAAAGTCTGCTGCCACGAATCTGCCACGAATCGTCATCATTAGCATCAATCTGATATCTTATACATATAATCACAGAACGAATAGCCACTAACCATAAGTCGAAGCCGGCTTTGTCGCACAGAGGGCCACCAACGTCTGATTAACCCCCGGCAAGAAGTTCAGCTTTGGAAACGCCGCTACGACGTTTTCATACTCCGTACTTGTAACGCCATTGTCTGGCCCAGTCAAATCAATCCCCACACCATATGTCACCGACGCCACTGTCGCCTCCTTATACAAGGAGATCTTAGCCTCCGAGCTCAGCACGACCGAGTCCCACAGAAGCTGCAGCCGGTGGGCGTCCCAAGCAGAGCCGGCATCGTCGTGCGCGACTTGGCTCTCGACGAAGTCGGTAGCCGCGAAGGCGCCGTCAACTTCGAAGCGACGGTCGGGGCTGATGAAGGACGCGTTGAGCACGAGGCCGAGGTCGTGCAGCATGGCGCCGATAGCGTGCACTTCGAGGTCGACGGTTTGTTGCAGCGTGGTGTTGTGGCTGACGACGAGCGCGCCGAAGAGCCAGGTCCGCATGACGTGGTTGAAGAGGTAGTCGTCGCTGTACTGCCGGGCCATGGCTTGGGCGGCGCGTACGCTGGTGATAAGGGAATTAGTGATTAGCTTGGAAACCGACGTGTCCCGAGGTATATAGCTTGGCTTACAGGGGCGTGTCAATGACCGTGACGTTGCCGATGACACGCGTCGGCTTCTGGTTGATACTTCGTGGGACTACATGCTGGAAGCCGAGGGATGGGTAGGCGTGGAATGCCACAAGCACTTGAACAATCCAAGTGAGCTTAAGTTCCATGGTTACGGAAGGTAGAAGCAAGATTTATTCGCTTCAGCCTTTGAGTGAGTCGTGGGTGAAGAGTTTGCTGTGAGGAGGTGGCGCCTTCATCATTTCTACAGACTTCCAGTCGTTATATAGTTCGGCTTCAGCATGAGTACCAAGATAACTCTCATGGTCTTTTAACTACGGGTACCTTAGCGCTCCACGGGTGTGTCAGCGTAGTACACGAGTACGAAAGCGATTGGCTAGATCTGCCTAAGCTACGCATATGATTGGCTACTTCCGTCAATACTTCCAGGAACACAGTTCAATTGAAAACAACCACGCTGAACTGGGAAGGAGTAAGAATTGAGTAGCATGAGAGAGAATCTCGCGTATGGCGGGGGGATAGCTTCGAACCCTGTGATTACCTCTCATTGGCGACTTCCACTGCAGTCGTGATTATATGATTCCACATAATGCAGTCATCATAGGTAACAGACATTGGTTTTTGCAGAAACGTCCAACCCGTGGCCCGCTCGGAGTTAACCCACATGGTACAGTTCGAAGGGACGGTACGCTTATGGCCCGGATTTCGTGAGGCATCAATTGGCTTGCTCCCATCCCCGGACACAGTTTCCCAACTTGTGAGCAAGACGTCGAATCATCATAGCAAGAAATGCTGGGATGACTGCTAGTAGCGTCGGCCTATGTGATATTGCCGTCAGATTGGTAAGCCGACCAAAATGCACTTCGCCTGGATATTTGAACAGTGCAGAAGTTTATGGAAACAGAGCTCCATTACTCGAACATACAGAGCTCCTAGCTAAAATCTCCACTTTCCAACCAGAATTGCAAAATATATCGCTTAAAAATAATGCCAAGGAGTGTTAAAAACAACAACGACGCCGACGTCCATTTTCACAGCTAAGGTAGTGGCATATCCAGGGACAGCAAGGTTAGGCTAGAAGGTATTTATGTGCCTGCACTTTTGAGCAAGCTGCTGTTGCTGGGATGGAAGGCGCCACACGCGACGTAAAGAAACGGCGCGCGAGCAGACCAAAAGTTCGTACAGGATGTACAGCTTGCAAGTAGGGCCTCTGACCGTTTCTAAGTCCCCTCTCTGTTGCGTCCTAGAGAACTCTCACATGACTGGGAGAATTGGATTTTTATTCAGAGCGTAGCGAAGCTAATCCCTATTCTAGAAATCGGAGAGTAAAATGCGATGAGACAAAGCCAAAATGTTATCGGTAAGCGATCGGGGAGTGACTCGTGTGAAGTTATAGGCTCCAAAGTGTGCTTAATAGGCCAACTACTTATGTTTCTTCTACAGATGCCAAGAGTACGGAGCATTCTGCCAGTACGAGCTCCCTCGATCCCACGTTACGGCACCCACCCCACCTCAAGATCGTGGCTGGGACCTCGTTCCTATCCAACCTCGACTTCCGTTACAGCGTTCTAGCCCCTCAGATTCTTTTCCATGCGATGAGGTGGAAGGTCGCTATTTTCGACTATTTCACGAGGAACTCGCCTTCGATTTGAGCGGTTATTTTGAAGCTCCCTTTTGGACACGACTTATACCACAACAATGTCATCGCGAACCAGCCATAAAACACGCAATTTTCGCTTTAAGTGCTCTATACAAATCTGCAATATCGTCCAAGACTCATACGGTGAATTTGGACGATGAGCATTTTAACTTCGCTTTGGTACAGCAGAGCCAAGCCATTAGTTCACTACGCAAAACCCTGTCTAATGGACGACCTCAGATGAGGCTTGCTCTGGTAGCGAGCTTGCTCTTTTCGTGCTTTGAGAGTTTCCATGGGGATTGGGAGACAGCGACACAGCAGATATATAGCGGGCTTAACATTCTGAAGCATCTGAGCGAAGATGAGAGACGGCATGCAACCAATGGCCTTACTGATATTGATCTCGAGGTGGGCCTGACTTTGCGCCGTCTCAAGCTGCAAATATTGTCATTTCTTGCCATGAACCCAATGTGTGAGCATCCCTTTAATGACCTAAATGTTGAGGAAATTATGCTGGATATGCCAGATCAGTTTACTACCTTAAACGAAGCTTTCACAGCAGCAACTAACTTGGCTGTTTCCGTTCTTCGACATTCGAGGACATCTGCCCGATGCGGAGATCATTTAGGTCCTCGGGACTTAATTGCACGACAACAACAGTGCCTCCAGGGATTAGTGGATCAATGGAACAAAGCGTACGAACCCATCTTTCTAAAAGTATGCCAGAATATTGGTGGCCGAGAGTATCTTGGAGTCCTCCAACTTCGGATCTGCGTCTGGAAATGCGAAATAATGATCGCTACAAGCATGTCTAACACAGAAGTCGTCTTTGATAGTTTCACAGCGCAATTTCAGAGGATTACTCATTTTGCACGGCATGTACTTCAAAAGGACCAGGAGATTCGAGAATCGGATGGCCCCAGACTACAATACGGCATGGGGTTGATAATGGCTCTATTCTACACGGCTACTAGATGCCGGGACTTTTCCGTGCGAAGGGAGGCCATCGCTATACTCCGGGAGTGGCCTTGCACCAATGGGATCTGGCACAGTTTGCAGGCAGCAAAAGTTGCAGAGTGGATAGCGAGCATTGAGGAAAATTGCTGTGGTGGCCTGAGATTTATTCCTGGGGACTGTCGGGTAAAAATGCAGAGTTTGAAAGTGGCCTTGCAGAAGGGTGTGATTACTGTGGATTGTATGCAATCTTCTGTTGATGGTGTCTTAGAACCCCGAAAAGCAAATCTTCATTGGCCTTAATAAGATTTGGACATTAACTCGGGTGTCGACCGCCATCAAGACTGTTGGATATAATGAGTGCCTGCTAAGGGTACAGGGGACTCTAAATTAGGACAGAGTCCAGAATAGGCTTCTATTAGTGTATGTACGCTATGGGGGTAGCCTACAGGAGCCTAAAGGGGAGCCTGGAGTGATTCATACGAGACTGGAATGATTCATAGAAGGCTGAAGTGAGTCATGAGAGTCTGTGATTAGGCGGCTGCCTACGCTGTAGAGCCTGAGGTTATAGGGCACTTAGCTATCATATATAGGGCACTCCTCACTGTAGGAATGGGATCATCGCTGAAAAGAAGAGAAACCCAACAAAGACAACGAGCAAACTCATCATGCCTATACAAGGCCGACAAGCGAATGAGACCGTTGGGGAAAAAAAGTGTTTCATCTCCGATATTACGAAAGTGAAAATTAGAGAAGTTGTTCTGTTGCGCTCAAAGATAGAATAGCTTGTTCAATGTGAGCTTCAATCTATCAACTCGCCAGATCCTTCTCTTTCCTCGGACAGATCCTAGCTGTACAGACTTCTCATCTGTCCAAATCACTGTCTTCCACTTCTCCAAATGCCATCCGTTTTCAATCGAGTGCTCAATACACCAGGCTAGTCGCTTCTTTTTATTGTCTTCATTTAAGCCAGGCTTCACTGTCCTTTTGTAGCTACCATAGCCTTCAGCTGTCAGGGTTCGCCATACCGTACTAGCAGAGACGAACTGCTTCCTGGGTAGGTGTTGAGAGACCTCCTGGGCGACTCTATGTCAAATCCCAACAACTTGTTCCTCATTTTCATTGCCTTGATGAGACAAGGTTTAAGTCCACGATTGATGGATCTTTCTTAGAATATCACCTAGCACGCGTCTGTCCTTTATTGTCGGC
Organism: Halenospora varia; assembly: GCA_020726485.1. Taxonomy (NCBI): domain Eukaryota; kingdom Fungi; phylum Ascomycota; class Leotiomycetes; order Helotiales; family Solenopeziaceae; genus Halenospora; species Halenospora varia. Next base: position 62,990 of record JAHEWH010000054.1, read on the forward strand.
TTAGCAAAATTATTAGCCACGGGTATTTTTCCGCTATTTTAGTAATGTAATGTGAACCGCCTTTCGTATTCTTAGTAATACCTTGGCCAATTGTGCCTAGCCGTATCAGGGGCAATGCTCTTAGATAGTTGTTAGAACTAAATAACTATTAAGTCTATTGTACCTAGAGGCAAATCAATTCCGCCAGCCCATGATTCTTGGAGAAAAAGTCTGGAAAAATAAAGCTTTTCTAGTTGGCTGGTGAGTACGACAACGATTGGCTGGCGAATACGAAAGCGATTGGCTGGTGAGTGCGACAACGATTGGCTGGCGAATACGAAAGCGATTGGCTGGACACCTCACAACCAAGGTCCTGATTTCATATATTTAGCTAGATTTATTGCTGTTATCAACCTCGGTCTCAGTTTACTCTTCCACTTCATTTTGTCAGTCAGCTCAACATGGCGTCCAGAAGCATCAATGTCCATCCTAAAGGCTACCACCCCGCCTCCCTCGCTAAAACAACCTTCGACATCATCATCATTGGTAGCGGCCCCGTTGCCGTAGTCCAACACGAGCTCTACGGCGGTGAGTGTCACTTCTTTGGATGCATTCCGTCCAAAGCACTTCTTCGACCTATCGAAGCTCTCGAAGCGGCGAAAGCAATTGACGGAGCTCGAGAGGCGATCGGCAACAACAAGCTCGATGTTGCTGCTGTATTTAAAAGAAGAGACAAGTTCGTAGATTTGTGGGATGACAATAACTGGATTTCCATTTCAAATGGAGCGAGTGGCGCGACGCTTGTATGAGGTTTTGGACGTATTGCTGGCATGAAAAAGGTCAGCGTTCAACCACATGGTGAGACGCAGAAATATCATATTGATGCGAATATTGCGGTCATCGTTGCTACAGGGTCCACGCACATTGTGCCTGCGATTTCGGGCATCGAAAATCTCGAAGAAGGAACGGAGCTCTGGACCAATCGCGACGCAGTCGCGGCAAACTCAGTTCCTGAGCATCTGATCATTCTTGGTGCTGGGCCCGTGGGGTCTGAAATGGCAACTTTCTATTCCGCCATTGGCTCCAAGGTGACACTGATTTCGTCCACTGCGGAAATGCTGCCTAAGGTTGAGCCGGAGGCTGCGAAGATCGTGCGCAAGAGCTTGGAGGCGAGTGGAGTCTCTATAAAGCTCTCTGTGCGTGTTTCCAAGATTGAAAAACATGCTGCGAACTCATTGACTGTTGTGTTATCAAACGGAGAAACGATTTCGGGTTCTGTGCTCCTAAACGCGACAGGACGACGGCCAAGGACCTTTGATTTTGGGCTTGAGAGCATCGGCCTAACTGGAGAAGGCCAGCCGTTGCAAACGGATGCAAGTCTTGCCGTTCCTACATCTCAAGGCACTGAGCCCTGGCTATTTGCCGTTGGGGATGTGAATAGTCTTGGTCCTACTACTCACATGGGCGTTTATTAGGCGCGTATTGCCAGCAATGCCATTTTGTCCTCCATTCGAGATAAGCAACCATCTGTCAAGATCAACACTCCTATCGGAGTCACTGTTACAGAAGCCAAGGACTCTAAAAACACATTTCCCTAAGCCATTTTCACAGAACCCAACATCAGTGCGATTGGTCACACCCTTGCTTCAGCTCAATCCGCCGGCCTGAAAGTCAGGGCTGTCGACAGCGATTTCTCTATAGCAGGGGCATGGTTATATGGAGATGGACAGCCTGGCTGGGCTCGATGGGTCATCGAAGAGGGAACTGATAAGCTGGTTGGTGCAACGTTTTGTTGTGTTGAGGGATCGGAGTTTGTAAATGCGAGTCAGGTAGCTGTTCTGCAAGGCTTGACCTTGAAGGAGATGGTACATGTAGTTCCCCCATTTCCAACTCGGGGCGAAATCTGGACCTACTTGCTGAACGCTGCTGGGTTCTAGCAGGATAAACAATCAATACCCTCAAAAGACTACGGTCATAAGGTATCCTTAAATTTCTGAGGTTTTTAGTTAACGTATTGCCTATATGAACCGTGCACCCAAGTGAGCCGTGCACTACCGAGAAACAGATTTCGCCTGGAATGTTGCCTAATGTCACACCCGCATTTCTTTTCTGACCTTCTAAGGCTTGACAGTGGCGAATAAGAAGTTTCATTCTTGTAGTTGAACAATACTCTTCTTGGAAGATCCAGGCTCTGTCCCACCATTTATCGGATGCTAGTAAATGTAGGAGGTCGAGGGCTTCCTTTGATCACCCTGTCCAATACTATATTTCTCACTTCACTCCGCTTTAGATCCTTCGAAGTGCTCGACTCGATCTGATATCCGCCGATAGCAATATCCCGAGGTGATATTAAGGAGGGCTCCTAAGGATAGGAGACCGCGACAAAGTTGCGGTTTTCGGTTGCATTGATTGTTTCCCGTCTTAGGAACTTGGGTTCTTGCTTAGTTACTAGGCGTTCTTGGTTTTTAAAGCATCCTTTACTAGGTAGCTCGGTGCTTTTCAGACATTCCAGACTTTCGATCCAGCCTGATTTCTTGCCGACCTCTTTGTGCGCCTGGATTTCGACAAGTATCAAGGAGAGGGGGCTAGGTCCTTTTTCTCATATGTTTTTAAGAGAACGTTTGGTGTCGTATTCCATTTTTTGATTATCTTATGTGTATAACGATTAATACCTATTACATGGACGACCGAGGATTCCTAAGGGTGAAGTCCGTTTTCCGTCAGTCTTGGGGCTTAAGCGGGGCGGGGTTGAGGCGGCTATACGTCATCCATGTTCGGAAGTTTATGTTCAAATTTGGCTTCCTACTAGTTGCTCTTAACAGGACCAGCCTAGGCCCTCCACTTCCATGCCTCTCGCGCATTTTTCGACGGATTCTTACTATCCTACCTCTTGCCATAAGCCATAATAATGTCTGCATCCGACGAAAGCGTCAGGCCAACCCGTCAGCGAACATCTGAACCGATCACAACAATAAAGTCTTCTTTAAGATTAAGCGCGCCACCATTATCAAGAAGTTGATGGATGCCTCCCGCAAGAGAAAAGGACGAAGCCGACCAGCCCGACATAGACCCACGGTCCAACATACTACTCTCCACAACGCGGAGGAGAAGAGATATGATTGCTACGGGACCTAGATAGATGTCTTGGACCAAATTGGCCTAACACTAAAGTTGAGTATTGGAAGTGTTTAAGAAGGCTGAATGTAGAAGCTTCTAGCCATCTAAGAATCTCTGTCAGCTCTTGATTTCGTCCGCAGAATCAGAACCGTCCTTTTCGAAGTCAGCTCTGCTCTAGAAAATGGTAGGAAGATTCCGTTATCTTCAGTCTAGATCTATAGATGTCAGCTATAACATTATATTATCTAGTGAGACATCGTTCTTATTTGCTGTAATTAAATGCTGACCAAAGTTAAGCAGATGTAACTCGAAGACAACCCGGCGGTTTCTATATAATAAATCAAGAAGAGCGAGTTGTGGAAATATTCTTTATCGGCTAATCCACGAAGGGAGCTCGAGGACCGTTGCATTAAATAGCCTATAACACTCTAGGAGGAGTATTCTAAGTCGCTACAAGGCATGGAGAAGCCGCAATCTCAACGGCGCTCGACAAAAGGCATGACAGACAATTTTCGGAGAAGGAAGATCACTTTTATAGAAAAGGCAGACGAGCTGAGGAGCGAGTTCAACTGTGAAATTTACGTTCTAGGGCGAAGGAACGGAAAACTCTTTAATTACACATCTAGCGATGGACCTTGCTGGCCGCTTAGCTTAACAGAAGTCGTGAGTGGCATTATTTTAATTCAAGGCCTATAATCTAAAAGTTTGTAGGATTAGAGTTATCCGAGGGCAGAAAGATATACACCAGCTAGCTTCTCAAAACAAGGCACCAAATCTCTGCTCTGTGAAGGCCGAAAGGGACAAGATAATCCTATAGTGAGAATTGAGGACTTTTAGACCGGAAACATAAAGGGTACTAAGGGATAGATTAGCTCTTTTAGGTTTCAGAACTTAATGTTTGTCTACTTACTATAAAATGCTATATATTTTCGTGTGATCCAAATATACCTCTAAGCATCCCTAAAGATAGTTGTACATCCAACCCTCTATCTAGACACTGGCCGGGATTGAACATGACGTCAACAGAATTTTTATATAATAATTGATGCATATCACGATGCTATATAGCACCAAAAAAAAAAAGGCTCTCGTTTAAATTAATCAAAAAGCCTTATAAATACATTCCTTGATTCTTGCGATGTGTAGGCTTTGACTAGAAGTTCCTGAGGATTTCTGAGCCTTTTTTAGTGGGGCGAGATTGAACTACCTAGCAATTGCTCTACGCGATATCCAAGTTTGGAGAGCAAAAGACAAAATGTGCTGACCAGAATGAAATACCCACTTTACTAGCAGGATCCACCCCTTTAAACCAATAAGCTTGATATGTCAGCACTCTGGTAATGACGTCACTGCCTCTCTCTCTCTTTACAACGTCATCTTCACAGAAGTTTATTGACCATGGTAATTGGCCTTCCAAACCCCTTGCGAACTACCATCTCCTAGTAGAGACGGCTGACGAACTATTACTAGTTACAAAGTACTTCTGTGGAATGCAGACTTTGAGCAGAATACCCACCGTCGCTCACATCCGTCAGCAATATACGCAATTGCGAAGGCTGCAGCCGCCGATCTTGAAGATGACCTATAGGGACGAAATCTCGTATATAAAATATTAACAGGACAGTAACCGACAGCGTTCAAAGTTGAAATCCGTTACAGGTCTAGTGGTAGCAAAGTCAATTGCTTTTTCCATAATAATCTTCTATTTCCTTCATCTCTCTCTCTCCAAAGCTCTTTTCTGTCTCTCGCTCTTCTACCACGCAACAGAGAAGTCGTGTGGGAGGTCGCCAGCAGAGACAGGGGCAGGTATTGCCAGAGCGACGACATCGCGAAGTAATCTTAGAGGGTCTTCGAAAATAACGCATTCGGGAGATATACGAGTATTCATTGATGACGAATTGCGATTTTGCGGGGCTTCTAAGACGTTGAGATGAACAAAACAAATTTGCACCGCAAGGTGGGAGCGCATCTTTAGTCCTCAGGTAGCAGTCCTCACCCGTGTCACAGAGCAGAGCTAGCCATTTATACTAGTGGATCCCTTAAATGTGGGTCAGCATGAAAATCAATTAATGTTCGGTTGTGAAGCCGACCAAGCCGCTATACAATCAGTTCAATGCCCGGGAGGACAGTCGGGGCAACTGATCCTGAGACAGATTATCCACTTCATCAGTGTCCTTCAGAAACGAGGGATATCTATGGAGATCTGCTGGATCCCGGCCCACACAGGGGTACCGAGAAACGAGAAAGCAGATATCATTGCCAAGCAAGCCACAGGATGGCGAGCTAAAGGCCGGACAGGGCAGAAAGCACCCCAGTCCAAATGGGTACAGCAACTGCTTTCCTCATGCAAGAGAACAGTCAAAGAAACAATCCTCCGCAGGTGGAATATCACTTGGCCCAAAGAGACCACAGGACGACAATATAGATCCCACTTTGGATCGGAAATAATGTCACAGAAGAAGGGGGCCCAGTTATATCAAGGACTCACAAAACCAGAAGCAGCAATTTTAGTACAGTTGAGGTCGGGGAAGATCGGGCTCGGGGGATATTTGAAGAAGATTAAAGTGGTAGACACGGCCGTGTGTCAGTGCCAGAGATCGAACGAGACGGTCTCTTATATCCTTGGTGATTGCTTCCAATTTGGAGTACAAAGACGGACATACTTTGGCCAACCAACCATTTGGAATGTGCCAGCCCTGCTCAGTGATTCAAAACTAGCAAGGAAAGCAGTCGCATTTATGAAGAGCACAAGGCTCCTCGACCAATTCAGCAGGTGCTAGCTAGCACCTTAAGCTCACAACTTCAAAATACAACCTATAGCCACAAGATGGGTAGGACAGACTGCTCAACAAGAAGCAACAAGACAGCCAGGCTGAAGGGCCTGATACTACAGTGTAGGAAGGGTAAAGAGCCAGGGTATATAACGATAACACACAAGAATGGGCAGTGGATCTCTAGTTAGGGGGCGAAAAGATTGTTGTTCTAGAATCTGATTTTAATTTCATTTGTTATTTCGATTATCAGAAAGGGGGATACTGTAGAACTGGAGGATTTATAGGCCTTGAACTGTATATAGAATTCTCTGCATATCGCTGATATAAGCAGCTAAATAGAGTAAGGATTTCAAAAAAAAAAAAAAAAAAGGTTGTGAAGCCGATTTCGAATTCTACTATAATCGATATTATTTCAAAATTGAATTCTGGTCTATATATTGACTCCTCAAATCACGTTTGCGCCAAAGCAGTACTTTAGGGAAATGTACAAGTCTAATGCCATAGCTCCTCCTGTATCCCAGCCAGGCGCCGAAATAGACCGTGCTCTAATATTGACAGGCCGTCAAAAATGGGTTCTTGTAGTGTTAGCTCATAATATAAGAATTGGGCCGGACAGGTTCTTTAAAGGGCCAGATCTCTTTAGTAGCCATGACCTCAACTTGCCAATTCATACCATGCTAGTCGTTGTACCCTTTCCAGGTCAAGGTGACGTTAGCCTCGGTACCCAAGTCTGCCGACCTCATATAGCTGAGTTTACCAGTAATCTTTAAGAAATCAAGCCATAACTTCGGATCGGAGCCTTAAATAGCTTTATCGGAACAGCCAGGCTCTAGGGTATATCACAGCTGTCCCGATATAACACTAAGAAAGTCCCCTAGCAATATCAGGACAACCGGGCACAGGGACGCGACTATCCTAGAGGCAGGAGTCCTATCAAGCTTTTGCTTTCTATCTAGGGGGCCTTTATAGGGTACAAGACAGATATAGACAGAATTATTGCGCTCTAAGCAACTGTCAATACCATGTTAAAGGACTTCTATAATGCTTTGTGACGACAGCTCGTCCGGCTATAATATGCGATCAAAGCTTGTTAGGTATAACTACTATTCTTCTTGATTTAGTGCTTGTGATCTGTTTACCCAATTTATTAGGGGAACTTTTAACGCCTTCTTAACTGCCGTCTAGTGCAAATTGGTACTACCTAAGAAGTCATTAGCCTGTTTGCCAAGCACTCTTATTTATATTTCCTTTATATAAGGGTAGTACACTTAATTCTACATTCTTACTGTCTAAAGTATATCTTTTATTTTGTTAAAGAAACGTCTATTAAATCCCTTTGTCCGGAATAGGAGGATGTGTTTTAGACTATCCTTCCGTATATAAGCTTTAGTGTCTTCTATCTTGTTATTTGTACCTTCTATATATATGTTATAGAGAAACTTTCAAAAATAATAGTGTTTCTGGTAATTCTCCTTACTCCTTCCTTTTAAGACAACGCTAATAAGTTCTTTTATAGCTTCTGCCTCTACCTGACTAGTATCGGTAGCTAACCTAGGATTTTCTCTATAATACGTTCAAATGTTAGCCTCTGCTAGCTTTATAATATAGTTATATCAAAAAGTCTCCCTTTACAAGTTCCTTGTCTGTTAACCTTTAAGACCTGCTTGTTCCTTTTTTAATTCCTGTTTTACTCTGTTTTGCACAATAAGGTCAAAATAGGCAGTTAGGTCGGCAGGAGGCTTTATAATCGCGCCTATACCCTTAAGCACCTTTATGACCAAGCAATCTCTGTCCTAGAAGTTAGCTGTCTTCTTATAATATATTATGCACGTCTAAAGTATGCCTAACATAATCGGTATAGCATCGCCATCTAGGCATAACTCTTATATCTCTTTGGAAACCGCCCTATATCTTGTTTGCGGTGTGATTAAGGGCGATCTTATTGTCAAATTATACAAAGCCAAATAATAAGTTGATGATGTCTGATCTAGCATATTAAGTGAGGTCTGCTAAGATACCTTAAGGGTATATCCACTATCATTTGGGCTCTATATACTTTCGGTGGGTTTGACTATACTTACTAGATGTGTGCGGGCCACAAAAGGGTAGGTTTGATCCGGTTGTTCGGACTGTGTATCCGCCTCGGGCGATAAGCTTAAGATGATAGAGCCTGCTAATCCTGTTCTAGTCTCTAATGTGGTCACTAACTTATTAGTAAAGGCAGTAGGATCTGCTTTTTTGTTAGTTAGAAACGCCTCCGAAGCTAGCAAGACATACTACGGACTCTCCTTAATAGTAGAGACTAAGCTCTCAACAAGAGCCATGTCATTATTTGGTTGCAAGGGACGCTCTTCGAGTATAGCAGAAACGACCGGGCCCAGGCCCTCGATTAAAGGGACGACCGCTAGCGACTTACGTCCCGAGTCTTTAGATGATGTTCGTTTCCGCTTCCATTTATTCCGTCTATCCATTCCGGTGTAGCTCACAGCCTTGTCAGATCCATCAGGATTTGTCTGCCGTAATGAAATTCGAGACCGTGTCGGGGTAGGGGAAGGCGGCGAAGACGGAGAAGTCGCAGGAGAGGTTAGAGGAGATAAGAGAGGGGATAACAACGACAAACGACAAGATGCCGGGGGCGGTGACACGGGAGTTTCTGGTAATAAAGGGATGGCAGATTCCATAACAGTATCATTAATATCTTCGTCGTCGTCGTCGATACTTAGCGGGCAATCAGCAAAGTCGCCTAGGCGGCCCAGCTTGATTCGATGTGAACGGGCTAAAGGCGGTTAATTCGAACCTAATTTCCCATAGATGCCACTCACCAAGGTTGAAAAACATGACCATCTCCTGCTGCAGTATAGTATCATCGGTATAAGCAATGCCATTCTCTGCAAGTATAGTGCAAAACATGCTTCGCGTCTGTTCCGTGAATCGTGCAGCCCGTGAGGCCGTCCTATTTGCTGCAGAGGCCATACCACGAGCGATAGATAGGAAGAGAAGTGACGATGATATTAAGAGAAGCAACAATAGAAACAGAATCGAAAAGCAACGTTCTACTTACAGAGAGCTTCTAGAACCTTCCACGTGTTTTTTTAGTGGGGATATAAAGAAGTCCCTTGTGGCTATAGCTAAGATTTTCCAATACTGTAGCAAGCTTTCTCACCGATGAGGGAAAGGATCGGGACTAGATCCGAGCGGAATTCTATCTTGGGATGTGTTGCTTTCACTAATCAAATGCCGCTCTGATGGTCGCAGAAATCATATCTCGGATAACCATATTTTGGTTTGAGTGCAGGTCTTTTCGAGGGGCTTTGGGCATGCCGAATGTTTGCGCGTATTCTTTAGACCCATTAAAAGTCAGCAGGGAAAGCAACAACCCACAAGTTGTCCCTGCTTTAGATCATGCCTCATTAAAAATCTGTCTATCATAGTGCGACACCCCAGAACCAGGGAAATAAGCCAATGCAGGTCATCAGCTATAATAGTACTAGTGCCAATAAAGATGTGGGGCAAACATAGAAATCATTGAGTGTTTTGAACTGAAGCCGATTCTAAATTCTACTGTAGCATTCGAAGACCCAATATATCACAATATGACGGATAGACAGCATAATCATTCATTAGGCAAGACAGATAGTTCTAGAGCTAAAAAGAACTCTGAATTATACTTTTGGGATGTGTGAACAGTCTAATAAAGGACTAGCAGCCCTCTTTTTGATCAGTTGAGAAGCCTGAGCTTGTGCGCATGGCCCAGTGCGATACAGGCAGCATGACAACAGCATGGCCTCAAGCTTTATTCTGGCTGCTACGCCAGAAGCTACGTCGTCGCACGGTCCACTTCAAAAACCAACCTCTCCACAAAGGGCATCCAGCTTCTCCACAAACGGCATTCAACCTCGTCCAGAAACTGCCCCAAACCTTGCCGCAGACACCATCCAGCTTCTCTATAACCGGTGTTCTTCCGGATGTCCCCAGAATCCCCTCGTCCGAGCACTAGGAACCTCACGCATCGAATTTCTGAAGTACAGAAGGCGGAGGAACTACGGGTATATCGCAATACATAACAGTATAGAGACGAATTTACAAATCCATTATCTTCTATTGGTTGTATCTTTCAAATCCCACCGTGCTTGTGAATTTTGCCTGCTAGTAACAACAAAACACACTCTCTTCCCAAAGCCCTGTTAGTATGATCTCCGAAAACAATTACACGAGGGACGGCATTTCGAGTTAAAGAAGTGCTTCTTCTAATGTACATATAATCCAGATTCTTCGGAACTGCTCACAAACATGTCTTACCTCAACTCGACGCTGTGCCTCCAACCAAGTTCCGTGGCTTCCCGCTGACTCAGCGTCTCCCAAACATTGTTTGGGAATTCGTAGCTGCCCGCTGACTCAGCATCTCCCAAACATTGTTTGGGAATCCGTGCACGTACTCATTGTTGAAGTGTGCCTACTGGCCTGAGGCTCTGATAATGGCCCGAGGGCCGAGGTACACGTTCCAAGCACGTCTTACTGGCAGACCATATATGTACCCTAGAGGACCCCATAGTTTATTCTGTACAGTTGACAATATACTTGATTTACCCTATTGAGTTCTACCTGTGATTCCTGTGATTGCATTAATATTGCGGAGCTGGAAGACGTCACATTCCAACATTTAGATGTGTTTCCCTGGGTCACGTGATCCAATATATCTCGAGGCTTCCAGCGGTGCTTTGACTCTAGGCTTTGTCCAGTTTAATCCCTGTAGCAAATCAGAAAACGGAGTGGATTCAACATATAGAACTTGGTGGAATGTGGTGGGAGAGCGCTGGTTCTAAGGTGGCAAGGGTAATTCTGGCTTAGCGTTGCACACAGCCAGTCGAGGAAATGGATGCCGACCTTGAAGAGTGTTCCACATCACTATCAATTAACGACATGCCGGAGTTAGTATTTCCAATTTAAGAACAGTCGCCATCAATTAGGAACAGTCGATCTTGACTTCGTTGCCGCGCTGGTCGAGGAGCAGTTCTATCATCTCCTTGCCACTGCTCCTGTTCCCTGCTGCTGTCTTGACCACCTCTTCAGTGATCTTGACTTCGTCGCCGCGCTGGTCGAGGAGTAGTGCTATCACCTCCTTGCCACTTCTCTCGTTCCCTGCTGCTGCCTTAACCACCTCTTCTGTGACGGAGAAGTTGTCCCTTTTCAGGTCTAATAAAGGTGTTATCATTTTTTGCCAAATGACCTTGCAACCTGGACTACGCCTTCTTCTGTGATCTGGACGTTGTCTCTTATTCGATCTGTTAGACTTATCATGACCTCTCGCTTCTTTGCGCTCGAATGGCCTTGATCTATGTATCTTGATGCTAGGTTGGCTATGCTGCTCAACGTAAGAGCTTGCGGCATTGCTCACCGTACACCTATGTTGAAATCTCAGGCACTTGTGTTGTAATCTCAGGAAAGTCGGGTCAAATGAGTGTATTCCATCAAGGAGAAAGTGACCGTTAATTTACAGGTGGGCTCCCAGAGCTCATAATATGGGGTGTGGCACTAGGCCAAAGCGTACCCTTGAAACAGGTCCCAGACCCAATTGCAACAACCTAAGCGGGCGGCACAGCTACACGTGACTACCCCCCATCAAAAATCTACACTTCACCGCTTCTTTGCCCACAGAACACCATTTTTCTTTTAAAATTATCGTATACTCAGGTTATAAAAGTAATGGAAGACTTAATCATCCTCTCACCGTCCGCAATTAAAGAGCATGGCTATAAAGACATGTGGAAAACCCCTGTGCGAGCTACAGTCCGCTCCCTACGTCGTGATGGCAAGAGCTATGGTCAAATCAGGGCTCTCACTGGCCTAAAACGATCCACAATCCAGGGCATTGTCAAGGGGCGTTCTTCTCGTACGACACAGAAAGGCCTTGCTACTAAGAGACCCGCTCTTAAGCAGACAGATATCAAGCGTATTTTCCGATTCGTCTCCGAGTCTTGGACTAATCGCACTAAGTCCTGGAAGGAGGAAGTCTACATCTTGATTTAGGAATTCTAAATTTTATTGTTGACATGGTAGCAAATATCTCCTACTGTTTTGCAACAAATATGCCCTTGAATTCATTCGACCGCTAGCATTAGATTGTCACGGATGTCGGTATTACCTTCCTTTCACCACGTTCGAATGTCTAACTGAGTTAGACATTCGACGAAATCTAGTTCGCCGAGCTTCCGACCATTAATCTTTACACAAAGCCCGAAGGGGACTGAGGAGTTCAACGTGTGAATAAATGGAATGGAATGGAATGAGAATCAAGTCTAGAAATTATTTGTAATTCAGCGAAAGAGTAATGTAATAATTCAAACACAACTTCGATTCCTAATGCAGAAGTTACTCTCGTAGTGTATACTTGTAACGCCCTCGCATACAGACCTGGGCCAAAGATATTATGCCAATGAGAGAGAGGAGAAGCAGGGAGAAGGATAACAGCATCACAAGTAGTGTGGATATTTTGATGTGGGATAAGAGGTGATTCGTGCTACAAATGACTTTATTTCCTTCTCATTAAACTATCAAAAGGATTGAAATCCTCATCTTCCACTGCCACAGGAGCAAACTGTAGTTAGGATTTTCCTCCGGTGATATTGCGAATTCTGTATTCCTAAGCCCAAGGTTCCGAGCAGTTCGATGGAAGGCTGTCAAAGGTTGGCGCATCACTTTCGACGCAGCTACTTTTTGAGCTTTGTATAGTAGTGCCCTTGGATCGTCCCTTGATTTCGGTGAGGGAGGGCGGCATGGATCTCTTCCCACGAGCAGCTACTCTCCCTCATCTTGAGTATCTTCGCATCTTCTTCAGGTTCCCATGGAATATGCTTTGTCCGAGGCGGCACCGTTACGGAATGCATCTTGGAATGTGCGCCACTATCGTGAGGGATTACAGCCTTTGCGGGCGTCTCTTTATTAGAACGCATGCCCAACGCTTCGGAAAGGAATACAGAGATAGAGGTGCTCCGGGACATGTGATAACTGGAACTCAAGATTGTACGTTGTTTCATTCCCGATCTTGGTGCGCTTGAAGAACCCCTGGAAGGGCCACTCCTGATACTCTGCAATTGGTGCTGAGTTTGCGGAAGCCGGAGGACCTCGAGAGGTTCGTGGAGTGTAGTGGCGCTCGTCATCGACGAAGGTTGAGGGACATCCGCAATCAGCCTGGGGCGCTACGTCGTTAATCCCGAGGCTGGTAGCCGAAGGCGACAAAAGGGGGCGGGACTGTTGGAGGTGAGAGGTGCAGTCACGGCAGGCGCTAAGCGTGGCTTTCGCCGCTTTGTAGGTCGTGGGTCTTCGTTGCCTGTATCGCAGGTGTCATCGGTGTTTATGGAATGGTGCGCTTCATTGCTAATCTTTGTATGCGTGTCCTGGTGCCCCCGCTTCTCTCCCTGAAGACTTAGGCTCGCCGCCCGGTGCCGAATATTTCTACAACTCGCGTACATTTTATCTCTTCTCGATATATGATATTGAAACCGTAGTGTTTTGTCTCCGAGTTCATTTGCTTAATTTTGGTCAGCATTTAATTGCGGAAAATAAGAACAATGTCTTACTAGATAATAGGATGTCACAGCTAACATCTATAGTTGCAGACTAAAGATGACTAATCCTTCCTGCCATTTTTTGGAGCAGAGCTGACTGCGAAAAGGACGACTCCGATTCTGCGGACGAAATCAAGAGCTGACAGAGATTCTTAGATGGTTGGAAGCTTGTACATTCGAAAGGGGGGGGGGGGGGGGGGTGGATCTTTGATGGATACCAGAGTCGTGGTATATGGAATACAACGGGTATTAATGAAAATCTGAGCACAAAAAAGATATTTGGTAATTATTTAGTAAGCTTCTAAGTAAAAGCCTAACTTTATAGACTAAGTAAAGTTAATAACCTTAAGGTACTATTATTAAGTCTAGAATTAGAATAAGTAGTAAATAAGCTCGTATTTAATTAACTAATCAGGTACTAAGTTTATAAAATAAGGAGTGAGTTTATAAACTCCTTGGTTTACGAACTATTGATAATAGAAGCAGTGCCTAGTATTTTCTTTCTTCGATTTTGGTCTTGTATTACTTTTCCTATTTACCACTCAATGCATTCCCGTAGCTGACGTTTGGTAATTATACCAGGTCCCCAAATCCTCTGATACTCCACAAAAGCTCTTTTTGATTCGAGATCGAACTTGGCATCGATTCCACTCAAACGGTTACAGTCAGGGACATCAGAGGCATCTGTAAGCTCCCCGAGCCCATCTTCTTCAATATTTATATATCTTTCTAGAACCCGAACAATAGGCACAGAATCCCAAACACCCTCTTGCCTCGGGCCCATGGTTAAGAGAGAGATAGCTTTACGGCGGATAATCGCATGGCGGCATTTACTGGCAACATAATACAGCGCGGGCACAAGACCTGGATCCAATGAGAATTTGAATGCATGCTTTGATGTTTGGATAACCGATGAAGCATGTGAAAGGACGGCCTCAAATTCCACCATGTAAGAGTCGTACGCTGTTTCAGTCCATTTGACGTTAAGGTCTTCAAGGTCCAGATTTATGCCCGTCATGATTCGTTGTATCTTCAGCAAGCGCACACCCTGCTGCCCAAGCAAATCCAACTCATGGCCATGGGCGCGGAGGAAAGCTTCAAATGCAGTAGACCATTGTTTTAATCTTATGGCACAGGCCCTCCTGTCAGTATCAGATTGCTCTTCTGAAAACTGGAAAATCACTTCTGCCTGAGTGATCTGTTCGAGGGATCGCATCACACAGTGCCTCAGATAATCCATCGAATTTCGTGCTTGTTCAAGATTGGAAAATGAGGTTGGGATGTCTGGATGAAATCCGGAATCTTTGTCTGTGGATTCTTGGCGGAGATACAGTGGCCTCCTACTGAGGATCTGGCTTGCCTGGATATCGAGACGAACAAAAACAAGACGCAGGGTCGACAGTGGCACATAGGCGGCCGATGATTCCGTCAAAACTGAATTTGAAGCGCCACCGTCATCCTTCTTCTCTTTACCTTCAAGAAGGATCTTCGCTCCACTTTCGATGTGTGTAATAGCTGCACCATGATGACCAAGGAGAATCTGCATCCATCAGTCTTGAAGAAACACGAGATCAAACAATTCAATAGAAAGAATGAAGTCTCACCTCGATGCATATGAATATTACGCAAGCCATTAACACAACATCTGTCCCCAGTTTGCTATTATTTCGAAAAGGCTGGGAAATTGTTTTTATCGACTTGACATACTGTTCAAGAGCGAACTGTGAGCTAGAAAAACTGGCCAATGTGCCGGCTTCAAAACTTTCGTGAACAGAACCCAATGCAACAGCCGCATGTAGAATGGCAGGCTCATGTTGGGAAGCCAGTAGCACGAAGCGGTCCCAGAAGCTGGAGTCGAAGAAGCCACATAGCTGGGGCACAGTCCGTCGACAAAAGAAATCAAACGAGCTTCGCTCATTGCTTGTTGTATTCGCTAATGATTGGCTGATGCCGAGTGCGCTCAATGAAGCCAAAAGGTTTGAGGCTATGTTTTGTTGGCCGTCTCGAGCCTGTCTAGGATAGCCGTCACATTTTCGTCTGCCCCTAATACATTGCCCGCAATTTGGCTTGGTTTCGTCACACTTAATTCGCCGTGTTCTGAACGTTATTAGATCATGCGATACTGTAGATGAAGGCTCCCACGAAAGAACAAATAAAAAGCTGTCCACGTAACCCAGAGTTCTGGGAGACGTTGGAACCACTAGACACGGAGGAACGAGGGAAGCAGCGGCCTACCTGCAGGTGCTACATCCAGTCCTTGATCGCTTTGTTGAGGCTCTTGTACGCTTTTGCACAGTCTCCGGTGATTGTGTAGGTGTGCTGCCATTTATTTCCGCTTCAACAGCGGGTAATATTTGCTCCATTTCGGTTTTTGAAATTTGTGACTCAAGCGTCGAGGTCTCGATGAGATAATTATTCAAGCTTCGACTTTCAACCTCTTTCTTCCCTCCCCAGTGTGCTTTAAGATTTTGCTTGAAGGTTTAACAAATCATGAATAATAATACTAGAACGTCCAGAGCAGCTGAACATACGAGGCTGAGTGACAGCAACGAACTCGGGCCTCCCGAATGCTTGCTCAGCTGTGCGGAGATTGACAAGGTCGTAGACGGTAATGCTTAGGCCCCAGCTGTTCGTAACAACGACGAACATTAATGACAGTAACCATTGACATTGAACTAAACTAGACGAAGGCACCAACATCACTGCATTGATGTTCATCGAAACGCGGGATAAAGTTGAAATACAATAAGCCGCACAGACCATGGCCGGTGTGGCCCCACCTTTTAGACGAACTGACCATTCAGGAGGCGAGAGAAAGGAGTTCGCTTCAACTATAAGCCACCACAATTCGTAACCCCTGCTCCGTGAAGAGAGTATGGCGCGCGCGTGCACTACATTTCATCTCAAAAACATCGGGACAGTATTACAAACAAGACCTTAGACAAGCCCATTTCCGAACTCAAACAGTAGCAAGGGTGACTTGTTCAACTCTTCGCTGGGCATGTTCGTATTCTACGGGTTCATTGCAGTGACGATCGGTTGAATAGATGGATAATGCAGCCACGATATGAACGACAAGACATTATTGGTTTTATACTCTATACGGGGTTGCATGACGCTAGGAACTTTCAGCTTGCTTCTTCCTCAGAACATCTGCGATGGATGTGCTTCAAAGATACCTCCGAACAGATCCATTTTCCCTTGACGGGGAGTTGGTTGAGTATATAAAACTCACTGTCTGCCTGGGATTGGAAAAGAGAAACGTATTTGAAGTAAACGTACTTGTCCGCCAATTTCTCCATCGGTGGATTGTTCTTTCAAGTTGTTAACTTTTCGATGTCATCTTCAAGTTGTCAGTCCTCACTCGCTCTACGGTCCCAATCAGATTGATACTCACCTCTTGAAATCATAGCATCAAACCCGTCTCCTTTTGGATATGACGCATCTTTTCCCCTCGCAGTTGTGGGAGCAACTTTGTTTTGTCTTCTGGGGATAATCCATTTCTATCAGTTCTTCCACTATCGCACCTGGGTATTCTATCCCATGCTCCTGGCTTTGCTCAGTATGTTTCAAATAAAGGTAGTAGAAGGTGCTTACCAGCTGACATGATTAAGTGGAGATGATAGGGTTCATATCAAGAGCGTATTCAATCCACCATACAACAGTCCTTGCTCCATTTCTTATAAGCTACATTACTGTCATGTAAGTCTCTTCATTACATCGAGTCTCATTCCCATTTTAGAAGATGGTACAGTGCTGAAACCAAGTCTCCTATAGTCTGGCACCTTCTTTCATTGCAGCAGCATGTTACATGGTCTTTGGACGAATGATATGGCTAGTAACTCCAGCCGTTTGGCGAGAATTCAGAAGTTTATGGATCCCAGCCCGCTGGATTACACCTATTTTCGTGACACTCGATTTACTGTCTTTCTTGATCCAACTTTCTGGTCTTGGCAGCGTGGCCAGTGCACACAGTCCCAACATATCACCGGAAGAAACCCAGAAGAGACTCAATACCGGGATATCTACTCTTAGAACTGGCCTCATTGTGCAACTCTTCGGCTTTGGAATTTTCATGGTTATTGGTGTGCGGTTTATTATGGTGAGCGGGAAATGGAAGAGTGATTGGCCTAACGATGGTGGGCGGTGGCGGAGGTGTGTGTGGGCGATTAATATCTGCTGTGCTCTGATTATGGTAAGTTTTTATAAGGGATTCAATTGTAGTATTGCTGGCTGACCATCTTCCTACAGCTGCGAGCCGTGTATAGAGTGGTGGAGTTCACGGGCACACAAGGACAGGGAAGTTATTTTGACAGGTACGAATGGCCATTCTGGGTTTTTGATGCATTGATTGTACTTTGTAAGTTTGGCACATATTTGAACGTTCATTTTATTTAATCTAATTTCTGGATACAGCTGTTTTTATTACCTTTGTAACAGTACATCCGGGGCAGTACCTACCAAACTCCTTTACAGGCTTTCGTCTGTCTAAGAAGCACCTGGATTCACAACCGAGAGAGCTTGAGAACCGATTTAGCATCACGGCTATCATCGGTCGTCACCCCAACAACCACACAAGGGTTCCAACTTCTGATACAGAAGCGATAGAGTTGGGTCGGAGATAGTAACATGAGGACAGTGTAGGTGATAGAGATAGTTTAACTCAAGAAAGAGGCGGATACAGAGACGACGAGAAGAGTAGTTATGCTTGGTCAATACCTAAAATTCAAATCAGTAATTTTCTATATAGTCTCGCGCAGATTACCTTTCTTTTAACACAAACTGATTTTGTATGCCAATTTAACTGTTATACTATTAAGTCGGCTTTTTCTATTTATTATAAAATAGAATATATTAAAGTTATCTCAAGAAACTTCAAACGGCCAACTTGTTCTGCTATTGCAATTGACCTTGCAGAAGATGTGTAGATGTCTTTGGTATCCTGTAAGTACGGATCGTCGGCCCATAGGAATTCATCTTTGTATGCAAGACCTGCAAGTGCAACAAACTTGTCCTTCGGGTCCGTTGCCTTAGCAAGACAATTGTTAGATAGAAGCTGAAAGAGAGATCGAGCTGGATCTTTGTCGTCGGCCTCTGACATCTCCATATCGAAAGCAGCATGAATAACATCGATGCAAAGGATTCGATCAAGACCAGGACCAACAGAAAGTAGGGCATGGGTATATTGAGGATGTTGGGAAATGACGTGATCTAGGTCGTTTCTATGCCACACAAGGAAGGCAGCGGCATTTGCCACATCATTCCATGCGCATTTGCGCTTACCACAATAAACCCACACTATCTTGGAGACAGCAACTTCCTGGACAACCCAAATCCTATACCACCATGATCTGGCAAGCAAGCACTCGAGCGCAACCATCTCCTCTAGCTTCCAGGATTGTGGCCGTCCCCAATCTTTATAGTCGATGACGATAGAGTTCTCGCGACGAGGACAATTTGTATAACGATCTGATGATTCCTCAATGAAGTCAAAAGCCTTGCTACTTGCGTCTGCTTCGACCTCAAGCCAAACAAGAGTCTCTTCTGCTTGTAAAAAGATCCTCCGCATTGACTTGACTTGTTGACCTTTCTCTATTTCATTGCTCTGGTTGATGCAGATTGCATCCGCCCAAAGTCGAGTACCAGGATAAAGGCTTCGAAAATTGTGTAGTGCATCGTAGAGATTCAAAGTGATCGGGAAGGCGCGGCCATTAACAAAAATCATGCGAGTCACCAATGGTTGTTCTCCCCATGCATATGACAAAGCCGAATACTCTGGAGCCGTGTGGTTGTTAGAAGCTGCCCTAGAACAAGAGGAAAACATGCTCCTCGACTTGGCTTACCCTGAGCTACGACTAGATTTCTTTGTGTAGCTCAACACTCACCGCGCAGACATCGAGGATACAGTTTCGTATCATTTAGGCTTGACTGGATCGGAGATATGCCGGCTCGGAGAAGTGAGAGAGTGGATACATGGCAGTTTGTAATACCGCTCCTGAGCCGGCGTCCCACAACTTGACCGTTTTGTCGCGCGATGCCGATGCGAACAGCTTGCCGTCCAGCGAAAAGGCTACGGCGCTGACCGAACCCGAATGGCCCTCGAGCGTCTGTAGCACTGCTCCTGAGCCGGAATCCCACAGCTTGACTATCCCGTCGGACGATGCCGACACTAGCAGCTTACCGTCCAGCGAGAAGGCTATAGCCCTGACATGACCTGAATGGCCCTCGAGTATCCGCAGTACCGCTCCTGAGCCGGCGTCCCATAGCTTAACTATCCCAGTATACATTGGTGTAAATGCTATTAGCTTACAGTCTGGCGAGAAGGCTATGGCGTTAAGGTTCATCCCGGCCCTTAAGCGTCTGCAGCACCGCTCCTGAGCCTGCGTCCCACAGCTTGACTGTCTCGTCGTCCGATGCCGACGCTAGCAGCTTACCATTTGGCGAGAAGGTCATGGCCCTGACGTGACCTGAATGGCCTTTATGTATTCGAGGTTCCGCTCCTGAGCCGACGTCCCACAGCTTGACTATCCCGTCGTGCGATGCCGACGCTAGCAGCTTATTGTCTAGCGAAAAGGCCATAGCATTAACCCCATACGAATGACCCTCGAGCGTCTGCAGCACCGCTCCCGAGCCGGCGTCCCATAGTATGATTGTCTTGTCGTAAGATGCTGACGCCAGTGTCTTGCCATCCGGCGAGAAGGCCACGGCGCAGACTGAACTCGAATGGCCCTCGAGCGTCTGCAGCAAGGCATTCCAATTGTTCTCAACCACCGGTAATCTTCGTATCCATCGAGGCATGCAGCATTTGAAAGCACTTGCCGCTGTAAACTCAACCACAGCTCTTCAAGGATCTCCAAAAGGCCCGTCTCTCGCCGCTTCCCCGAATTCTGACGATGAAGCCCCTCTTATGATAAAAAAGGAGGACTTGAAGCCGATCAAGATTCCCCGATCCTCGGCACAACCTATCATCGAAACCAAAACTAATACAAACCCTCACCAACAAGCCATGTCGCCACGAACAACTCGCCGAAAGATGATCGATGATGAGCTCACTGTCAGCCTTCGTCAACACCTTGTCTGGGAGCATCGACAAAAGTCACAAACGGCAAACGCAGTCCTTCAAGGTAGACATATTACACAAGACATAGCCAACCTCAAACAGAAACCCGACAAGGTCTACATAGACAAGAAAGAGGGGAATACCGACGTAAACTGGAATCAGTATTTCGGTCAAGGCCTGGGTGAATACCACTCGAAGGGATGGTAGTCTATTTACACATATACCAATGAATTCCTCCCGCAACGGATGAGGACCTCAAAGTATGGAAATCTTTCCTCTAAGGAGAAGGATGGAGCAAAGAGGAAATTAAAAAGTCTTGTTCAAAGGCTCCATCTGCATATGTCAAGCTGCATAGAGATGGGCAGTTCGCGGCCACGATTCTTTGCCATCTTACACGAGGCACAGTAGCATGATACTGTCCAGTTGTGGGAGGCCTCAAAACCCTCAATCCTCCCAACACTAACCTCAGAGATGTCCCCTACGAACCCCAGTTTTGGGTAAGCAACAAAGTATGGATGTTGAGAGTGTGATGTAGTGGAGAGATTGAGTGGTTGAGGGGGGTTGTATTATTACTTAACACATAGAAATGAAGGGTGCTACTCAAATAACTTCTTACGAAACAGAAGATTTCCCTACGCGCAACCACAAATTTGAAGTCTTTCAACAAATGAGCATGCTTTGCCCGACAGTTTCTCTCAATCCAGCAGAGTAATCCTGCAAAAATTCCGTGTTTTCAAAAGATTCCAAAAGAAATTACAAAGGAGAAGCCAGCTAGGATCATATGATCAACAGTTCATTTCACCAGTGACATCAAACCGCGGCTCACTGGGCATACGCCACGATACGGAGTACAAGGTCAAGGCACTTTATAAGTGAGACTTCCTCTATTAGGACCTTTATGAAATTATGAGAAGTCGATGTATTTCGATAACAGCCATGAATATTGAGGCATTTGTTGCTTCTTGATGTGGACAACGCCCGTGCATCCTACCAGAGTAATTAGCGGGAGGCTACTGTGAGTTCAAGACCATTCTGACAGAAATAGTGCAATAAATAAGCGAAAACTACTGACTCGTGATAGAGAACTTCAGTTCCGCATGCCACGACTGCACGTGGGAATTAAAGAATCTGAGCTAAAATTATTAAGTCGGAAAAGATGGAATTCGACTTTCGTGAAGAAAATGTGTATAAAAAAACACACTATCAAAATCAAGCCCTAGTGAAGGTGTTCCACTCCAGCCCGGCTTATGTCGCTAGGGTTCTCGGAGGAGATTCCGCGAGATAGTCGTCTAATGACAGGAGACATAAACAGGACAGGCCTTTACCACAAACAAAGCCTACTAGGTAAACCACCTTCTAAACATTTCGGACAGCCATCACAAGCACACACGAGTTTTCGACGCTATCTATTCCCGAAAACTTTCTATCGATGCTCTTAGACAGAAAGATAGGAGAATTGCATTAGAAACATGGCTAGCAGTTCCTTCTAGAAGGGGGGAGAATCCCTAGACAACGTGCTAAAAGACTTGGTAAGGAACCCGACAATTTAGTTAGGTCAAAGCCTTGAGTAGGGGGGTTTTATATTTCTGGGTTCTTGGATCAAGCCTGCGAACAAATCCAGAAGTGGCACTAACCACTATAGACTGGCGAATGACAACCCTGAGATCTAATAGAGTTAAGATAGCACTCTAATGCGACAGCGGAAGGAGATCAAGATGAACGACAGGGCCTAAGGTCTTAGACTGATAGGCTACATTCTGTGTTTATATACTGTCCTTAGACCCTATAGCGGACCAGCATCGTACGATTTTCACTTTGTTGATGTTGATGTCTTATACTTACGATGCAGATACTAATTTCTATTTGTGCAGATTACCTTTATGTTCCTACTTCCATCCCTAAAGCAGGACTGATAATGTTGGCGGTGTTGTCAATTATCACAGTCTTAGTGTTGTTGGTGTGTTTAGGTAAGCGATTTTTTCCCCCGCGCATTTAACCCTTTAGACCTTAAACTAAATTAAATGTAGTTAGAAGGATTTTGGCAATTTGGAAATTATCCTAGTCTAATATTCTACTAGTTATATATTGTAAGTATTCCTTTCTTCCTCCTATTCTCTAGTCAAGACTAAACCGATAGAATTGTCAAGTCATCTTTGCCATTTATCATAACTTACTACTGTTTATCATCATCACTATAATATTATTTTGGGCCTATAGACTTAATAAGACATTGCCAATATATACCACTACTATTTATCTTTGCCTTATATGCTATATGTCTATAAAGGTATGCCTGTTTACTTTCCTTATAGCAACTCTTCTTATTGTTGTCTACTAGTAACTAACAGCTTGCAGATTATATATAAATCATTCCTCTTAATTTTATACTACTAAAAGGATATATATTAGTGAATCTACTATTTTCTTATTAAGAAAGTAGTATGCCTTATTCTTACAGTCTTGTAATAATCTGGCGTTTCTCTAATAACTAAAAGTATATTATATGTTTGATTTAAACACTAAGATTAAAATCAAAGTTATACCTGTTTAATTGCTTTAGAATGCTTTGTAAGTAATTCCTTATATATTAGGACCTAATGCCTGATTACTGATGCTATTAGTGCTATATACTGTCATTATAATATTTAACTTTATATAGTATGTAGTTCTTTACTTTTTAAAAGTAACAGACTAATAAAATCCTTAATCTGATCGCATATCTTAACAATAATAGAGTTTGTATTATTAGTATAAAATTTAAGGTCTTAATGCCTCTAACTATCTTTAATATAGCAATTAATATAAGACCATTATTGCCCCTTAGGAATAAAACATGTTTTTCTAACTCTAAAATAGCTTTATTTGATTGATTGATTGATTTATCCTTTTAACGTCCTGTGTAAGTCAGAGACTATAGTAGGACGACTAGGGCTAAGCCCTAACAGTTTAAGTATAGTTACAAAAGGGGGTCTTTTATATATTCCAGGTGACAGTAAGGGTCAGGCCCTAGTAGTACTAATAGTAGCACAAATGACAAAGGAAATTTATAAAATAAATGTGTTTTCAGAACTCACTCCCCCTTGTTTACTCTCCTCCTCCTCTACTACCTCCTCCACTACCACCTCCTCCTCTTCTTCTTCACCTCTACTAGGCCTCTCTAAGTGCCACTTCCTAGTAGCTATCCTTGTGGTTTTAATATAATTAAGTGATTTCTCAATTCTAAGCTTTATATATAAAAGGAGCTTTAGTAAGAGTGGGGCATTTTCTAGGTCATGTTTTAGCTTCTGTCTTAGGGTATAGCCCTTAGGGCACTAAAGGAGTAGATGCTCTACTGTTTCTCTTCTTCTATATTGACAAGAGTTAGTATCTGCCTGCTTAATTTAGTATAAGTAGGATTTAATATATCTATAGCCGATTTTAAGTTAATAAAAGGCGCTTGCTAATTCTTGCTTTGTATTAGGGGGGGTACTGAGTTTTGCTGCTATTTTCTAAGGGAAGTCAAGAACATCTTTTTTGGATTTTGCGATTTTTTCGGAATCCCACACACATCAGACCAGAAAAACCTTATTCCTTCAGGTCATAGGCCAATTAGGACCCCCTCTTTCGACTGCAATTGAGTGCACTAAGCTAGCGTCATTCGTTAGCGCGCTGCACCCAAAAATGTCGGATTCAGGGGCTAGTTCACTCCCTTCAAGCCCACCACCACAAGAAACCAACCAATCAGAGCAGGCTATGGAGGTCGACGAAGGAGAAGTACAGCAGCTTCCTTCACTTCGCACAGGCTTCACTCCAGGACCTCTACGAATGGACTTCAACAGCATCACTACCAGCGACCCTCTCCAGCAGCCATCTGTCCAGATTTTCCGGGCTAACCTAAATGGGAAACGACCCCTTATCAATAGCACGGAGCAGCATACGACTAAGCGAACCCACCCCTCACTTGACCCTTCTATAAACGATCTTATTCTCCAGGCCCGAAGCCTAATTGTGAAGGCGGCAGGCCTCACTAAGGTATATGAAGAACAAACTAGACTACTAGACCTGATTGAGGTCTTTTGTGAATATACCAAAAAAGGAAAGGTTATTACGTCTTCACGTATTATAGCCTTACAAGTAGCAAACCTCAAATCGACTACTAGGAAAATCGACCTTAAGGCAAAGGAGCTTAGTAAGGTAAAGCCTACTATAGCCCAAATAGCCTCAACAGGAGCCAATCAGCAACCGACCATAACTACTAGCTACAAGCCTCAGGAATGGCAGCTAGTAGAGAAGAAAGAAAAGAAAAAGATCCAGTCTAGCCCGATTAGGAAGGACAATACCAGAAGACTCATTCTTATCCAATCAGGCCACCAGAACACTACTTTCAGCCCTCTCTCTTTCCGAAACCAACTCAACCAAGCCTTTACCCTAAAAGGGTATACAGAACCAATTATAGCTACTATATCTAGAACTATGACTCAGAATATAGTTATTACAACTACACCTACATTTACTTCTGATTTCCTAATTAAGAAGGAGGCTATATGGAAGGGTATTATACTATATGCTAGTATCCAAAAAGACAAGTCCTGGTATAAGGTTATACTACACGGAATACCAACAGCCGACTTTAATACTCCAGACGGTATGCAACTAGTTGTTGATAAAATACACACCTTTAATAAGGGATATCAGCCAATCGGAACCCCCTACTAGCTTTCAAGCAAAGAGAATAGACGAAACAAGCTAGCTAGGTTAGTAGTAGTCGCCTTTGCTACTAAGGGTAAAGCAACACGTACAATGAGGCAAAGACTCTATATTGCAGGGATTAGTATGAGAGTAGAGAAGCTTCATTTGACTGCTCCTACTACTTAGTGTATTAACTACTAGGGTTTTGGCCACTTAGAGCACTATTACAAACGTCAGTCAAGATGCAAGCTGTGCTCCAAATACTATATGACCAGTGCCCACTATTACAATACTTGCAAAAAGAGGGGTGGCCCTTGCCCCCACCTTGAAGTGAAGTGTGTTAACTACAAAGGCCCTCATATAGCAAATAGCAAGGCATGCGAATCCCTACTAGCAATTAAAAACCCGACTACACTAACCGACACTCTATAACTAGCGATAATACATGGATTATACAAGTAAACCTTAATAGGAGTCAAGCCGCTACCAAAAACATGCTTTAGTTGGCAATAGAGCTAAAAGTTAATATAATAGTAATACAATAACCCTTTATTACTAGAGGCAACGATGGTAATATAGACCTTATTACGGCTAGGTCAATTGCCTACCCAAGCTTCACCTAAATACTCCCAAAGTATAGTGGATTCTGGCCAAGAACACTAGTATATATATTAAAAGCATATAATCCTTCTATTAGTGTCTCTACTTTATCACTAATCGACTTGGACTTTCTTATAGTTGATATTACTCAAAACAACCAAAAAATAAGGTTATATAATATATATAACCAAAATCGACAAAACAACAAAACTACCCACAACTACCCTCTCTAATAGCTACTGTATAGCCAAATACTTAAACCAAACTTGATTATACTAGGGGACTTTAATATACACCACCCCTGGTGGGACCCCCTAGCGGGTACCCCCTCCTTAGTAGCAAAGGAGCTAGCTAAGTGGATTGAGAATAATGACCTAGAACTACATAATAAGCCAGGAAAAGGGACCTTTTTTTGACCCTATATGACACGACCAAGTGTTATAGACCTCACTATAACGTCAAAAAATATAGCCAATCAGGTCACAGACTGGCAAATACTCGACTTAGTCGGCTCTGACCATTTTGGGATTATGTTTACTATAAATGGTACAAACACACCATATATAGAAGACACTAGCACTAGAACCTACTTTTGGACTGAACTAGCCAATTGGGACTTATTTACGACTATATTAAAAGCAAATATAACAAAATCTACTATATTATGCTCCGACACACTTAAAAATGTCAAAAAGTCAATAAAGTCAATAAATATACTCCAGAGCCAATTAGAGCCGCCAGAGCGACAAAATAGTACTATTAGTACTACTAATAGTCTATATACGTCAAACCATACTTCTCTTGGCCAAAATGCGGAACTTGATAATAGTGCTCCAAATAGCTTAATTGCACAAATTACACAATTATCTATTTCGGCCAACGTACAAGAAAATCGAACAAATCAAAAAGAATTTATTTCTCCCGCCACAGAAGACTTGGCAACTTCATTCGACGCTAGTATAGTGCCATTTCACTATCTCTACCAGGATCCAACAAGAGATAGGGCTAGGGCTTCTATAGCCGACAATATACCGCTTTTCCAGAAATCGACAGACGTCACTTGCGTGCCACCTTTGGCCAATCAAAATAATTCGATATCTTCGCCCGAAGAAATCGGAGAAAGTTCTTTTCGCGCTAGTTTAGCTCCATTAGTCACTAGTACTCCAAATCCAGCGAATCAGGCTCTTCGAAGCCAAAATGCGGAACCTAATAATAGCGCTCCAAATAGCCCAATTATGCAAATTGCACATTTATCTATTTCGGCCACCGTACTAGATTTACTAGGAGACCAGGAAAACTCTACAACTCAAGGAGAAATAATACTAGAGAGTTCTTTTCAAGCTAGTATAGCGCTATTAGCTACTACTAGTCTACTTGAGTCAACAGAACCTATATACACTTTACCTTCTAGGGATAGGGCTAAATATTACCAAAACGACCCAAACCCAAGAATTGAGTACAACTTAACTAGAACGGCTAAATTACTTCGACCAATTAGAATCAAGCCTAGGAACCAACGCAGGAAGGAACCAAAACTCACTCAACTAGAGAGGATCTATAGGTCTATTTACGGCCTATATTCGACCTCAAGTTTAGAAGTAATCAAGCATCACTACTTTGCCCCTTAAAACTACACTACGCCTTATTAGGTGGTTATATCAAAGTCAACAAAAGAAGACAAAGCAAAGGCACACAATACCTTTATAGACACATATAACAAAAAGGCCAGATTCAACTTCTGCTCGCGCATGCTTGCAGAGGCCTTGTATGTCCTTTATAGGGCTCTCCTGAGTACTATAGAGAAGTTTGGATCAAATTCAAGATAGAGCTGTGGCGTGGGGTGCGATCCAGGTTTTGTGCTACTGTCGCAAGACAGCGGCCAGTATAGGCAAATCGACGACGACGATAAAACACATAGAACAGAGGCCCTTCTACCTCGAATCAAAGACTGTCTCTCGCATATAGAGAACA
Organism: Halenospora varia; assembly: GCA_020726485.1. Taxonomy (NCBI): domain Eukaryota; kingdom Fungi; phylum Ascomycota; class Leotiomycetes; order Helotiales; family Solenopeziaceae; genus Halenospora; species Halenospora varia. Next base: position 90,724 of record JAHEWH010000054.1, read on the forward strand.
CCAACTTCTGGCTTCACTACGTGCAGGCGTCGTGGCTGCCAGAAGCACCCTCTAGGCATTCGAAACAGAGTTTTCACTCGCCCCACTTTTTGGCAGAGCCTCAAAATCACGACCGAACCACACTTCACTTCCTCCTTACTACGACTTTCATGCCTACCGACGCGAGTTTCCATGCCCTTCTGCCTTCTGTAACCAGTATACGAGCCTCGACCGGCAGAGACTATAACGGCAAAAGAGGGAGAGGGAATAGCAGGGCTGAGATTAGGATCTAGGGATAATAGAAGAAGAATAGGAGGGCGTTTTTGGGTGTTTTGGGACGGCTTTAGGGCCCTGGGAAAGGTGGAAAGGTTAGGAAGATAACGGCTGTTATACTTTGGTTTATATATGTGTCTTAGGGAAGAGTAAGCACTTTCCTGGGTACTATATAGCTTGTTTTCCTTTGTTTAAGTACTGTTATCAGCACTACTAGGGCCAGACCCTCACTGTCACCTGGAATATATTCGAAGACCCCCTTTTGTAACTACATTGACCTGCTAAGGGGTTTATCCCCTGGCCGTCCTACGATAGTCTCTGACTTATACAGGACGTTAAAAGGATAAATCAATCAATTAATCAATACCTTTATAGAATCACTACTACTTACAGATACCACTACTATATCGCCAACATCTTTTTTGGATTTTGTGATTTTTTCGGAATTCCACACGCATCAGACCAGAAAAACCTTATTCCTTCAGGTTATAGGCCAATTAGGACCCCCTCTTTCGACCGCAATTGAGTGCACTAAGCTAGCGTCATTCGTTAGCGCGCTGCACCCGAAAATGTCAGATTCAGGGGCTATTTCGCTCCCTTCAAGCCCACCACCACAAGGAACCAACCAATCAGAGCAGGCTATAGAGGTCGACGAAGGAGAAGTACAGCAGCTTCCTTCACTTCGCACAGGCTTCACTCCAGGACCTCTACGAATGGACTTTAACAGCATCACTACTAGCGACCCTCTCCAGCAGCCATCTGTCCAGATTTTCAGGGCTAACCTAAACGGGAAACGACCCCTTATCGATAGCACGGAGCAGCATACGACTAAGCGAACCCACCCCTCACTTAACCCTTCTATAAACGATCTTATTCTCCAGGCCCGAAGCCTAATTGTGAAGGCGGCAGGCCTCACTAAGGCACACGAAGAACAAACACGACTACTAGACCTAATCGAGGTCTTCCGCGAATACACCGAAAAAGGAAAGGTTATTACGTCTTCACGTATTATAGCTTCTCAAGTAGCAAACCTCGAATCGACTACCAGGAAAATCGACCTTAAGGCAAAGGAACTTAGTAAGGCGAAGCCTACTATAGCTCAAGTAGCCTCGACAGGAGCCAATCAGCAGTCAACTATAACTACTAGCTATAAGCCTCAGGAATGGCAGCTAGTAGAGAAGAAAGAGAAGAAAAAGACCCAGTCTAGCCCGATCAGGAAGGACAATACTAGAAGACTCATTCTTATCCAATCAGGCCACCAGAATACTACTTTTAGCCCTCTCTCTCTCCGAAACCAACTTAACCGAGCCTTTACCCTAAAAGGGTATACAGAACCAATTATAGCTACGGTGTCCAGAACTATGACTCAGAACGTAGTTATTACAACGACACCTACATTTACCTCCGACTTCCTGATCGAGAAGGAGGCTATTTGGAAGGGTATTATACTATATACAAGTATTTAGAAAGACGAGTCCTGGTATAAGGTTATACTATACGGAGTACCAACAGCCGATTTTAATACCCTAGAAGGCATGCAATTAGTCGTCGACGAAATACGTACCTTTAACAAGGGTTATCAGCCAATCGGAACCCCTTACTGGCTCTCAAGCGAAGAGAATAGACGAAATAAGCTAGCCGGGTCAGTCGTAATCGCATTCGCTACAGAAAAAGAAGCAATACGAGCTAGGAGAGAGAGACTATATATTGCGGGCATTAGTGTAAGGGTAGAGAAGCTCCATTCGACAGCTCCTACTACTTAGTGTACTAAATGCCAGGGATTTGGCCACTTAGATCATTACTGCAAACGTCAGTTTAGATGTAAACTCTGTTCAGAATACCACTCGACCAGCGCCCACTACTGTTCTATATGCAAAAAGAAAGGTGGCCCGTGCCCCCATCTCGAAGTGAAGTGTGTCAACTGCAAAGGACCTCATATGGCGAATAATAAGGCTTGCGAGACGCTACAGGCTATTACCAACCCGACTCTACCAACTAATACTATATGATTAGCGAAAATACGCGAATTATACAAGTAAACCTAAATAGGAGTCAATTCGCTACCGAAAACACACTTCAGCTTGCAATCGAACTAAAAGTCGATATAATAGTAGTACAAGAACCCTTTATTACTATTACTACCGACTATACAGAAGCCAGGTCAATAGCCCACCCAAGCTTCACTCAAATACTCCCGAAATATAGCGGATTCAGGCCAAGGACACTAGTATACGTGTCAAAAACATACAAGCCTACTACTAGCGTTTCTACTATATCACCCGTCGATTCAGACTTCCTTATAGTCGATATTATACAAAACAACCAAAAAATAAGGCTATATAATATATATAACCAAAATCGACAAAACGACGAATCAAACCATAACTACCCCCTCCAGGAGCTATTATATAGCCAGATACTCGAACGGGACTCGATTATACTAGGGGACTTTAATATACACCACCCCTAGTGGGACCCCCTAGCGGGTACCCCTACTCAAGTAGCCAAGGAGCTAGCTAAGTGGATTGAGAATAACGACCTGGAACTATATAATAAGCCAGGAAAAGGAACCTTTTTCCGACCTTATATGGCACGGCCAAGTGTTATAGACCTTACGATTACGTCGAAAAATATAGCCAATAATATTATAGACTGGCAAATACTCGACTTAGTCGGATCAGACCACTTCGGTATTATATTTACTATAAATGGTACTAATATACCATATATAGAAGACGCTAGCACTAAAACCCATTTTCGAACCGAACTCGCTAATTGGGAGCTATTTACGACTACTCTCCAAGCAAATATACACATACAACAAAAAGGCCAGATTCAACTTCTGCTCGCGCATGCTTGTAGAGGCCTTGTATGTCCTTTATAGGGCTCTCCTGAGTACTATAGAGAAGTTTGGATCAAATTCAAGATAGAGCTGTGGCGTGGGGTGCGATCCAGGTTTTGTGCTACTGTCGCAAGACAGCGGCCAGTACAGGCAAATCGACGACGACGATAAAACACACAGAACAGAGGCCCTTCTACCTCGAATCAAAGACTGTCTCTCGCATATAGAGAACACCAACTTCTGGCTTCACTACGTGCAGGCGTCGTGGCTGCCAGAAGCACCCTCTAGGCATTCGAAACAGAGTTTTCACTCGCCCCACTTTTTGGCAGAGCCTCAAAATCACGACCGAACCACACTTCACTTCCTCCTTACTACGACTTTCATGCCTACCGACGCGAGTTTCCATGCCCTTCTGCCTTCTATAACCAGTATACGAGCCTCGACCGGCAGAGACTATAACGGCAAAAGAGGGAGAGGGAATAGCAGGGCTGAGATTAGGATCTAGGGATAATAGAAGAAGAATAGGAGGGCGTTTTTAGGTGTTTTGGGACGGCTTTAGGGCCCTGGGAAAGGTGGAAAGGTTAGGAAGACAACGGCTGTTATGCTTTGGTTTATATATATGTCTTAGGGAAGAGTAAGCACTTTCCTGGGTACTATATAGCTTGTTTTCCTTTGTTTAAGTACTGTTATCAGCACTACTAGGGCCAGACCCTCACTGTCACCTGGAATATATTCGAAGACCCCCTTTTGTAACTACATTGACCTGCTAAGGGGTTTATCCCCTGGCCGTCCTACGATAGTCTCTGACTTATACAGGACGTTAAAAGGATAAATCAATCAATCAATCAATCAATCAATCATTAGTACTACTAGGGCCTGACCCTCAATGTCACCTGGAATATATAGAAGACCCCCTTTTGTAATTATACTTGAACTGTTAGGGCTTAGCCCTAGCCGTCCTACGATAGTCTCTGACTTATACAGGACGTTAAAAGGAAAAATCAATCAATCATATGTCTACTAATAAGAAATTTATATTAGTAGAAGAAATGATAACCTGTCTTAAGACATACTTTATAACTAGAACTAAAACAAAGGAGGCCTAGAACTGCTTTAATAATATAAAGATATAGGATAAAGGCCATCCCTATAAAAACTTTCCTAAATTCAAAGCTAGGTTCTTAGTTAAGGCTATTAAAGGAAATATTACTAAATCAGAATGGTTCTAGGCAATGTAGAACAAGATCCTTCCTTATATTTAACTATAAAACATAATAATAAAAGGCCTCTAGAACAAGAACTTCTTGGCTATAATTTAGTACCTGGTCTAAGTCAAAATAAAAAGGGCCAGACTATACAACCAATTAGTTTCTTGTCCTAGCCTGAAGGCAACCCTTATAACAAACAGGAAAAGCACCTACTAAGCTAATACTAAGACCAATTCTTCCAAACCCTCTATATATCTACAAGTAACCTATACTAGGTTATTATACTATCTATACAACTAGATAGCCTTTACAGATTATAAAATGTCAAGACAACCTGCCCTAGATCTAAACCAGAGTACCTATAGACATATAATAGCAATGCCTAGAGCAATAGGTTCTAAGTACTACTACTATAATAAGTATAGACATTTTAAGAGTAACTGCCCAAACCTACTAACTATTAATAAGGTAGATAAAGAAGCTAAGGATGACCTAGACATTAAAGACAACATTAAAGAAATTATTAAGAACAAGTTAGAGGAGTTCCTAGAGAGAAACAAAAAGGCCTAGGCAAAGACTTCTTCCTAGGTCTCTAAAAGTATAATCTATCCAAACTAAACTTATTATGCCTATTAGGCAGAACATATTTCTTAGTTTCCTATATTCTTACTAAGAATAGAACTGGCATTTTATTATAATCACTTATAGACACTAGAGTATATAGTTACCTGTTTCTAAGCCAAAACCTGGCCAGCCAACTAGTAAAAGCCCTTAACATTTCTTACTAAACACTTTCCTATCCTCTTAAAGTAACTAGTTATAATAATAAACATATTACTTATATTATATAATACTTATATCTACATCTGACTATAGACAGACATTATGTGTATAATGCCCCCTTTATAATTTTAGACCTTAGAAAACATAACTATATCATTAGAGTTAAGTTTATAAGACAATTCAAATTACTCCTAGACCTGTCTTAGAACTGACTTAGATGGCCTTTAGAGTATCCTTATATACTACTATAGTCAAAGGATATTCTGATTTAGTATAGACATAGCTTTAACAACACCTCTAAGCCTTATATTTAAGCAGATGCTAATAGAAGAGACAATACTATCAAACAAGATAAACAATAAAGACAAGCTAGTATTATATCTATTAGGTGTGTTAAAGTGCCCAGCCTACCTTACTACTAGAAGAGGTCTAGTTGGCTTCTAATATAGCTACTACCCACTACTAATTGTTTCTAACAACTAAAGACACCACTATCCTGTCCTCTACCAATATACTATAAAGTCAGATAATAGAAGGAAACAAAGTGAAGTATTACCAGGATAAACAAAGAATTATTATTAGTAAAGAATCCTAGGACCAAACCTACTAGACAAACAAAAAGGAAGAAATCCCAGAACACCTCTAGATCTACCCTAACACTATATATTAACATTTATAAAATCAGTATAAATGCCCTATATTATAATATAAAACGTCTAAATATAGAGTTCTTCTAAATAAGCTTATATAAGATTGATTGCCTTATAGACAAATATATACTAAAGCAGATCTTAGAAGACAAAGAGATATCACTACTCCTATACTAGAAATTACTAAAGTGTCATATAGCCTACTAGGATGTCTTCTCTAAGACAGAGTCAAATCAGCTCCTACCTTATAGGTTATATAATTATAAGATCTAACTTAAACAAGAACTAACCTATAGCTATATACCCCTATACTAATAGTTAACTAAGGAGTTACTAGTAACTAAGTAATACTTATTAGATAACCTAAACTATAGGTTTATTATAACAAGTAATTATCCTTTTGCTTTACCTATACTCTTTATTAAGAAGCTAGACAGTAGACTCTGTTTCTATATTAACTACTATAAGCTTAATGCTATAACCAGGAAGGATGTATATCTGTTACTATATATTAACAAGCTCCTGACTAGAGTATCTAAGGCTAAAGTGTTTACTAAACTTAATATCTGACAAGCCTTTTATCAGATCTAAATAGACCCCAAGTCAGAAGACTATATAACATTCAGAACTTGATACAGAATATATAAATGCAAGGTGCTTCTGTTTGGGCTCTATAATAGCCCTGTTATATATTGTTTGTTTGTTTGTTTATTCCTTTTAATGTCCTGTGTAAGTCAGAGACTATAGTAGGACGGCTAGGGCTAGGCCCTAGCAATTTAAGTATAGTTACAAAAGGTGGTCTTCTATATATTCTAGGTGATATTAAGGGTCAGACCCTAGTAGCACTAATAGTAGTACTAAAAACAAAGGAAAGTCATAAAAGAACATGTTTTTAGGGCTCACTCCCCTCCCCTTCACTCCCCTCCTCTCTCCTCTCCTCTTCCTCTTCCTCTTCCTCTTTACCTACTTCAGGCCTCTCTTAGTGCCACCTTCTAGTAGCTACTCCTGTAGCTGCTATATATTCAAGTGTTTTTTCGATTCTGAGCTTTGTATATAAAAGGAGCTTAAGCGATAGGCGTATATTAGCTAGTTTGTGTTTTAGTCGTTTCTGAGGGAAGAAGCCTTCAGGGCACTCTAGTAGTAGATGCTTTACTGTTTCTCTCTCCCTATACTAACAGGAGTCAGTATCTACTTGCTTAATTTGGTATAAATATAACCTTATATATTTATGGCCGATTTTTAGTTAATAGAAGGCACTTGCTTGGCTTTGCTTTATATTAGGGGGGATTTAAAGCTTAGAGCTTAGTTGCTAGGGGAACCGGTTGTTATAAGAGGCGGGGTTCCTTATAGCGTCCCGCTTCTTTTCCTTGTATTGTACTAGTGCCTTATTCCATTCCTTCTGGCCTAGCTATTATATAAGAAGTCCAAGTAGAGCAAAGCTTGATTTTTGTGATTGTGGTTGTATTTTTGTACCCTCTTTTGTAAGTATGTCTGCTTCTTTGTTTCTATCGACACTAGTATAGCCTGGCACCCACTAAAGTATGACAGTAGCGCCTTTGTTAACTATGTTTTGTGCTGCCTGGATAGCCCTAATCTGACAGTCTTGCCCTAGATTATTAAAAGGGGTTTTAAGTTGCTATATACCAGCCTGGTTATCTGAGTATATAATAAAGGACTCACCCTGCTTAGCTATTAGACTAGCATGTTTAATAGCTAGAGTAACCCCCCTTAAGTTCGCCATTATAGACTAGCTGACTAGTTCCTATATTATAGTGTTTTTAGAGAGTGACTTGTTTATCCCAGTCAGAGTGGTCGATTGATTGATTAATTGATTGATTGATTAATTGATTGATTGATCCTTTTAACATTCTGTATAAGTCAGAGACTATAGTAGGACGGCTAGGGCTAAGCCCTAGCAGTTTAAGTATAGTTACAAAAGGGAGTCTTCTATATATTCCAGGTAATAGTAAGGGTCAGGCCCTAGTAGTACTAATAGTAGCACAAATGACAAAGGAAATTTATAAAATGAATGTGTTTTCAGAACTCACTCCCTCCTTGTTTACTCTCCTCCTCCTCTACCTCCTCCTCTTCTTCTTCTTCACCTCTACTAGGCCTCTCTAAGTGCCACTTCCTAGTGGCTATCCCTATAGTTTTAATATAATCAAGTGATTTCTCAATTCTAAGCTTTGTATATAAAAGGAGCTTTAGTAAGAGTGGGGCATTCTCCAGGTTATGTTTTAGCTTCTGTCTTAGGGTATAACCCTTAGGGCACTAAAGGAGTAAGTGTTCTACTGTTTCTCTTCTTCTACATTGACAGGAGTTAGTATCTGCTTGCTTAATTTGATATAAATAGGACTTTATATATCTATAGCCAATTTTGAGTTGATAGAATGCACTTGCTAATACTCACTTAGTATTAGGGGGAGTACTGAGTTTTGCTGCTATTTTCTAAGGGAAGTGACTTGTGTATGTGGCTAGGTTCCGGAAAAGGCCTAGCCTCTTTTGGTCATATTGCTCTAGGGCTTTCTGCCACTCCTTCCTGCCTAGCTGTCATATAAGGAGTCTAAGTAAAGCAAAGCTTGATTTTTGTGACTATGGTTGTATTTTTGTTCCCTCTTTTGCAAGTAAGTCTGCTTCTTTGTTTCCCTCGATACTAGTATGTCCTGGCACCCACTAAAGTGTGACAGTGGCTCCCTTATTAATTATGCTCTAGCCTGCTGGAATAGCCCTAATCTGGCATTCTTGCCCTGGATTATCAGATGGTGTTTTAAGCCTCTATATGCCAGCCTGGTTATCTGAGTATATAATAAAGGAATCCCCTTCCTTAGCGACTAAGTTTGCGTATTTGATTGCTTGAGTGACTCCTTCAAGCTCCCCATTATAGACTAGTTGGCTAGTTCCTATATTATAGCTTCTCTGGTAGGTAGCTCTCTTTTCCTAACTAGAGTAGTTATATACTACTAAGCCAACACCTATCCCCTTTCCTTTTTTAGTAAATAAGGCATCAGTATATATAGTAGTGGTTTGTTTGTTTGTTTGTTTGTTTGTTTGTTTATTCCTTTTAACGTCCTGTATAAGTCCGAGACTATAGTAGGACGGCTAGGGTTAGGCCCTAGCATTTCAAGTATAGTTACAAAAAGTAGTCTTCTATATATTCTAGGTGATATTGAGGGTCGGACCCTAGTAGTACTAATAATAGTACAGAAAACAAAGGAAAGTCGTAAAAGAACGTGTTTTTAGGGTATACTCTCTTCTTCTCCTCTCTCCTCTCTTCTCTCTTCTTCTTCTTCTTCTTCTTTACCTGTTTCTATTCTCACTTCGTGCCACTTTCTAGTAGCTACCCCTGTAGCTACTATATATTCAAGTGTTTTTTCAATACCGAGTTTTGTATGTAAAAGGAGCTTAAGCGAGAGTCGTATATTAGCCAATTCGTACTTTAGTCGTTTTCGGGGAAAGAAGCCTTCTGGGCATTCTAGTAGCAGGTGCTCTACTGTTTCTCTCTCTCCGCACCGGCAGGCGTCAGTATCGGTTCGCTTAATTCGGTGTAAATAAGACCTTATATATCCATGGCCAATTTTTAGCTGATAGAAGGCACTCGCTTGACTTCGCTTTGTATTTGGCGGGATTTGAAGCTTAGAGTTAAGTTGCCAGGGGAATCGGTTATTATAAGAAGCGGGGTTCCTTATAGTATTTCGCTTCTTTTCTTCGTATTGCGCTAGTGCCCGATTCCACTCCTTACGGCCTAACTGTCGTATAAGAAGTCCGAGTAGGGCGAAGCTTGATTTTTGTGATTCTGGTTGTAATTTTGTACCCTCTTTTGCAAGTGAGTCTGCTTCTTCGTTTCCTTCGACGCTAGTGTGGCCTGGTACCCACTGAAGTGTGACTGTAGCGCCCTTGTCGACTATATTCTGTGCTGCTTGGATAGCCCTAATCTGACAGTCTTGCCCTGGGTTATCAGAGGGGGTTTTGAGTCGCCATATACCGGCTTGGTTATCCGAGTATATAATAAAAGAATTACCCCGCTTAGCTATTCGGCTAGCGTATTCGATAGCTAAGGTAACCCCTTCAAGTTCGCCGTTATAGACTAGTTGACTAGTTCCTATATTATAGTATTCTCGGAGCGTAGTTCGTTTGTCCCAGTCCGAGTAGTCGTATACTACTATACCGACACCGATCCCCTTTCCATTCTCTATAGAAGAGGCGTCAGTATATATAGTAGTTGTATCCGTAAATAGTAGTGATTCTAGGAAGGTATTGTGTGATTTGGCTTCTTCTTCCTTAGTAGATTTCGATATAACTACTGTATATGGCGTAGTTCGGTTCCAGGGAGCGAAATAGTGATGCTTGATTACTTCTAGGCTAGATACTGTATATAGGCCGTTTATAGACCTATAGATCCTTTCTAGTTGAGTAATCTTTGGTTTTGCTGTATTTCGTCGATTCCGGGGCTTGATTCTGATTGGCCGACGTAATTTAGCCGTTCTAGCTAAGTTTCGCAAATTCGCTACTATTGACCTAATTGGCGATTCTAAGAAAACCCTTACTTTGTCGCCACTAGAAGCCCTAGCCCTATCTCCTGTTGGTGATTGGTCAATAGAGTGTAATGGGGCTAAACTAGCGCGAAAATATTGTTCTCCGACATTTTCTACTAAAGTTGTAGAATTGTTTTGATTGGCTGAATTGAATGGCACCTGAGTGACGCCTGTCGGATTTTGAAATATATAAATATCTTCGGCTATAGAAGCCCTAGCCCTATCTCCTATTGATTCTAGATCAATAACGTGACGCGACGCTATACTAGCGTCGACCGAGGGTGCCAAGACTTCTGTATCGGGAGATGTATAATTGTTTTGGCTTTCTTGGTTTTCTTGTACGTTAGTCCAAATAGCTAATTGTGCAATTCGGGCAATTGAGTCGTTTAGAGCGCTATTATCAAGTTCTGTATTTTGGGCCAGAAAATTCTGATTTATTGTATTTGAGGTATTAGCATGTGGTAGAGCTATACTAGCGTCGAAGGAGGTCATTTGGTGGTAGTTAGCTATTGCTAGCTCGTCTTCTTCGTTTTGGTCGTATATATCGTCTATTATATCGAAGCTTGGTGTAATATTAACTAGCTTTTCTATTTCGACTGGGATTGGGTGGTTTGGCGCGAGCTTAAGTGCTCTAAAAGCATATCGTCGAAGTGAGTTATTAAGTCGTATATATGGGGGTGGTAGTGCTGCTTCTACTTCCATCGGTAAAATAGGAGCAGTTTTAAATACTCCTAATATTTTTCGAAGTGCGAGGTTCTGTAGTAGTTGTAGTGGTTTCCTAAATTCGCTTTGGCCCCTCCACCATATAATAGACCCATAATCTGCTATACTAGTAACACATGCTATATATAGCTGTCGTACTGCTAGCGGAGTGAGTCCTTTACCACAATTGGCTAAGCGGGCCATTCGATTAAAAGCAGACCTCGCTTGTGATACCCTAGTTGCTACATGGTGTTTAAACGTAAGGTTTTGGTCGAAGTAAATACCAAGCCACTTAACTAGCTCTTTTGGCTCTATTATCGTATTGTCCGGTAGGGTAAGGGTTCTCTGTTGTGCTTCTTGACTTGTAGTAAAGTGTATAAGCTCTGTTTTAGCGAGGTCGAATTGTATAGCGCTTTCTGCCGCTAGTCTATATAAAATATTAACTTCTTTTTCGAGTAGCTTTGTATTCTTTTTTAGGCTTGTAGACGCTGTCGTAATAGAGATGTCGTCTATATAAGAGAGGTATTTTACGTCTCCCTTACTAGCTAGCTCTGTGTCGAATAAGTTCCGAATATATATAAGAAATAGTATTGGCGAAATAGGGCTTCCCTGTGGTATACCCGTATTTATAGGCGTAAAGTCTTCGATATGGCCGTCGAAGGAGAGTCGTAGTGTTCGCTTATTTAGAAAGGAAGAGACCCATGAAATGAGTGAAGCTGGTAGTCGTAGTTCTTGTAGAACAGACAAGAGTTGATTTTTGGCCACGTGATCGAATGCCCCTTTTACGTCGAGTAGTAGAGTACTGGTTTTCCATTTCGCTCGCTTATTTAGCTCTATTTCGTTCGTGAGAAGTAGAGCAGCGTCGATAGCCGATTTTTTCAACCTCCCCCCTATTTGTGAGGGGTGTAGTAGACCTGTCGTTTCGGCTAAGTAAGCGAGCCTCTGTGCAAGTACTCGTTCACTTATTTTACCAAGGCAATTAAGTAGCGATATTACTCTATATGCCTTTGGTACCGAATAGTCTGGTTTGCCTGGTTTCTTTAATATAGCGCCAGTAGCTTGTTTCCAGCAGGAGGGGTGGTAGCCAATATCAATAAGTGTACTATATAGACGAAAGAAGGTTTCTGGTATTGCTTTATACGCCCTAGTTATAATAACTTGGGTAATAGCGTCTGGTCCAGGGGTTTTGCCCTTGATTTTCGTAGAGCAGGCGTTACTGAGTTCTGAAGTAGTGAGGTCTGGCCAGTTCCATTCGTCTTGTTGGTAATTAGCCCAGGAAGGGGGTTTGGTAACTGGTGGTGTAGGAAATAGCGTATTACGTAGTGTAGATGCTTTTTCTTCGAAGGTATTATATATATTCCCTGTATTTGACTTGATTGGTGGGATTGGTTGTATTATAGTACTCTTCGTATACTTCATAGCTTTAAATATAGATTTCGGGTCTTCTTTTTCTAAGAAGGCGTTCCAGTGGTCTCGTTTAGCCTGCTTAATAGCCTGAAAATAGGTATTCTTAGCTTTAAGGTATTGTTGAATTGATTCTGTATCGCTATATATAACGAGTCTTTGAGCTCTCATCATATACTGTCGTAGTTCTTGTAAATCATGTGACCACCAGGGTTTTGCCCTAGCACCAGGTTTACTAGTAGGTATACTAGCTTTCGCTGCCTCTGAAATAGCAGTAGTAAGTTCCTGTGTAGCTGAATCAAGGAGGTCGATTACTCCGGTGGCCGAAATAGATAATGGCGCAATTGTTACAATTGGCGATTCTGAGAAAACCCTTACTTTGTCGCCACCAGAAGCCCTAGCCCTATCTCCTGTTGGTGATTGGTCAATAGAGTGTAATGGGGCTAAACTAGCGCGAAAATATTGTTCTCCGACATTTTCTACTAAAGTTGTAGAATTGTTTTGATTGGCTGAATTGAATGGCACCTGAGTGACGCCTGTCGGATTTTGAAATATATAAATATCTTCGGCTATAGAAGCCCTAGCCCTATCTCCTGTTGATTCTAGATTAATAACGTGACGCGACGCTATACTAGCGTCGACCGAGGTTGCCAAGACTTCTGTATCGGGAGATATATAATTGTTTTGGTTTTCTTGGTTTTCTTGTACGTTAGTCCAAATAGCTAATTGTGCAATTCGGGCAATTGAGTCGTTTGGAGCACGATTATTAAGTTTCGTATTTTGGCCAAGAGAAGTGTGGTTTGGTGTATATAGACTATTAGTGGTACTAATAGTACTATATTGTTGTTCTAGCGACTCTGATTGGCTGTGGAGTATATTTATTGACTTTATTGATTCCTTGATATTTTTGAATATATCAGAGTATAATATAGTAGATTTCACATACAACAAAAAGGCCAGATTCAACTTCTGCTCGCGCATGCTTGCAGAGGCCTTGTATGTCCTTTATAGGGCTCTCCTGAGTACTATAGAGAAGTTTGGATCAAATTCAAGATAGAGCTGTGGCGTGGGGTGCGATCCAGGTTTTGTGCTACTGTCGCAAGACAGCGGCCAGTACAGGCAAATCGACGACGACGATAAAACACACAGAACAGAGGCCCTTCTACCTCGAATCAAAGACTGTCTCTCGCATATAGAGAACACCAACTTCTGGCTTCACTACGTGCAGGCGTCGTGGCTGCCAGAAGCACCCTCTGGGCATTCGAAACAGAGTTTTCACTCGCCCCACTTTTTGGCAGAGCCTCAAAATCACGACCGAACCACACTTCACTTCCTCCTTACTACGACTTTCATGCCTACCGACGCGAGTTTCCATGCCCTTCTGCCTTCTGTAACCAGTATACGAGCCTCGACCGGCAGAGACTATAACGGCGAAAGAGGGAGAGGGAATAGCAGGGCTGAGATTAGGATCTAGGGATAATAGAAGAGGAGTAGGAGGGCGTTTTTGGGTGTTTTGGGACGGCTTTAGGGCCCTGGGAAAGGTGGAAAGGTTAGGAAGACAACGGCTGTTATGCTTTGGTTTATATATGTGTCTTAGGGAAGAGTAAGCACTTTCCTGGGTACTATATAGCTTGTTTTCCTTTGTTTAAGTACTGTTATCAGCACTACTAGGGCCAGACCCTCACTATCACCTGGAATATATTCGAAGACCCCCTTTTGTAACTACATTGACCTGCTAAGGGGTTTATCCCCTGGCCGTCCTACGATAGTCTCTGACTTATACAGGACGTTAAAAGGATAAATCAATCAATCAATCAATCAATCAATATAGTAGATTTTGCTATATTTGCTTGGATTGATTGATTGATTGATTTATCCTTTTAACGTCCTGTATAAGTCAGAGACTATCGTAGGACGGCCAGGGGATAAACCCCTTAGCAGGTCAATGTAGTTACAAAAGGGGGTCTTCGAATATATTCCAGGTGACAGTGAGGGTCTGGCCCTAGTAGTGCTGATAACAGTACTTAAACAAAGGAAAACAAGCTATATAGTACCCAGGAAAGTGCTTACTCTTCCCTAAGACATATATATAAACCAAAGCATAACAGCCGTTGTCTTCCTAACCTTTCCACCTTTCCCAGGGCCCTAAAGCCGTCCCAAAACACCTAAAAACGCCCTCCTATTCTTCTTCTATTATCCCTAGATCCTAATCTCAGCCCTGCTATTCCCTCTCCCTCTTTTGCCGTTATAGTCTCTGCCGGTCGAGGCTCGTATACTGGTTATAGAAGGCAGAAGGGCATGGAAACTCGCGTCGGTAGGCATGAAAGTCGTAGTAAGGAGGAAGTGAAGTGTGGTTCGGTCGTGATTTTGAGGCTCTGCCAAAAAGTGGGGCGAGTGAAAACTCTGTTTCGAATGCCTAGAGGGTGCTTCTGGCAGCCACGACGCCTGCACGTAGTGAAGCCAGAAGTTGGTGTTCTCTATATGCGAGAGACAGTCTTTGATTCGAGGTAGAAGGGCCTCTGTTCTGTGTGTTTTATCGTCGTCGTCGATTTGCCTGTACTGGCCGCTGTCTTGCGACAGTAGCACAAAACCTGGATCGCACCCCACGCCACAGCTCTATCTTGAATTTGATCCAAACTTCTCTATAGTACTCAGGAGAGCCCTATAAAGGACATACAAGGCCTCTACAAGCATGCGCGAGCAGAAGTTGAATCTGGCCTTTTTGTTGTATGTGTATATTTGCTTGGAGAGTAGTCGTAAATAGCTCCCAATTAGCAAGTTCGGTTCGAAAATGGGTTTTAGTGCTAGCGTCTTCTATATATGGTATATTAGTACCATTTATAGTAAATATAATACCGAAGTGGTCTGATCCGACTAAGTCGAGTATTTGCCAGTCTATAATATTATTGGCTATATTTTTCGACGTAATCGTAAGGTCTATAACACTTGGCCGTGCCATATAAGGTCGGAAAAAGGTTCCTTTTCCTGGCTTATTATATAGTTCCAGGTCGTTATTCTCAATCCACTTAGCTAGCTCCTTGGCTACTTGAGTAGGGGTACCCGCTAGGGGGTCCCACTAGGGGTGGTGTATATTAAAGTCCCCTAGTATAATCGAGTCCCGTTCGAGTATCTGGCTATATAATAGCTCCTGGAGGGGGTAGTTATGGTTTGATTCGTCGTTTTGTCGATTTTGGTTATATATATTATATAGCCTTATTTTTTGGTTGTTTTGTATAATATCGACTATAAGGAAGTCTGAATCGACGGGTGATATAGTAGAAACGCTAGTAGTAGGCTTGTATGTTTTTGACACGTATACTAGTGTCCTTGGCCTGAATCCGCTATATTTCGGGAGTATTTAAGTGAAGCTTGGGTGGGCTATTGACCTGGCTTCTATATAGTCGGTAGTAATAGTAATAAAGGGTTCTTGTACTACTATTATATCGACTTTTAGTTCGATTGCAAGCTGAAGTGTGTTTTCGGTAGCGAATTGACTCCTATTTAGGTTTACTTGTATAATTCGCGTATTTTCGCTAATCATATAGTATTGGTTAGTAGAGTCGGGTTGGTAATAGCCTGTAGCGTCTCGCAAGCCTTATTATTCGCCATATAAGGTCCTTTGCAGTTGACACACTTCACTTCGAGATGGGGGCACGGGCCACCTTTCTTTTTGCATATAGAACAGTAGTGGGCGCTGGTCGAGTGGTATTCTGAACAGAGTTTACATCTAAACTGACGTTTGCAGTAATGATCTAAGTGGCCAAATCCCTGGCATTTAGTACACTAAGTAGTAGGAGCTGTCGAATGGAGCTTCTCTACCCTTACACTAATGCCCGCAATATATAGTCTCTCTCTCCTAGCTCGTATTGCTTCTTTTTCTGTAGCGAATGCGATTACGACTGACCCGGCTAGCTTATTTCGTCTATTCTCTTCGCTTAAGAGCCAGTAAGGGGTTCCGATTGGCTGATAACCCTTGTTAAAGGTACGTATTTCGTCGACGACTAATTGCATGCCTTCTAGGGTATTAAAATCGGCTGTTGGTACTCCGTATAGTATAACCTTATACCAGGACTCGTCTTTCTAAATACTCGTATATAGTATAATACCCTTCCAAATAGCCTCCTTCTCGATCAGGAAGTCGGAGGTAAATGTAGGTGTCGTTGTAATAACTACGTTCTGAGTTATAGTTCTGGACACCGTAGCTATAATTGGTTCTGTATACCCTTTTAGGGTAAAGGCTCGGTTAAGTTGGTTTCGGAGAGAGAGAGGGCTAAAAGTAGTATTCTGGTGGCCTGATTGGATAAGAATGAGTCTTCTAGTATTGTCCTTCCTGATCGGGCTAGACTGGGTCTTTTTCTTCTCTTTCTTCTCTACTAGCTGCCATTCCTGAGGCTTATAGCTAGTAGTTATAGTTGACTGCTGATTGGCTCCTGTCGAGGCTACTTGAGCTATAGTAGGCTTCGCCTTACTAAGTTCCTTTGCCTTAAGGTCGATTTTCCTGGTAGTCGATTCGAGGTTTGCTACTTGAGAAGCTATAATACGTGAAGACGTAATAACCTTTCCTTTTTCGGTGTATTCGCGGAAGACCTCGATTAGGTCTAGTAGTCGTGTTTGTTCTTCGTGTGCCTTAGTGAGGCCTGCCGCCTTCACAATTAGGCTTCGGGCCTGGAGAATAAGATCGTTTATAGAAGGGTTAAGTGAGGGGTGGGTTCGCTTAGTCGTATGCTGCTCCGTGCTATCGATAAGGGGTCGTTTCCCGTTTAGGTTAGCCCTGAAAATCTGGACAGATGGCTGCTGGAGAGGGTCGCTAGTAGTGATGCTGTTAAAGTCCATTCGTAGAGGTCCTGGAGTGAAGCCTGTGCGAAGTGAAGGAAGCTGCTGTACTTCTCCTTCGTCGACCTCTATAGCCTGCTCTGATTGGTTGGTTCCTTGTGGTGGTGGGCTTGAAGGGAGCGAAATAGCCCCTGAATCTGACATTTTCGGGTGCAGCGCGCTAACGAATGACGCTAGCTTAGTGCACTCAATTGCGGTCGAAAGAGGGGGTCCTAATTGGCCTATAACCTGAAGGAATAAGGTTTTTCTGGTCTGATGCGTGTGGAATTCCGAAAAAATCACAAAATCCAAAAAAGATGTTGGCGATATAGTAGTGGTATCTATAAGTAGTAGTGATTCTATAAAGGTATTGATTGATTGATTGATTTATCCTTTTAACGTCCTGTATAAGTCAGAGACTATCGTAGGACGGCTAGGGGATAAACCCCTTAGCAGGTCAATGTAGTTATAAAAGGGGGTCTTCGAATATATTCCAGGTGACAGTGAGGGTCTGGCCCTAGTAGTGCTGATAACAGTACTTAAACAAAGGAAAACAAGCTATATAGTACCCAGGAAAGTGCTTACTCTTCCCTAAGACACATATATAAACCAAAGTATAACAGCCGTTATCTTCCTAACCTTTCCACCTTTCCCAGGGCCCTAAAGCCGTCCCAAAACACCCAAAAACGCCCTCCTATTCTTCTTCTATTATCCCTAGATCCTAATCTCAGCCCTGCTATTCCCTCTCCCTCTTTTGCCGTTATAGTCTCTGCCGGTCGAGGCTCGTATACTGGTTACAGAAGGCAGAAGGGCATGGAAACTCGCGTCGGTAGGCATGAAAGTCGTAGTAAGGAGGAAGTGAAGTGTGGTTCGGTCGTGATTTTGAGGCTCTGCCAAAAAGTGGGGCGAGTGAAAACTCTGTTTCGAATGCCTAGAGGGTGCTTCTGGCAGCCACGACGCCTGCACGTAGTGAAGCCAGAAGTTGGTGTTCTCTATATGCGAGAGACAGTCTTTGATTCGAGGTAGAAGGGCCTCTGTTCTGTGTGTTTTATCGTCGTCGTCGATTTGCCTGTACTGGCCGCTGTCTTGCGACAGTAGCACAAAACCTAGATCGCACCCCACGCCACAGCTCTATCTTGAATTTGATCCAAACTTCTCTATAGTACTCAGGAGAGCCCTATAAAGGACATACAAGGCCTCTGCAAGCATGCGCGAGCAGAAGTTAAATCTGGCCTTTTTGTTATATGTATAGTAGTACTAATAGTAGTACCAAAAACAAAGGAAAAATGAGCAAATGTAATTCTCAACCTAACTCTCCCCGCTTCTTCTCTCCTCTTCTATTCTCTCTTCTTCTTCTTCTTCTTCTTCTTCTTCTTCACTACTACTAGGCCTCTCTAAGTGCCACTTCCTAGTAGCTATTCCTGTAGTTTTAATATAGTTGAGTGATTTTTTGATTCCGTGTTCTGTATGTAAAAGGAGCTTTAGCGAGAGTGGGGCGTTTTCCAGGTCACGTTTTAGCTTCTGTCTTAGGGTACAGCCTTCAGGACAGGCAAGGAGTAAGTGCTCTGCTGTTTCTCTTCTTCCACATCGACAGGAGTCAGTATCCGCTCGCTTAATCCGATATAAATAGGACTTTATATATCCGTGGCCGATTTTGAGTTGGTAGAAAGCACTTGCTTGTTCTCGCTTAGTATTAGGGGGAATACTAAGCTTCGAAGCTAGGTGCCAGGGAAAGTGATTCGTGTATGAGTTCGGGTTCCTAATCGAGTCTAGCCTCTTTTGTTTATACTGCGCTAGTGTTCTTTTCCATTCGTTTGTGCCTAGCTGTCGTATTTGTTGTCCAAGTAGAGCAAAGCTTGATTTTTGTGATTGTGGCTGTATTTTTGTTCCTTCTTTTGCTAGTGTGTCTGCTTCTTCGTTGCCTTCGACGCTAGTATGGCCTGGTACCCACTGAAGCGTAATGGTGCCGCCCTTGTCGACTATAGTCTGTGCTGCCTGAATAGCCCTAATCTGGCACTCCTGTCCTGGATTGTCTGAAGGGGTCTTAAGACGCCATATACCAGCTTGGTTGTCTGAGTAGACAATAAAGGTATCTCCTTCTGTCGCTATTATACTTGCGTATTCGATAGCTAGGGTAACTCCTTCAAGTTCCCCATTATAGACTAGTTGACTAGTTCCTATATTATAGCTTTTTCGGAAAGTAGCTTGCTTATTCCAGTCGGAGTGGTTGTATACTACTATACCTACGCCTATCCCCTTTCCTTTTTTAGTAGATGAGGCGTCGGTATATATAGTAGTTGTGTCCGAAAGTAGTAGTGATTCTAGGAAGGTATTGTGTGCCTTTGCTTCGTCTTCTTTTGTTGACTTTGATATAACTACCTGGTAGGGCGTAGTACGGTTCCAAGGTGCAAAGTAGTGATGCTTGATTACTTCTAAACTTGAAGTCAAATATAAGCCATAAATAGACTTATAGATCCTCTCTAATTGAGTGAGTTTTGGCTCCTTCCTAGGTCGGTTACCTGGCCTAACTCTGATTGGTCGAAGTAATTTAGCCGTTCTAGCTAAGTTGTGCTCAATTCTTGGGTTTGGGTCGTTTTGGTAGTATTTAAGCTTTTTATTAGAAGCTAGGCTGTTTTCCTGGTTCTCTAGTGAATCTGGTACGGTGGCCGAAATAGATAATTGTGCAATTTGCGCAATTGAGCTATTTGGAGCACTATTATTAAGTTCCGCATTTTGGCTCTGAGGAATCTGATTTGCCGGATCTGGACTACTAGTAACTAATGGAGCTAAACTAGCCCAAAAAGAACTTTCTCCGATGTTTTCCTGTAAAGATATCGAATTGTTTTGACTTGCTAGAGGTGGCACGTAAGTGACGTCTGTCGAAATCCGAAAAGTAGGAATATCTTCGGCTATTAAAGCCCTAGCCCTATCTCTTGTTGGATCCTTGTAGAGATAGTGGAATGGCACTATACTAGCGTCGGGAGAAGTTGCTATGCTAACTGTAGCGGGAGAAATATGTTCTTTTTGATTGGTTCGATTTTCTTGTACGGTGGCCGAAATAGATAATTGCGCAATTTGTGCAATTAAGCTATTTGGAGCACTATTATTGACTTCTGCACCTTGGCTCCTAAAAACCTGGTTTATTGGGTTTGTAGTAGTAGTAACTAATGGGGTTATACTAGCGTCTAAAGAAGTTGTCTGGTGGTAGTTAGCTATTGCTAGCTCGTCTTCCTCGTTTTGGTCGTATATATCGTCTATTATATCAAAGCTTGGCGTAGTGGTTATCGACTTCTCTATTTCGGCTGGGATTGGGTGGTTTGGGGCTAGCTTTAGTGCTCTAAAGGCATATCGTCGGAGTGAGTTGTTAAGTCGTATATATGGTGGCGGTAATGCTGCTTCAACCTCCATTGGTATAATAGGGGCTGTTTTAAAGACTCCTAGTATTTTTCGAAGTGCTAGGTTCTGAAGGAGCTGTAGTGGCTTCTTAAACTGGTTCTGGCCCCTCCACCATATAATAGAGCCGTAGTCCGCTATACTAGTAACACAGGCCATATATAACTGTCGGATCGCTAAGGGAGAAAGGCCCCTATTACAGTTGGCTAAGCGAGCCATCCGATTAAAGGCCGACCTCGCCTGTGATACCCGTATTGCTACGTGTTCTTTAAACATAAGGTTCTGGTCGAAGTAAATACCAAGCCACTTAACTAGCTTCTTTGGTTCTATTATAGTATTGTCGGGTAGCATAAGGGTTCTCTCTTGTGCTTCTCTCCCTGTAGTGAAGTGTATGAGCTCCGTCTTTGCTAAGTCGAATTGTATAGCACTCTTAGCCGCTAGTCTATATAAGACACTAACCTCTCTTTTAAGTAATTTTGTGTTCTTTTTTAGACTAGTTGATGTAGTTGAAATAGAGATATCGTCTATATAAGAGATATATTTTACCTCTCCTTTTATTGCTAGCTCTGTGTCGAATAGGTTTCGTATATATATAAGGAAGAGTATAGGCGATATAGGGCTTCCCTGAGGAATGCCTGTATCGATTGGTTTAAACCCTTCGATATGGCCGTCGAATAGGAGTCTTAGGATTCTCTTACTTAGGAAGGAAGAGACCCATATAATAAGTGAGGCAGGGAGCTTGAGTTCTTGTAGGACAGAGAGTAGTTGGTTTTTAGCCACGTGATCGAATGCCCCTTTTATATCGAGTAGTAGAGTGCTTGTTTTCCATTTTGCTCGCTTATTAAGCTCTACTTCGTTTGTAAGAAGTAATGCTGCGTCGACTGCCGACTTTTTTAGCCTCCCCCCTATTTGTGAGGGGTGTAGTAGTCTAGTCGTTTCGGCTAAGTAAGCGAGCCTCTGTGCAAGTACTCGTTCGCTTATTTTACCTAAGCAATTAAGTAGTGAAATTACTCTATATGCTTTTGGTACCGAATAGTCTGGTTTGCCTGGTTTCTTGAGTATAGCGCCAGTAGCTTGTTTCCAGCAAGTAGGGTGGTGCCCTATATCAATAAGGGCACTATATAGTCGAAAGAAGGTATCTGGTATTGCTGTATATGCTCTAGTAATAATAACTTGAGTAATAGCGTCAGGTCCAGGGGTTTTGCCCTTGATTTTCATAGAGCAGGCCTTACTGAGCTCTGAAGTAGTGAGGTCTGGCCAGTCCTATTCGTCTTGTTGATATTCGCTCCAGGAAGGAGGGGCTGTAATTGGTGGAGGGGGAAATAGTGTATTTCGGAGAGTATTCGCCTTTGCTTCGAAGGTATTGTGGATATCCCCGTTACTTGACTTAATAGGCGGAATAGGCGCTATTATAGTGCTCTTTGTGTATTTCATAGCCTTGAAAATAGACTTCGGATCTTCCTTCTCTAAGAACGAGTTCCAGTGTTCTCTTTTAGCCTGTTTAATAGCTTGGAAGTAAGTATTCTTAGCGCTAAGGTATTGTCGAATAGAGTCTGCGTCGCTATATATAATAAGTCGTTGCGCCCTTATCATATTTTGTCGAAGGTTGAGTAGGTCATGTGACCACCAAGGTTTAGCCCTTGCACCAGGCTTACTAATCGGAATAGCAGCTTTCGCAGACTCAGTAATGGCGTCTGTAAGCTCCTGTGCAGCCAAGTCGAGGAAGTCGGTTAT
This sequence comes from Halenospora varia, assembly GCA_020726485.1. Taxonomy (NCBI): domain Eukaryota; kingdom Fungi; phylum Ascomycota; class Leotiomycetes; order Helotiales; family Solenopeziaceae; genus Halenospora; species Halenospora varia. The sequence continues at coordinate 113,036 of JAHEWH010000054.1, forward strand.
TACGGTAGCCGAAATAGGTAATTGTGCAATTCGCGCAATTAAGCTGTTTGGGGCGCTATTATTAAGTTCCGCATTTTGGCTCTGAGGAATCTGATTTGCCGGATCTGGACTACTAGTAACTAATGGAGCTAAACTAGCCCGAAAAGAACCTTCTCCGATATTTTCTGGTAGAGATATCGAATTGTTTTGACTCGCTAGAGGTGGCACGTAAGTGACGTCTGTCGATTTCTGGAAAAGCGATATATTTTCGGCTATTAAAGCCCTAGCCCTATCTCCTGTTGGATCCTGGTAGAGATAGTGAAATGGCACTATACTAGCGTCGGGAGAAGTTGCTACGCTAACTGTAGCGGGAGAAATACGTTCTTTTTGATTGGTTCGATTTTCTTGTACGGTGGCCGAAATAGATAATTGCGCAATTTGTGTAATTGAGCTATTTGGAGCTTTATTACTATTTCTCCGGTTCTGGCCGTAAAAGTCAGAGGCTGGAGTATTTCGACTACTAGTAGTACTAATAGTACTATTTAGTGTTTTTAGTGTCTCTGATTGGCTCTTAAGTATATCAATTGGCTTTATTAACTTTTTGATATTTTGGAGGGTATCGGAGCATAATATAGCTGATTTAGCTATATTTGCTTTTAGTGACGTAGTAAATAAGTCCCAATTAGCTAATTCGGTACGAAAGTGGGTTTTTGCGCTAGCGTCCTCTATATATAGCGTATTTTCGCCCTGTATATTGAACATAATCCCAAAATGGTCGGAACCGACTGAATCGAGTATTTGCCAGTCTGTAACCTGATTGGCTATGTTTTTCGACGTAATAGTAAGGTCTATAACACTTGGCCGTGTTATATGTGGTCGGTAGAAGGTCCCTTTGCCTGGTTTATTATGTAATTCCAGGTCTTTATTTTCGATCCACTTAGCTAGCTCCTTTGCTATTATTGAGGGGGTTCCAGCTAGGGGGTCCCACCAGGGGTGGTGGATGTTGAAGTCCCCTAATATAATCGAGTTTGGTTCGAGTATTTGGTTATATAGTAGCTGCTGGAAGGGGTAGTTGTGGTTCGAGTTGTCGTTTTGTCGATTTTGGTTATATATGTTATATAACCTTATTTTGTGGTTATTTTGAGTAATATCGACAATAAGAAAGTCGGAGTCGACTGGGGATATTGTAGAAATACTAGTAGTGGGCTTATATGCTTTTGACACATATACTAGTGTTCTTGGCCTGTATCCACTATATATTGGGAGTATTTGGGTGAAGCTTGGGTGGGCTGTTGACCTGGCTTCTATATAGTCGGTAGTAATAGTAATAAAAGGTTCTTGTACTACTATTATATCGACTTTTAGCTCTATTGCAAGCTGAAGTGTGTTTTCGGTAGCGGCTTGACTCCTATTAAGGTTCACTTGGATAATTCGCGTATTTTCGCCAATCATAAAGTGTTTGTTGATAGGGTTGGGTTTTTAATAGCTAGTAAGGATTCGCACTCCTTACTATTAGCCGTATGGGGCCCTCTGCAGTTGACACACTTTACTTCAAGGTGGGGGCACGGGCCACCCTTCTTTTTGCAAGTATTGCAGTAGTGGGCGCTAGTTAAATGGTATTCAGAGCATAGCCTACATCTTGAGTGTCGCTTGCAGTAAGTGTCTAGGTGGCCAAAACCTTGGCAGTTAGTGCATTGGGTAGTAGGAGCTGTCGAATGTAGCCTCTCTACTCTTACACTAATACCTGCAATATAGAGCCTTTGTCGTATTGCTCGTATTGCTTCTTTCTCTGTAGTGAAGGCAACTACTACTGATCCAGCTAGCTTTGTTCTTCTGTTTGCTTCGCTTGAGAGCCAGTAAGGCGTTCCGATTGGTTGATACCCTTTATTAAAGGTACGTATTTCATCGAGGACTAGTTGCATGCCTTCTGGAGTGTTAAAGTCGGCTGTTGGTATTCCGTGTAGTATAACCTTATACCAGGACTCGTCTTTTTGAATACTAGCATATGGTATAATACCGCTCCATATATCCTTCTTCTCAATTAAGAAACTAGAAGTAAATGTAGATGTAGTTGTAATAACTATATTCTGAGTTATAGTTCTTGAAACCGTAGCTATAACTGGTTGTTGATACCCCTTTAAGGTAAAGGCTCGGTTAAGTTTATTTCGGAGAGAGAGTGGGCTAAAAGTAGGATCCTGGCTTCCTGATTGGATGAGAATAAGTCTTCGTGAAGTGTCCTTCCTGATTAGGCCAGTCTGGGTTTTCTTTTTTGGTTCTACTAGTTGCCATTCCTGGGGCTTATAACTAGTGGTATTCGTTGATTGGTTGGCTCCTGTTAGGGCTACTTGGGCTATAGTAGGCTTTGCCTTACTAAGCTCCTTCGCTTTAAGGTCGATTTTCCTAGTAGTCAACTCTAGGTTGACTACCTGGGAGGCTATAATACGTGATGACGTAGTAACCTTGCCTTTTTCGGTATATTCTCGGAAAACCTCGATTAGGTCGAGTAGTCTGGTTTGTTCTTCGTGTGCCTTAGTGAGGCCTGCCGCCTTCACAATTAGGCTTCGGGCCTGGAGAATAAGATCGTTTATAGAAGGGTTAAGTGAGGGGTGGGTTCGCTTAGTCGTATGCTGCTCCGTGCTATCGATAAGGGGTCGTTTCCCGTTTAGGTTAGCCCTGAAAATCTGGACAGATGGCTGCTGGAGAGGGTCGCTGGTAGTGATGCTGTTGAAGTCCATTCGTAGAGGTCCTGGAGTGAAGCCTGTGCGAAGTGAAGGAAGCTGCTGTACTTCTCCTTCGTCGACCTCCATAGCCTGCTCTGATTGGTTGGTTCCTTGTGGTGGTGGGCTTGAAGGGAGCGAAATAGCCCCTGAATCCGACATTTTTGGGTGCAGCGCGCTAACGAATGACGCTAGCTTAGTGCACTTAATTGCAGTCGAAAGAGGGGGTCCTAATTGGCCTATAACCTGAAGGAATAAGGTTTTTCTGGTCTGATGCGTGTGGAATTCCGAAAAAATCGCAAAATCCAAAAAGGGTCTAAGTGATTAGTAGACATATAATAAGGGATAAGATATGTCCTTACTAGGCTTATTGTTTTTAGCTATATATATATACACCAAGACTGCTCTAAGGTAAAGTGATTAGTATTCTCTTATAGCTTATTATATATAAAGGCTCTTTATTGTCAGAATGTTAGATTAGACCTATTATTAAGAGGGTTAGCTTCTAGAACATTCTTGCTTAGTCTGAGAGTTTCTCTAAACATTATATTTAATACCAGAACAGACATGTTTCTAAATAAGCCTAATAGCTCTTGTTCTTGCTATATAACATTATGATTATACTATATTCCTGTCTTAGGTCTGTTTTGATTCCTTGTCTATAACCTAGTAGGTCTAGTAATATAACCACTATTTGTTTTAAACTCTGTTTCTATAATATGTTTAATTGACAGTTATAGCTTATCTTACAAATCTGCTCTGTCTATAATGTCTATAGGGGCAGACTTGTTTTGGTGTAGTTCTGGACCTAAGTCAGCATTGTCCCTATATATATCACTAAGTATATATATAATAATATCTTATAAGTAGAGGAAGCAAGTCTAAAGCTCTTCCTACTTATATTAATATTCTTTTCTTAAGTTATTAAATTGTTCTTTTATTAACTAGATAATTTCTTATAACTTACTTGGGTTAGTAAAGTTATAATAATTGTTTTGTTGCCTAGTGGTAGAGTATTGTCTGTTTCTGCCCTAACAAGCATTACTACCTTAAGTTGTTAGAATATTTTCTAATAAAGTATTGACTTATAAATTATTAGCTTAAGAGTGACTTGACTCTTCTCTAGCACTGCCTATAAGAGGTTCTGATCTTAAAGCTTGGTTGACTATTATAGCAGATCTAAGGTTCTGTTTTAGGGGGTTGTATTGTATAGAAGATGCTATTACTACTCTATGTCTTTAGGGAACCAGGATTGCTTTTATAGGATTATTAGTAGTTGTTCTACCTCTATACTATCTTAAGTGTCTTCTACTAGCTGCTTCTAAGCTGATTCAAATCCCCTAGAATCACTAGCTGTCTGTAAGATCTCTGGAATCACAGCTCTGTTAAAATTAACTCTAGGTCTAATCCAAATCAATAACTAGGTAGGATATTATATATACCATCCCTGGCTGGTATGATATTCTTTTTATAATGTTATAGCACTAGCCTTAGTACTACTCTAAGATATGTGGGAGCAAATATAAGTCTGATTGTACTAAGACTAATAGGCTATATTAAAGGATAAAAAGAATATACCAAAAGAGAGAGGAAAAGAGAAGAGAGTCCCTAAGCATTTATAACCTTGCCATATAGGCCCTGTTCCAAAACTACTCTGTTTTCTATCTGACAAACAAGTAGGTTATATACTAGTTATGTGTTTAGTAACCTATATGATCAGCAATGTTATAGGAACTAACTATAGACTTATATAAAACCTTCTTGCTCCTAGGAGTCCTAGATAAGGGAGCCCCAAACCAAGGAGCTAGACTTCTCTTTCTAGGCTCCTAACATCTAGGACTTTATTATATAACCTTGTTATATAACTTCCTTGTACTGACTCCCTAGGTTCTCTATACTACATAGCAGCCAAGCCTTAGGCCTAGGTCACATATAATAATAAAATCATAATAGTAAGGTTCTTATTATATATTACTAGTTAGTAACTAGTTAGTATATAGTTAAGATAGTAATAAATAACTAGTTACTTATATTAGACTAGGTATAGGCAAAAAAAGAAAAAGGAAAAAAGGTAGGAGGCCCTTAATATATACTAGTTAGTAATTAATTAGTGATCTAAAATTCTGTTTGCTAATTAAGCCTAATTAGGCGACTAGTTGCTAGCTAGTAGGCAACCAACTATTAGCTGATCTACTTTGCGCGTTTGCCTGCAGCCTTCCGTGCTAGGCTAAACCCAATCGGGCCACCGGCTAGAAACCGGTTTATGACCGGCTCCTGGCCTCTGGTCGGTAACCGGTTGGGACCCACCTGCCATTTTCTAGCCTGAAAGAAATCAGGCAGCAATTGTGGGGCGAAAAAACAGCCCCGAGCTCTATTCACCAGTAAAGTACCTAGGTACTGTAAAACAGCGACCCAAACCTCCTGAATTCAGCGCCCCAAAGCGCCGTACGAGTGCTACCTCCCCCAAAAAACATCAACACTATGGTTCTGAGGCAAAGAGGCAGCTTGCTGCTTCTCCTCATATTGCTTTTACTGCCATATTCTCGTGCTTCCTATGGAGATCGGCTTCCGGAGTTCCAAAAGTGTGTTCAGGTATATAAATCGCACTTGCACGTTGTTTTATCTACACTCTTAACATCTTCAAGGTCTGCAAGCAAGAGAACTGCGGCGACAGAGCACCTATACGTATGTTCCATCTCCGTCCAATGGTCCCTTGCTCACGAAACTAGCCCTCCTCCATCGAATACTCTTCTGGAATTGCCCTCAAGAATGCGACTATACCTGCCAACATATAATCACCAACCAACGCGTGGCAGCATCCGAATATGTCGTTCAATTCCACGGGAAATGGCCCTTCTACCGCTTCTTAGGCATGCAAGAGCCGTTTTCCGTCTTCTTTTCCCTGCTCAACTTCCTCGCACACCACAATGGCCTGTCTAAAGTCATCTCGAACATACCTCCATCATACAATCTACGCAAATATTATATCCTCTTCGCATACTTCGGTATGGCCAGCTGGGTTTTTAGCATACTCTTCCACACGAGGGATTTCCCTGTCACCGAGCAATTGGACTACTTCGCGGCAGGCGCAAGTGTTCTTTACGGCTTGTATTACGCCCCTATCCGAATATTCCGCCTTGACCGCGGAGGACGGAAGACGAAATCGATACTACGAGCTTGGACTGCATTCTGCATTACGCTGTATCTGGCGCACGTCACCTATCTGAAAAGGTATGCTTGGGACTATACCTACAACATGGCTACAAATGTCGTAGTTGGCGTTATTCACAATATGCTCTGGGGTTGGTTCAGTTTCGAGAAATATAAGATGTCAAAACAGAGTTGGGCTGCTTGGCCTGGATTGGCGGTTGCGTGGATCATGATAGCGATGAGTTTGGAGCTGTTAGATTTCCCTCCCTTGTGGGGATATTTAGATGCGCATAGCTTGTGGCATCTGGGGACGGTGGCACCGACGGTGTTGTGGTACAAGTAAGTAGAAAGAGATGACCATATCACATTGCTGCGTCACATTTCACCACTGGATGGCAATCGAGAGAGAGGCTCCGGCTAACTATCTGTTCTAGTTTCCTTCTCAAGGATTCCCAAGATGATATGGCAAGCGCACGGCTAAAGGCTTAAAAGTTAAATTGGATGGTGATGGCGATGGTGAGGGGATGGGCTTCTTAACATAAGCATATGTATACGCAATGTTTTTACATGTGATTGTCATTTTCTTCTAGGAGCACTCTGCATGAGTCTTCTCATTCGAAAAGGCATCTCTGATGTTATAGATACAGACCATCCTCGTCTTCGTAGGCAGTTCCGAATCTCCGTGACAATAATGGTAGGGAGGTCAGAAACCTTAACGAGAGCGCAGTACAAGGTGAACTGTCCATATATACTCGTATTACTTGTATCAGGCCATTTATTAGCTCGTAAGCTCGTCAAACTGTCACCTGCCCTTGCCAGAACTGTCCGACTAATCTTCGTTGAAAAGGGATTGTTTACAGGTTACTTTTATACTACTGCCAACACTGTCCAACTGACGACCAACCAGGGGCAAATGCCATCACTCAGGCATTATTCAAGTTGAAGGTGTCCAACCCAGCATCGTCCTTAACCAGTTCCCAGACCTCATCGATCTGCTTCGCCACCTTATCAGAGAGGGGTCCCCGCTTAATACCCTGAACGGTCTGGCGAACCTGCTCCAACGAGCTCGCACCAAAAATGATAGCATCCCCATTTTCTCTCTTGAGCGGGCTGTTGTGTGCCACCCATCGGTATGCAAGCTCAGCCTTTGGGATCCCACTCTCGTTGCCGATGACCTCCCACTTAGACAGGGCCTCGAAATAGGACGGCTTGCTGAACAAGGTAGCGTAGGGCATGTTGCCATCGAAGCGCCCACTAGGGGCAGACTCGAGCTGTGCGCGGGGCTTGGTGAGGAAACCTCCGGCAAGCGGCGAGTAGGCATAGAATGCAATATTGTACTTTCGTAGCACCGGGAACAAAAGGGCGTGCTGCTTGCGCGACACAGGTGAGTAGAAGCCCTGGTAGATAGTAGGTACCACATAACCCTTCTCCTTAGCAATGCGAATTACTTCTTTCACCTCTTCAGGCGAGAAATTGGACAAGCCAAAGCGGCGGAAGCGCCCCTGCTTATACAGCTCGTTGATGCCGGTTAAGGTCTCCTCAAATGGGGTAGTACGATCCGGGGCGTGTATATAGAAAATGTCGACCTAGCATATATATTAGAAAATTACCCTGATATCGAGATCCCAGTGTCCGGGAGAAAACTAGAGGATGGGCATATCTACCTGGTCAGTCTTGAGCAACTCAAAGCTGGTGGCAGCCGACTTCGCAATCTCCTCTTGGGTCGCGGAAATATTGAACCAAGCACCAGAAAACTTTGTGCTAATAATAAAGTCCTTGGCGGCACCTCGCTGCCCAAGCTTCTCCTCGATATCTCCGTAGCCACGGGCAGAGTCAAGGTCCTTAATGCCTTCCTCCTTCAAGATCTCGAGAACCTTCAGGCCACTGTCATCATTGCTCCAAAGAGGGCCCGATGCACCGAAGACGACCTTGATACCAGACATGATGATATAATTGTGGAGTATACTGGGGTTACTGAATACGCCTTGCCGAAGAGGAGAAGCTCACAAAGTCTTCTTTAATAGTTGCAGGTATAAATCAGAACCAAGCTGGGACTCGTTCTAAATAGATAAGTCTGCTCGCGGATGAGGATATATATACTACAAATCTGCGGCGAACTATCCTAAAATCGTATGTAAGCGATACTACACCACTAATACGAAGGCCGGCCGATTTAAAAACCGGTCATTTCTAATTGACTAGTTACACGAGGGATTTTTGCCCTGTCACCCCACCAAAATCTCCTCCCCACACAAGTATTTTTGAAACCTCTGGTCCACATTCCAGCCAACAGCCTAATTAGCGCACACAATGGGTAAACACCCTACGAAAGCTCAAAAAATCGAGTTCTTGACTCGATTACAGTACACACACTGTGTCGAAGCAGCTCGTCTTTCGGGCATCAAAAGGTCTACTGCCGTCGATATCAAGGAGTGTGCTGGCGCTCTCCTAGTCGAATTCGCAAAGAAAGGACTGCCTACTCCTACCCTCGAAGAGCAAGCAGAGCAGAAGCTAGGTTTGGGTGCGAAGCTAAAATTATCTGCGGAAGAGATCACAAACCTACTCAAATCTTGTACATTGAATAAGAAGCAAAGGAAGAAGCTTTGGTGGGATATTGCTAGAGAAGAGGGCTACTTTGACTTTTACTAGTCAACTATTGAGAAAAAGCTTCGAGAGAGGGGTCTCCGCTGTGGCAAATCGACAAAGAAGTTAGGCCTTATAGACATCCAAAGAGCTCAGTGATATGAGGTTGCATTATCCCAAAAGGACTAGGGCTTAGAGGAGTGGAGGAAGGTTATTTTCTCGGACAAAGCTTCAATAATTATCTCTACGAAGCATAGTCAGCAAAATATCTCTTGATTTTCTGACGAATGATTCTATCCTGACTATATCGAAAGACAATATAATAACTATTCGGAGGCAATGCTTTGGGGGTGCTTTACATACAATCATAAAGGGCCCTGCTATATCTACTACCCTCAAACAGAAGTAGAAAAGGCAGCGGACTTAGTGGAGATTGAGTGGTTAAATGAGGAAGAGATACAGGAAGAATGCCGTCTTGCATTTGACCTATAAGAACAAGAGAAGGAGAGGAAGTGGGATAAGAAGAGCCAAAGATAGCCATCGAAAAGAACCTCCTGTGAAGTCTACTAGGAAAACAACAAATATAAGGAGAAATCTCAAGGTGGAGTTGATAATATTTGTTATAATAACTTGATTATCAAGCCTCTCTTGATCCCTTTTCACGAAACTATTACTCAGATGCGCCACAAACTAGGTACCTTTGAGTGTGATATAATCCCATTTGTTTTCTAGTAAGATAGCGCCCCTTCCTATACAAGCAGGTGGACCTTAAGGACCTTTAAAATAGCTGGTATTCCTATTCTTGAACATATTAGTAACTCTCCTGATACAAATGCAATAGAGGGAGCTTAGATGCCAATAAGGATTACAATTACGAAGGATTAGGGTGCTCTACACACAATAGAATAGACGGATCAAGTGTGGAGAGGGCAATGGGACTTATTTCCACAGGATACAATAAGGGCTTTAGTTGCTTGGATAGTAGCGATTAATTCTTTAATTATAGAGCACAAGGGTGGAAGTGAGTTTCATAGATAATACATTAATTTGCACTGTAAATAGGTGGGGTGGAAGGTAGATTTTGTTACCCTACTTTCAGCTTTGGTGTTCTTTGCTTAAAAATGACCAGTTTTCAAATCGATCCGCCTTCATATTCACTAGCAGCAGCCTAACCGTATAATTTAACTATACCCAGGCCAAAAATAAATGAGAAAATAATAAACATAAAACTAAAACCAAATTTAGAACAAAGGAATCATCTCAGATCTTATTTATATTGGAATCGATTATTCAAATAGAGATTGGTTAATTAAAATACTTAATAATTCCAAAAAGTTAAAGAACTTAAAAGTTAGGATTCTAATAAATGTTATTTTGATAATCAACGCCATTAGAAATCATGTAGTCAGACTAATTTATTTTTCTAAATAATAACTTATTAGAGCTTGCTACATTGAAATACAACTAAAACTGCTATATATTTAGTTATATTACATTTGTCCTGAATTTGATATTTTCTACAAGTAGCACAGTAGGTTCTATCATTTTATATAATTCCTTAATTTTTGACGGTATCTAATTTTATATTTATCTTGGCTAATTATCTGATACTAAATATATTTAGAAGGTACCTTCTTTCGATCTGACAAGCTCTGTTAATCCTCTGATCATACCAGCAAACTGCTCGTCGACGCCGATATCTCCCACCCAGCCAAGATTATGAACAAGCGAGTCTTTCCAAAACCCCGCCACGAATTCGCCACAACATATCTTCTAATGCTCTCCCATAACGCCTGCCAAAGCAATTCTTAATACAAACGGGATATATACCGCGGAGCTACGGTATATGTCAGAAGGCGGAGGAGATGTTTCTAGTGTTTGCCTTGAAGATATTCTTACTGACTGCATCAAGGGTAGTGTTTAAATTGTAGGCTTGCAAAGTGGTAAAATATCAAATACCATTAGGTCTAGCCAGAGCTCCTAAGCTCTCAAAGATACAATTTTCTCCGCCGATAGTAAGCTTAGGCATCCTTTTCGAGATTAAAAAAAATAACAGCAATCTAAGATTCCAGCCTCATCGGCTTTAGTTACAGTGATAAATCAATGGAGACCAAAGACAACACTGCGCACCATGATATGCAATGATTCGAGTTGCGTGTTTTCTTAACAGCTCACGATTGCCTTCTCAAACGTGTCTCTAGCATCACCGTTTGACCATCATCAGCGTTGTATACCATCACCAGCTCTAGACCGACCTCCTCGAAGATGATCTTCCATTCTCCAAGTGACCGCACCTTGCCGCATACAGCGAGGAGCGCCAAGTCGACCCAGTAGGCAGCCCATTGCCCACCTACGGTTACTCGGTCGGGCGCCAGCATATCGCTAATTACGAGCCGCGAGTCGGGACCCATAGCCGCCACGGTGCTCTTGACCATAGGTACGACAACTCTGTCGGGATGGTCATGAAGAACACGGCGCATGAAGTAGACGTGGGCATCTAAGGATACAATTTGAGTGTTGTTTCTAGAGGTGCAAGTTTGGGAGGATGGACTTACTTTTGATAGGTTGCGGTGTTAACATATCATATGACATAGCCTCGACGCCCGGGATATCCTCTGGCCTTAGCAACTCGATCACAGTTGGGAGGTGGGAAACTCTAGAGAACAAACGTTAACTACTAGATTTCGGCGGGGTCGGGGGCAGAAGATGAAATGGTAGGGGAGAATGGACTCTATGGTTTGACTAGCCAACTCTATTAATCCCCTTCTCTCGTTTCTGATCTCCTCCCTTCCTGCAATCTCTCTACACCTACCTCAACAGCTAACGAATCAATCATAACTATAGTACACCCAATAAGAAACCGGCGTGCCGTGCCGCCAACTATTAAGTTGGCAGGCCCACTTACTGATCCAATCGAAATTGGATGGTCACCACAGACCCTGCCAACGGGGTCTCGTCGACGCTAAATTAGGCCGCAGGCTCCACCCCAGAGTTCGTTGCGGATATAATGGTAATAAGAAATTACCAAACCCTCCGATTGGGCTAGAATGCAGACTTTGGTCGGTGTAAGGGTACATGTACGTAGAGCACGCGGAAGCAGCCATACAGTATCCGAGGTAAGTCATCATGCAGACGATTCTACATGCCTGCTGCCTGCAATCCCCCGATCTCGGCGGAGAATTTACAATTTTGTCATCGGGTAGATTGTAAATATCTCAACTTCCGTTTAGTCAAATCCCCTCTCATTCTTACGATTGGCAATCCCCTGCCTAGGATCGCTTGATCTCGCCGAGGATCGAGAGATAATGCAATAGCCCAGCTAAAGATTGAACAACAATACCCCTCACCTCAGGCCGCGGAGAGGATCCGATGCAGTCCAAGAGTGCTGCAACAGGCACCACACAGCTTGAAGGCCCTCAACCTGAGAGCCCCAAGATTTGTGATTCTCAGTTGTAGTTGCCCAACTCCAGTTCCAGCTCCAGTTTCTCTCCTAAGCAAACAGTTCACTAGAATAATTAGCGCAAAAAGCCAAGATTCCTACCTGAATTTGCATATCCTGCGAGCACGTACATGAGGGGGCAAGATGCCTCTGGAGTGAGCGCTTATTCAGAGGGACTCTAAAAAAGACTAGACTGCAAAGTAACGACATGCGACAACGAACTACAGGGCTTAGATTGAGGTAAATGTAGGGCGTCAGGAGACAAAATACATACCCCTGTCTGGTATTGTATTTAAAACATTTTCTCATAGGTACCCATGGCACCGCACGCAATCTAATAAATAAAGCACAAGGGTAGTAATCGATCAGACTTGCCGCTTTGACTTGCCGTGAGTAGATAAAGGAGGACTGCCAGGGAAGCTCTCTGCATCCCGGTTTGAGTCAATCCTACGTCTTCTTCTTGATTCTCTCCTTCGTTTTGATCTCTAAGAGCCTTGATACGGCTGCCTCAACCGTCCGCGTTGACCAAGGCCAAACTCTTAACAGAAGCCAACTGATCAAAGTAGAGAGACACCCGACAAAATTCCAACTTCCGCAAAAGAATAGTTATGTCTTTAAATTTAGCTTTACTATCTTTCTTTTTGACTATTATCCTGCTCCTATTTCTCAGCATCACCCGTTTCGTCCTCTCTACCCTACGTCCCGCCGGTTTCCCCCCGGGTCCCCCTACAATCCCCGGTCTCGGGAACATCCACCAACTTCCCTGGAGCAAGGCATTTCTCACCTTCGAGTCATGGTCGAAGCAATACGGCTCCATCTTAGGATTAAAGTTTGGCTCTGTAAATGTCGTAGTCCTCCACCGAGCTGAGCAGGTACGCGAGCTCTTTGAGAAGCGCGGCGCCCACTACGCGGCCCGCCCCAAGATGGCCATACCCTGTGACTATGTGTTCCCAGGCGAGTGGGAGCACTATCCAGGGTTCATGAACATCGAATTCCAGCGCCGCCAGCGCCGTTCGTCAAAGCATCACCTTGGACCTTCTGGTCTGGCCGAGTTTGCCCCTATCCAACGTGCCATGGCGGTTCGACTTCTCCACAGCCTCTTGCTGCTGCCTGAGGGGGACTCTTCCGGATTCCAGAAACACTTCCAGCATTGGACTCTAGGCATGGCGTTGGGTATGATATGCGGCCAGCGGATCGAGGACCTCGGGGAGGGCTGGGCAGAAAAGTACCACCACACCCAAGAAAAACTGCTTGAGCTGGTGGAGCCAGGCGGCGTTGCGCCGCCGATTGACATTTTCCCCTTCTTGGCATGGGTACCCTCCTCATTGGCGAAATGGAAGCAGAAGGCAGCGGCGGTGCGGCAAGGCGTCAACGAGACATACAACGCTATGTTTGTGCACGTCCAGCAGGGACAAGATAACGAGACATTCGTGAGCCGGTGGGAGCCAATGATGGCGAGGTTGCTCCGAGAGAGGGACGAGTCTGCTGCCGACATCGAAAATCCCGAGCAGAAAGAGCCACACTTTTCCGATAGAGACATCGCGCTGATCGGTGGAGGTGTCCTTGACGGCGCATCACACTCGACGCTAGCTACTGCTCTGTATTTTGTCCAAGCACTTGCAGCGCACACGGACATCCAGCGTCGTGTGCAAGCGGAAATCGATTCCTACTTCAAAGGCAAAGAATCAGCGATGCTAGAGCCCATCGATACATCCCTGCTTCCGTACCTGAGGGCATGTATTATGGAGCTTATCCGCTGGCGCTCGATTACTCCGCAAGCCGTTCCAAGAGAGTGCACGGCAGACGGTAACGTGTTTGGTTACCGTATCCCGAAAGGGACCATGGTCATGATCAATGTGTGGGCCATCCATCATGATCCTGAGGAATATGATCGACCCAACGAGTTTGACCCCGAGAGGTTTATCAGAAACCCGCTTGGCATGAAGTGTGACCAAGAGTTGAAAAAGGGGGAAATAGATAGCAGCTTCTCGTGGAGAAAACCATTATACTCCTTCGGTGCCGGCCGTCGGTCTTGTCCAGGGGAACAGTTTGCGATGAGTTCTATCTTGGTTACATTTGCGCTCCTGCTCTGGGCATATGATATCGTCCCTGAGGGCGAAATGGACATCAGCGTTGAGACGGGCATGCATGAGGGAGCAGCTGTGTCGCCGAATCCATTTCGTGTGAGATTTGTAGTGAGAAACGAGGAGGTTAGGCGAGAGCTGATGGAGCAGTATCAGAAGGCGGACGAACTATTGATAGGACATCTTCTATAAATAGTAAGGTCTATAGTCGGGGAAAATAATCTATAAGGGAGACCTAGTGTTTTATTACTTTAAGTTTGTGATTTATTATTATGTATTCGGCTGTCTAATCACCTAGCATGCGGTACCCTTGAACTTAATAGTATATAAGTACCTTGCTAGAAAGGTTCGGTCCTATTAGCATTTACCATAGCCATTGATAAATAAAGTCCAACACCTGAACAGATCAAGGAATTTCTGAACTGGGCGAGGACGAAAGATCGGCGTTTCTTTTTACTCATCAAGGTTATTAAGCCAAAGATTTAATCAGCACTGGAATTATTTTCAAGAGAGAAAGGAAGGGATAGGAGTTTTTATACTTAAAAATTTGACCTTTTAGTGGAGAAAAAATTCTAGCTAAATTGAACAGCTTACTTCAAGTATTAATTGCCAATACAAGTGCTATCTATCTATCCATCTATCCAGCTCCCTAAATGCCCTTTAATCGTTGGAATACCCCACTTCTCTGCCCCGAGTAGCGTACTCTCTGCACCTTACTCCACAGTACAGTTGGCTGACACTCCCAATATTATATCGGCGCTGAGTACATTTCCCATCTACGTCTATTCCGAGGATGTCTCTACCCGTAGGCACGGGCCAACGGGCCACCCTGGCGAACACCCCAACCAAAGCTTTTCTCCAACCCCCTTATAAGACAGCTTCTACCAACTCTTGGTGTCTGAATCACGAAAATACTCGCGAAATACCCGCTACAGCGCATTCCCAATAAGTCCTCTTGTCGTCGAATCGGCTGCTTCGAAATGCCACGTCCAATTAATCACCACGATGGCCAAGAACCAGTCGAAACGCGTGTCACTCGTGCCTTAGCTCTCTATCTCTGCTTTTATGGTACCCACAACGAAATCTCTATTCGGAAGGCGGCAATGCGGCATGGTGTGCTATGGGAATCACTTCGAGCTCGAGTTAGAGGTCGTCGACTCTAAAGGAGTGTGGTAGAGGAGAGACAGAGGTTAACACTATATGAGGAGGGTGTTATTGCAGGAGAGTGTTTTACCTTATAGAATTGGGGTTGGCCAGCAAGAATCCAACAAGTGTACAGAATGGCAATTGGCCTTCTAGTAGAGAAGGGAGATCATGTTCCCTTAGGAAAGAATTGGCACTTGGCCTTCCTTTTTTGTCATCCTGAGCTCAAGTCAAAAATCATGGCGCCATGCTCTATAGATAGAATTGCTGCCTAGGAGCACATGATATTTAACCACTAGTTTGACCTTTACCTGGAGCAAAAGAAGGAATATCAAGTCTATGATTGTGATACGTATAATATGGATAAGAAGGGAGTTGCTCTTGGTGTTACAGGCAAGCTTAGGGTGATTATCCCAAACTATAAGAAGGCACCACATACTTTATAAGGATCAGGTAGCAGGGAGTGGGCAACTACAGTCAAGACATGCTCTCTTACAGGAAGAGTTCTACCATCATTTACAATTTTTAAGGGGGTCTAGAATATAGATAAGTGGCATGATATAATGAAGAGAATTGGTCAAGGGGATAGTGGATATTATATTATAATGTTGACAAATGGATGGACTGATTCTGAGCTATTTATGAAGTATCTAGAGTATCACTTCTAGCCTTATACTTTGTCAACTATAAGGGGAAATATCGGATACTTATTATTGACAGACATGATTCTTATATTATAAGTAATGCTATTCGATTCTGCCTCAAGTATAAGATTATTCTTCTATGCCTACCTCCTTATTCAACTCATCTTCTTTAACCTCTTGATGTGGGTGGATTTGGGCCACTAGCTCAAATCTATAAGGGTAAGATCTCAAATGCTTACCTTTTTGGCGGCACCTACCTTATTGACAAAACTGAGTTCCTAGAGATTTGGCACAAGGCACAAGATGAGGCTCTTATAGTTGAGAATATTCGAAGCACATAGCAGAAATCTGGTATTCTCCAGGAGTCTCTTGGGAGAGGCTTTATTGATCATGACTATGTCCTAGTATAGCTTCTACCACCAAAGAACAACTGGCCATCAACACTAGAAGCTCGAGCTATTATTCCCTTTACTCAAAAAACCCCAAAGAATATTCTAGAAGTTTAGGCTGCTCTTGATCGATTTGAAAAGAGAGAAGTTAGTGAACAAGAACTCTTCCTTCTTATCACAAGGCTTGGCAAGTCTGCTACTTACAGAATGGCCAAAAACAAAACCACTTAACTTCTAAATAAAGACCTTGTTAAGGCTTCTAAAAAGCTTGCAAAGAAGAAACAACAGAACTAAGAGAAAGGCACTGAAGGCTCTCTAGCTCAAGTTTGTGGCATAGAGGTTTTGAATCGTTGTACTAAGTGGGGCATAGATAAGGCTTTTGAAGCTGCCTGGAACCGTTTTACTTATACAGCATTTATAGTAGTATTTATGTGTAATATTACTGTGGAAGAGAAAAGTAACCAGAGGAAAGAATATCAGAAAAAGAGACACTTGTCAAGGTTGCCAGTAAAGTCTCTAGCAAAGGCTCTGAAAGTAGTGGCGCCACTTGTGGCTTAATTACCTCTTCCTATATTTGATGACTTGATCCTACAGCTTGTAGAGCCTCCTACTCAAAAAGTAGTAGTAGACTCTTCTAAAAATAGGAGAAAGTTAGTAGGGGAAGTTCTTTAGGAGTCAGCTTAGAAGACACTTCAAAAGCCAGCCAAGCTAGCCAAAAAGGGAACAACAACACCACTAAAGGCTCCTGAGCATATAGGAACTCATATTAGAGCTCCTATTATAAAGACTCAAAGTGGGAGGATTGTGAAGCCAAAGGAGAGGATGTGAGCAAATAAGGGTGGTTCAGGTGGTTCTTTTAGCTATAGCTTCTTTTTTAATATATAATACAAAATTTCCCTTCTATATAGCTTCCTCATCCTTGAAACCATATTCAGGAAACACTATAATGCCTTCAAGCATCAAAAAAGAGTCGATTTTGGTGGAGAAACAGGAAAAAGTGATGTTCCAGGTCATTTTTTGGTTGGGTCGATGGCCAGGGTGGCCCGTTGGCCCGTGCATACGGGTATGCCAATGAACGCGCGACTTATTGTATAATACATCAATTGTTTCCGGTAGAGACATTGCACCTCATGTCTCCCGATGACCTGATAAATCACTGTTCTGAAATCATGCCTAACCCTGCGCTTCAACTCACCCAGACCTCCGGCGTTTCTTTGTATGCTTGGACGTCTCTAACGAGGCTTTAACTTGGTGCTGTAGTGTACTTGCAATGCTCCCTTGCTCCTCTCCGGGAAGCGGTCTGAAATCTCATCCCACGATAGACCCTCTCCTTTTAGTTGTAGTAGACGTTTGTCTTCTTCGGACAAGAATCGCCATAATCTTTGTCGTTAGAATCGTCGGTGCCTTCATCAACTATTTCCTGGTCAATGTCAGGGATCTCTCGTTCCTGGCCTAGAGCCGCGACTAGAGCGACTGACTGGGGATCTTCGAGGTCGTTGGATTCGAGTGGGGCAGAAACAATGCTAGCCAGTCCGGTGGGAGCTGGCGTGCGCGGTTGCTTGCGGCAGACATTTCTGGTAGCATCTCGTTGGCGACGATGCCTCAGGAGAGGGTCGTTCGTCCAGTCTGACTGTTGGAGAGACGCCACAGCTAGGCCTGGTTGTGGGTATTGAGCGGAATCGTGCTGGCCATCCTGCAGCTCGGAAATGGAAACGTTGCTATCAGAGGCTGGATTGTTGCAAGAAATAGTAAACGACCTTGATCTCTTCGGAGAGCAAGTGTCGGCATCGTCGTCATCTCCATTAGCAAAGATGTCAGCACCCTCGTCTTCCACCTCCTTGGTCACATCAAGGTCAACGTAGCTCGCGCTCCCTTGTATGATCTCAGTATTCATCCGTAGGGGGCTGGCTTGGTGTGTGATGGACCTGTGGCCAGGAGAGGCTGACCTTAGACAATTAGCAGCGAGCTGAAGCTTTGCACCATCGGCTATGCCATTGTCGTTGCCGTCGTCTTGGTGGTTGGCGGCAAGATGGTCAGAAATGAGTGTGGTTCCGGAGCCGAAGCCGAAGCCGTCACTGTCCGCCAGGTCGCTATCTGCAATGTATAGAGAATGGGAATCGCCTTTAGCTGTGAGGTCGGTGTCAAGATCGCTATAGTCAGTTTTAGACTCGGCGCCCACATATTCATCGGGCCCGACTACTAGCTTTGGTTTTGACATGTTATCAAGGTCAAAGTCAACCTTTAGTATGGTGTTAATATACTTTAGGTCATAGAGTTAGTATATAATACAAGAACAAGAAAGGGGTTATTATACCTTAACAACCTCTAATGCATTATCTCTATCTACTAGACAGCCATTATTTATCTGACAATAAAGCATCTTAAAGTCCTGCTAGTACTAATTAACAGCCTTCTGTTTCCCACTCTTCTGCTTCTTTGCCAGATATGTCACACAGATCCACTAGAGGAACGCCATTATCCTCCCCTTAGTACAATTCTGCTTTAGGATAGCTGTGTGCCATTCCCTAGCATTGTAGTGATTATAATATCTGCCACTTATTAGCTACACCTAATTAAATAAGGAAGACTTGGGTATTGAGAGTATACCTAATAACCTTCTGCCTAATGTAGTAGATGCTTGCTTTGGTATTGTTAGAGTCCTCTAGCTACAAGTATGGTTTACTATCTAGATTGACCTCAAGAAGTCAATAGTCTTCCCTACTAAGCACCTTCTTCTGCCTCTCCTTTAGTATTTGATTAGTGTCAGCATGCCATTTAACAACATTTTGGAGGGTCTTAAGAGTATCCGCCACTAGAATTTGGTTTGTGGGGCTATAGCCCTATTAGTGGTTATAAGGTGGTGGACAGTAGAGGTGGGTTATTATTAAGGGAATCACTAGAAGGCATTAAGGGCAATGAGGGAGTTGGAATTTCGAGGGTCTTGTACAGAAAGCAAGAGGGCCATAGATAAGAGAGTATTGACAAAAGGGCAGCTGTGTAGTTAAGAGATGTAAGAGAGGCAAGGAGACAAAGACAATAAGGTAATAACTGTGTGGAGAAGAGTGTTTGATGGTAGAGGTGATAGAGGTGATGGTAGGAGACTATAAGTGCTTATATGGCTCAAATTACTGTCAAGGCAGCTATAGTCCACTATAACTAATAAGAGAAAGGAAGCCATTTCTAGCTGTTAGAACTCAGATTTGGGATGATCTTAGTAGGTCAGAAAGATTTAGGATAGGGGATGTGGTTTTCTAGGGATTGCATATCTGAGGATAAACCACCAAGCAAACAAAGAAGGCATATAAGCTATCAGGCCGTCAGGCAAGCAGTTAAGCCCACATAAAACAGCAACCAAACCCCCCAGATTTGGCAGGCCAAACTAGATGTCACGAACGGTTCCCAGGAGCCGTGTGTCACGAACACGTGAATAGCACAAGACTCTGGGCTTGAACAAACGTTCAGGCTGCTAGCAGGGCAGCCTGTGTTATAAGGGTTACAGGACAATTAGCGTCTGTGGTAGCGTGTTGGACTGTTGGACATCACGGGACAAGTGTCACGTGACTTAGGCGATCTAGGCGAGCCAGGAGAACAAAGGTTCTATATAAGTTATGGCATTTCCTTAGATAGGAGCTTTGTGCTCAACTTAGTATTCTGATTTAGTTATTTAATACAAGCTTTGTTTATCTATTCAAGTAACAAGTTCACTTCTAAGTAAATAACTACCTGACTGCCACACTTCTATTATAATACCAACTAGACGTTACTAAGTACCTGGCCACACTTAGCTAGTATCCTAGTAATCATTACACTTTGAGCACCTTGTTTAAAGTTAATAGTCAGCATAATGTCTTCTTTAAAGAAACTAGCCTAACAGATCACTAGCCTAATAGCTAGCTCTGCCAACCTCACTCTACCTATACCTAACCTGACTTATAACAACAATCTAGGGGATAATAACATCTCTTTGCCAGATATTGACAACTCTGGGAAATTTAGGGTTAAGGCCAATAAGTCACTTAAGGTTGCCCTACTAGACAAATTTTATAAGAACCAAAAAGAACTTAAGTCGTTCCTACTCTAATTGGAATTATACTTTAAATTTAATAATAACAAGTTCTCTAACTATAACAAGAAGAGCCTATAGGCCACCTCCTACCTAAGAGGCAAGGCCTAGAAGTGGATCAAACCATACCTTAAGGACTATTTTGGAAACCCTAATAAGGAAGGGGATATGGTTGTTATAAGACAAATCTTTAGAAGCTTTGTGGGCTTTAAGAAAGAAATTCAAAGAGTATTTAAGGACATTAATAAGAGGAAGATGGCTGTTTGACACCTGTTTAATCTTAAGCAAACAGGATTAGTAATCACTTATACTATAAAGTTCTAATACTATACTACCAAAACAGGATAGGATATAGAAGCCTTGATCAGCCATTACCTTAAGGGGTTAAAAGAATTCATCAAGGACGACATAGCCTATATAGACAAACTAAAGACAATTAACAGAGTAATTAAGCTATTAGTCAAGACTAACAATCGATTATACAAACGACGCCAAGATTAGAAGGAAGGCAAGGACTCCTCCAGAAAAGAGAGCTCTAGAAAATCCAGGAATAGCAAGAAATGAAAATCCTATAAACACTACAAACCTAAGGAAACCAAACAGCTCTTGGCCACTAGAAAACTCTTAGACAAAGAAAAAACATAACACTATAAAGGAAAGTTATGTTTTGATTATAGAAAACCAGGCCATTAAGCACAGAACTATAAAAAGAATAGTAGTAAGAAACCTTAGGGAAAGGGTAGGCAAATCAGTACTGCCACTAAGGAAGTAGTAGTGTATGGCTATAAGGAACTTATAGAAGAAGAACTAGAACAATTAAGGATTTATAGGCAACTTGATGTCACCCAAGCCTAATAGGAACATTAGGCATAACCACTAGTTAAGGGCACTAAGATAATGCCACTACAGGTTGCCATTCTATAACAAGGACAATAATAGGTATTTTAAGGGTCACTAAGATAGGTAATCACTATACCTACCTTAAGACTCACAAATCATTTTATAATACCCAAACCT
Organism: Halenospora varia; assembly: GCA_020726485.1. Classification (NCBI taxonomy): domain Eukaryota; kingdom Fungi; phylum Ascomycota; class Leotiomycetes; order Helotiales; family Solenopeziaceae; genus Halenospora; species Halenospora varia. The sequence continues at coordinate 134,244 of JAHEWH010000054.1, forward strand.
ATAAGAACAAGCTAAAAGAGGGACAGATGTATATTATCTAGGCCACAGAACCCTAGATTATAATCTTTATAGAAGAGGGCAGCCACTTAAAGATAGTAGAGATACTATCTTTAGTTAATAATACAACTATTAACAACAAGGCACCTATAGTTCTAGAAACTCTAAAGGAAGGAAACATTCTTAAGGAAGAATCTAGTAAAGAAAGTTCAAGCAATAAAGACAAAATAAAGTATATCTCTAAGGAGATTAAACACTTAAACTTATTTAGAAGTCTAAGAAAGGTAAAACACACTACTTAGATATTAGTAAAGAATGGACTATAACATCTACCAAACTATATAAAAGATAGTAGGCCTTAGAAAACAATAAGATGATCCTTAAAGACAAAAAGTCCTAGGTCAAAATCAACCTCAGAACAAAGTATAAACTTATATATAAAGACTAATGCCATATAGGACTATTAAGAGATAGTCTAGAAGGGGGTCCTAAAAAACATTTTATCAAAACCTAGAGAATTTTAAGTACTCCTACACCTTAAGTAAATAACCTAAAGATACTAATCAAGAAAGAAATCTAGGAAATATATAACCAGACCTAATCTATAAGAATCTAGAAACTAGTCAATACTAATGTTTATTACTAGTTAGTTGTTAAAAACAAGGCAAGACTAATAATTGACTATCCTTATTCCCTTAAATAGGATGATTAGGAAACACACTAAAGAATATAGCAAGACAGAATTACTAGAATAGAGACAAAGGAACTATATACCACTAATAAGGGAGGATAGTTCTTTACTAGAGCTCTTATATAAAGGAAGAGCATCTAGATCCTAATAGATTCTGGAGCTAAAGGGAACTTTATATTAAAGGAGACCACAAACAGGCTTAATATGCCCTTAAAAACATTAGATCGCCTATATTAACTAAAAGTTGTTAATAGGACCAATATTAATTACCAAGATAGGTTAGTCACCTAGGTTATAGTACCAACTCAGGTTATAACTAACAAAGGACATATAGTAGAGGTGCAATTTGATATAGCACTAACTAGAAGGCACAAAGCCATTCTAGGAATGCCCTAGTTTAAAGAATACAACCTAAAAGTAGACTAGTAGGCATATATGCTTAAGTTTAGTTATTGTCACTATATAGGATTATAGTGACTATAAGCCTAAGAGAGGTTAGTGCCGCCTCTAAGGAGCCTAGATATGCCAACAAACAGAGCGGTCCTCTACAGGTCACTAAAGACAATAACACCTTACCTATAAAGTATAAAGAATTTGTAAGGTTATTTAAGGATTTATAGGATTTATAAGCACTTCCTAAACATTAGCCTTAGGATTATAAGATTAATTTTAAAGAGGATTTATACCCCTATAGATAAATTATAGTACTACAATCTAGTTACTATAAGGACGCTTAAGGAATACTAGATTAAAGTATACAAGAAGGGATAGATATAAGCATCAAGTCCCCTTATACTTTAAATATACTACTAGTATACAAAAAGGATAACCCAAACAGAAGACTATATATAGACTACTAATGTCTTAATATAGGGACTATTTGGGACATATATCTATTATTAGGAGCTTAATACCTATAGGACAAGCTAAGCCAGGTAAAGATATTTACAAAACTAGATTAGAGAAATTTGTTTAATCTAATCTAAATTAAGGAAGGACACAAATAGAAGATAGTATTTCTTTACCTTCTAGGCTATAAGAGTATATAGTTATGCTATTTGGACTTACAAACATACCTACTATATATTAGAGACAGAACAATAACATCCTTAAAAGATTCTTAGAGAAAATGGTCATTTGTTACTTAGATGATATCTTTGTCTTCTCTAAGCAGAAAGAGGATTATAAAGGATATATTAGAGAAGTGTTAGAGGCACTAGCTAAAGTAGACTTATACCTTAAACTCTTAAAGTGACGTTTTAGGTTAGGGAGGTCAAATTCCTAGGATATATTATCTAACCTAGGGAAATAAGCATAGATCTAGCAAAAATCAAGGAGGTACAAAATTAGGAACTACCTAGAAATATTAAGGACATTTAATCTATCTTAGGCTTTACTAATTCTGCTAATAGTTTGTTAAAGGATATTTTAAAATTATATCACTACTTACTAACCTTATAAAGAAAGACAAGAAATTTAAGTGGTTAGAGAAGGCCTAGGCTGCTTTTAATATAATCAAAGAAAGGTTCACTAAGGAACCAATCCTGTATAGTTATAGGGAAGACAGGGAAAGTATCACTAAGACTAATATGTCTAACACTACCCTAGGAGCTATATACTTATAAAGAGGAGACAACAGGAAACTTTACCTAGTTGCCTACTTCTTAAAGAAAATGTCACTAGCCAAACAAAATTATAATATCTATAAGAAGGAGCTTTTAGCTATTATAGAAACACTTAAACACTAAAAGAACTACTTATAGGGTACTATCTATCTAGTAATAATCTATACTAATTATATAAATCTATA
>JAHEWH010000055.1:0-131967 GCA_020726485.1 Halenospora varia
CTTCGATCCCTTAGATCTAGGGGCAGGAAGGTTCTATATAAGTCTATAGTTATTTCCTTAGATAGGAGCTTTATGCTCAACTCAATATAGTATTTACAATACACTCTATTCTTATACTGTACGGGAACACCCTGACTTATTACTCTTGTGCATACTACACACAACCCAACGTTCCCACCTTGGTATAGCATCGGCTGTACCATAAACGTTACAAATAGTCGGCAGAGTGTAGACTAGAGGCTAGCTACAGGAAGGGAGGGGGCAATGTAAGGTTCTTACTTTATATAGGTATAGCCTACATCATGCTGTATATTCTATCCTACTAGAGGGTTATAATTCTCTTCTTCTAGGCTTATTTCTCTCTCTCTTTAGCGATTAGTTTATCGATATAATACTATAATAACTTTCCCGGCAAAGAGCCTATAATCTATCAGCAAGCTTCTGTGATATTAATTGCCTAGGTAACCGTAAGCTTTAGTTGGGCGTGACAGGAGCTTGCTTTTGTGCTAGTATAGAGGGGCATTTGCAAGACATGCTATAATATTGCATAAAGAAATAATCGATGTAAATTAAAATTTGTTAGTTATAATATACAAGAGGGCGTTTGATTTTTTTGGTGGCTATATTATACATTTTTTAAAACAATTTTACGCGAGAATAGACATTTTGCTTTTGCTGGACATTTTGCTTTCGCCAACTAAGGCCACCCGCGCCGCAGAAGAGACATTAAGTCTGACTATTAATTAACATTCAAAAGTTGGTGGTTTGCACAAGCTTACCTATAAAAACACTACTCAGGCACCACAATAGTTTAGTTCTTTAGTTCAATAACTCAATTTAATAACTCTGCCCTATCCTCTGTTCTATGCTATAGACTTACAGGTACTAGGTGCGTTTCTTGTGCAATGATTTGATGGCAGGTCTAGGTCAGAAAGTGCTGACATGAAATTTCATGTCTTTAGGCAGGGAGTAATGATTCAGCTCAGCTCATAAAGCCATATTACTTGGCATGTAACACTTAATGGCCTAGAAATATTCTCAATACTTGTATGTGTGGACAGGATACAATGTTATAGGCACACAGTTTGCAGTGCAAGTTTTTGCATAAAGACAGTAAGCAGAGATAACCATGATTACCTACTGTCAACAACAAAATAGATTATGTATTTAATACAGATTAAAGCCACAAGTTTTGCTTTTAACATTTGGTCCTCCATCAAATTAAATCCGGTCGCCACATCAAAACTCCAAGAAGTGCCAAATTTATGCTGGTAACAAACATGCGATCTCTTACTTATCTCTTCATCAGCATTGCTCTGCTATACAGTATCAGTATCGTCTCTGCATGCTGCCAGATCAAACAAATCAGAGCCTGTTGCGGAAAGGGAAAGTGCAACATCTTCTGCTGCAACTGTGACGGAGGTACCTATCCTCACCTTATGCCGTACTCTTATCGACAGATTTCCCTGACCGCGTAACTAGGATGTCTGGCAAGAAGCGCTTGCTCCTACCATAACTGCAAGACAAAGTGTGCCAAGAAAAACCCTACACAAGCAGCAATGATTGTCTGTGTGGGAAAATGCTACCTTGGGATGGGAGGAGGAGATATTGCCGTTGAGGACAGTGGTATGGATGAAGTGGTAGTAGAGGTCTTGCAGACGCCTCAACATGTCTTGCATGCTGCTATGGAACTGGAGGGACTGCCCAGTGATGAGCAGCTCTTTTACCAAATGGATCGGAATCATGTGGGTTATTTTACATATGGACAGTTTCTGGCGGAGATGGAGTGGCTGGACACGGATGATAGTAGGCTTCACTTTGAGAGGTAGGTGGTATTGATATTCGGGGGGGGGGTCGCTCCTCATCTCCCCCTTCTAGACGATTGTCGAGGTAGTGCTTGTGCTTGGTAGCTGACGATGCGGATAGCTATGACCGCAATGGCGATGGCAGGATTACGTTGCATGAGATGAGGAAGTGAAGATATTTAATCTGGGATAACTCTGTGGTCTGTTGGAACAAGAATGAAAGACCGTGGAAGATTATTGCGTTGGGCTTCTCGTTTGGCTTGAAAGCAAGAAAATATTGAGTGATTAGTCATTGACGCAAGTGAGCGGTTCAAGTTGGATAAGTGCGGAGTTCAGCTTCCGCCGCAATTTCAACGCATGGTTTCATTTTGTTGGAATGCAAATGTGACAGGAACATGTATGAGATACATCAATACCAATTTTGCTTTGATCATGGATCTGGAATATGTGAGAGGAGGATTTGAGAGAATGCATGGTGAAGTGAAGATGCTCAAAATCAACTTCTAGGTGGGTGGCAGAATAAAGGCGGTGTACTCCGTTCAGTGTGGCTCAGGCGATATTTAGCCCATCTCATTTTCCACCAACAAAAGCAAGAACAATCTCTAGTCTCCACATTGTTTCGAACACAACGATGTTTAACTGTATTTACTAGCCTGTTCTTTCCCGTGCCTGTATTAGCGCCCACATGCTATGTTCTGGAACAAGGGGGCGATTATTCTCAGCATTAGTAACTTATCCATCTTTTCCAGCGACCTTCGTTACAATTCGCGTCCAAAATTCGGCCTCTACGATCGCAGGAAGCGCCATGAAAGAGGAGATGATCCTAATTGGGATGGCATTGAGGTAGCAGAAGATGCGCTCGTCTATCCTGGAATACTAGAGGGCCCGACGTGTATGTTTCTCATCTCCCAAATGTTTTCCCAACTGCCGCTGATCAGTTACTCTAGTGTATAAAGGAGCAATGCTGATGCCAAACACCTTCACCATGCAAGAGTTTGTTCGAACTGAGATCGACTACTATATTGGCAACAAAGAAGTCGGCAAGCAGGTCGATATTCCTTATATTTATACGATTTAGAAAGGTGCGCAATGCAGAGCAGTCTTTGATCAATCCACATCTCACGTTGACTAGTGCCAGCATCATACGACTATCTATTGGTAGCTGGTCCTTCTCCAACGACTAACCAGGCCTTAGAATCTCACATTAAGCAGATCGTCAGTTTGTTTGCGTCTGTCACACCCCTCTTAGTGGAGGAGTTGTGTCCGGACTTTGTTATGAGCCTAGCCAAATAAGTCTAAGTTTTTAGGCTATAAGGCACGCGTCGCATTGATTCTATGTCTACCACAAGTAATTAATTAGGAGTTGACCACCCACGGCGCTCTATAAGTATATTAACCCAATATTCCTGCTTTAAAATCAATTTATTAATCCAATCCTGTGGAATCCTATCCTATTCCTCAAGTACTATTACTTCTATTTTGGCCTTAGTTGTCGGTTGCCTATAGCGTCTGTGTAATGCCTGCTTTACCCGCCTCTAGCACTTCTTAATAGGGTTTGTATCAGGACTTGTAGAAGGATGAGGCAATAGAACTATCCTGTGCTTTGTATGGTATTTCGCGTAGTAGTTTTGGGTTGACCTATGGCTATAAGCTAAGTTCCTGTCTTCTATAAATAATGGCTCTGTGGAGGGGCAAAGTTAGTGTATAATTAGGGCAAAAGCCTCAAGAATTGGTTGAAGATATGCCTCAAGAATTTGTGCTAGATAATCCTTCTGTATAAACGCTCCTTTCTTGCCTGACCCCTTCACAAATACTAACAGACTCTTATAGCTATATCTAATTGCACCCCACGCGTTTGTGACCATTTAAGGACCTGATTATCCTATAAGGTAGAGAGATACTCTATAATCTTATCTACCTTTATGTCACTAAGTTCTCTTGGTCGTCCTGTCCTTGTCAAACGTTTGTGTTCTGGTGCCGGGTACCCTAGGATCTGACATATTATGGTTTTACTTAGCTTATACCATGCCATAAGCTCCTCAACTGACTTATGACCAAAGTCATGCAATTGGCATATTGCCTCCTTATGTTTAGTTGGTATTTCAAAGCCTGGTGCGTGGTTAAATTTGAGTGGAGGGGTAGTAGGAGGCATAATTTGGTTGAAAAAATTAGGTGGGTACAGGGTCGCTAATTGCCCTGAAAACGTAGACTTAGTTGGCTAGGCTTGTTACGAGTTAGCGATGACCCTGCCGCTTTAGGGTTCCCATGTGGGTTCCCAGCCGGAGAGTGTCACGAACGGGATGCCAAATCCCTCTTTATCGCCAACTTCCACGTGGAAGTAGATGGGCAAGGCGAAGGCATTACGTCGCTCTTTGTGCGCAGATCTGGTAGGCCAGGCGAGAGCAGCACTCGTCATCGTTCTCATCCTTCACCTCCCCGAGATTCTGGTGTCAGAGAGGGATCCCCTCGCTATTTTAAGACTTACAGCACCTTGACCCGCGCACGGTGGAACTTGCCCAGTTGCGAGCTCCTGGGGTCTCTAAGCTGGACTCCGAATTTCTCCGGCAAAATACAGTGTGGGTGGCCATAGTCTGTGCGATTGGGCTGTTTTACACCAAAACATATAGCTTTCACCCTATAGTTTTAGAATGCGCCACATTACCTAATTCACGTAACACTTTGAAAGCTGCGTAAACTTTACTAAATATTTGCTTTAGTCTCCTCAGAATTTTAGCTTTTATACTCTACCTAGCTATAAAACCCATAATTCAAGTGAACATTTAGGAAATGTGAAATCTACTAGGTAAAATAAGCGATAAATGAGGAAAATCAAAAAGTAAAAAATAGAAATATATATTACGTATTTAAATAAGTGTGAGTTTTGGCCTTTTTTGGTGTGTTTTTCGCGAATCGCACAGACTTATGGCCACACACTGTATGTTATCGGGTCATTTGTTTCCTGGGATACAGGACCCTATCGTGCGAGATGGGATCGAGCAGCGCCTGCTTGGGATTAAAGTTGCCTCTCCCGCACCTTTCTCTTCCGGGTATGGCCACAAGGCTCGGGAAGAATGATCTATTTTAACCTGAATCGCGATATCTGTGTCTATCGCTTTACCAAACTCTCCTGGGAAACAGACTTCATTCCTGGCCAGTGTTTATTTAACTATGTTAAGATACGAGCAAACATTAGCCCTGATAAGCTTGCGAGTGCGGTAGGCTATAGGCTTTGAAGCACGAGATTCTCTGAGAGGTTCCCTAACCTAAAACGCCTACTCGTCGGGGATAGGGATCTTAACCTAACGAGGGCTATCCTTAGGAATAAATAGAGAGAAGACCACTAGAGTAAGGAAGCAGGTTTAAGGCCTGAATGGGTAGTGAAGGTGAGCGAAACCCCTGTCAAAACCCCAAGAGAGAATTTTCCAGCCTTGGAAATCTTCAAGCAAGATGTCTTCCATTTCTTGGAACTCCCACCTCATATGGCGTGGCGACTTAAGGTAGAAGTCATGCACCTTTCCCCGCCTTGTCAATTTTTATCGCGAAGCCACAGTAAGCCCGGCGAGGATAACTAGAAGAACTTTGCAGCAATTCCGTGTGTAGGCATCTCTTAGAGAAATTTCGCCCTCTGTTTGTTATTTTGGAGGAAACCGCCAACTTGACACAGGCTCCCAAGCATCGACCTTATTTTATTGAGGTACTTGGAACAATTACAGATCTGGGATACTCCGTATCATGGCAGATTGTCAAGTTTCATGAGTACGGACTGCCTCAATTCAGGACTCGTCTAATTATTTTAGCCGCAGGGTATGTTTTCTTATTTCGTTATGCTCAAACTCCGAGCGAAATGAATATGTACTTACATACTCACAGCCCGGGCGATGAGCTTCCTATTCTCCCACCCCGTACACATGCCAAAAATGGCCCCAAAATCGGCTTGAAAGCTTTACAAGGACCCGAAGCCGTCTGGGATAATATCCCAGAGGATGCGCCAAACCAAGAAGAGCGTGGCGTAAACCGACGAAAACCAGACGAGCCCGACTCGAAGAGACAATGGGATATAAATATGCCTATCCAGTGCATTATGACTGCAGGTGGTAAGAGAAAATATACTCCCGACGGATCGGAGCTTTGAATGCCAGGCAACTGGTCACAGCCCAATCTTTCCTCTACTATTACAAATTTGCCGGCAACAATCTGACCAAGGGGATTGGAAATGTGGTTCCGCCTTCTAGTGCAGAGATGTTTTTGTGCCCCGTCGCGGAACAAAATGAGATGTAGGCAAGGAAAGACATCGAGTAGCTGGATGAGGTGGTAAGCGAGGACGAGGACAGCGATGATGACTGTGTAGAATACCCTGTTGGCTATCGCGTCGATAAACGAACCAGAAATAAGCGGAATTGAGAGGGATTGAAAGTATTACTGTATAATAATGTCAAAATTACAGACCAAGCTCTTGATCCAGGTTCCTGATCGGCACAAACTCTTTATAGCAATGTCTTCCGTTAACTTTTCCACTCGCAATAGTATTTAACATTGAAAGAAAGTATATAGACCTGCATATTTACCTGGAATATTCGAAGACGAGGTATTTTAGCACCGTCCCGTCAGAAGTCGCAGACAGACTCCACAGGTCCCACCCACAAACGAGAAAAGGAGAAAACACCCACCGACCAAAACATAAACGAACCATTTATTCGAGAACCGAATACGTCTGCCGATCTACTTCCATGCTCGAATAACAGTAAAGTTAGAATTGCCATCAAATTCGGCATCTGCATTGCGCCTCAGAGCCTCTGCCCAAAGGAGACTCTACGAGACTATATATCCAGGCACGAAACGAGAAACGCGGGTCACTAAAAGCCCCTATTATTAAACACACCGAAAGCAAGAACAAGACGTTCTCAGCTCTTGAAATGGGACAGGGTTATGCTTTCGACGAAATACGGTATTTGCGTGGCATATGATGGATGGATAGCTCGTGATAGGTGAGGAAAAGAGGAGAGGAGCAAGCGGAAGGGTTACAATACCGAAAGTCTGTATGAGGTATCGAAACTGCTAAAATAAGTTCTTTGTATCCTCATAGAGGCAAGTTCTTTACTTGCCTGAGAGAATCAATCACATCGACTTGTATTTTGTGGATCTGTTTTTCCATGCCTATCTACATCTCTGGCCATATCTGCATTACTACTTTCGCATACCCCGACACAGAGAATCTATCATGTCGATTATTCAGAACTCTTGCACGGAGATAAATTTCTTCCCAAGCCCCTGTAAATCACTTTTACACACTCCTCCAGACCTCAAATCATGGCTGGTAACTATTCATAAACCCCCAAAAGCTATCACTCCCAAAATCACCCTCGAACATCCACGGCGCCGGGCTCGGTTGATTCGCGTTCCCACCCATATGCTCACCTCCTCCCGGTCCAATCCGTCCAATATCCCACGTTCCCGTCTCATACCCAATCGTCACATTATCCGTCAAGTTCATGCCGGTGCCGAGGTCGTTGTAGACGAGGTCATGGAGAGGTTGCAAGGGTTGCATGGCGCTGAAGTTGAATGAGGGAGGGACGGAGAAGGTCTCCCATGATGGGGGATTTTGGGGTGTAGCGGATGCGGAGGCGGGGTTGGAGTTAGGTGTTAGACCTGCGGGTTGTATTGGTGGTGGGGAGGTGAGGTTAGATATTGTGGGGAGGGTGTAGGTCGATGTTGTACCTGTTTTGGTCGTTGGGCTGGGATTTTCAGTAGCAGAAGTGCTGGAGATCGAGGCATGCGTTGTTGCAGCCTGGGCTGGTGGGTTCGGTGGCGTTGGATAGTCTGATTGTGTGGGAGCTGCCGTTCCTGGCTGTCTGTCTTCTTTTCGTGAAGCAAGTGCTTTCTTAAGTCGGACATGAATCGCTTTGAGGACGCCGAGGGCGGCTTTTGCCATGTCATTTCTCGCACTCATCATCGTAAAACGCTCCATTCCCCACTCGTAGTGTTGAAGTGTGTCTTCTAGATCCTCCCCATTCTCGTATGGGTGTAGAATATAGATCGCAGCAACCAAGACAATAGCATCAAATGTATTGAGAACAAGTGCGAACATCTTGTAGTGGAGAGAACTCAGGAGGTTGAACAGAATTCGCTGAGCCCGGAGAACATCGAGACCTGCTTTCAGTGCAGCAGTCCTGCTTGCTGAGTTCGTGAAAATATAAGGTCGATGGAGTGCCATTATGGTAAAAGCTGCACCATTTTGAAATACTGGTCGCGCCCTTGGAAGCCAGTAACAATTGGGGTGTTCGTCGAATGACATGTCGGGGTTATTTGAACGGAAAAAAGGTGGGGTGTGCAAGGTTATTTGGTTAATGAGACCATGCATCTTCTCAACCTTGGCAAAGTTGTTCTGATGGGGATCTTCCTTCTCCAGGTTGAAGATATCCCACAACGGTGCACTTATTTCCGTATTCCATAAAAGCATCGTCAAAGGGGTGGGAGGATCAGATTCGCTTCTTGGTGTTGGAGCTTCTTCCCGTCTATTTCGTGGTACAGGCGCGTCGATGGGAAACGGAGGTTTGCCATCTCTGGTATCGATCGTAGTTGGTCGTCCAAGAACAATGGCCATATGAATATCCCACAGGGACAAAATCAACCACATTCTCCTCCGTAGTTGCTCAATCCAGAGGCCCTCTAGGACAGCTTCCGGTCTCGAATCCTTCTTCCTTGGTTTGAAGAGAGCATCTCGGTGCAGACCTATTTCCTGCGCATCACGGATTGTCGAGGATAGAGAATGCCATGCTTCTGTGACCATTCCTACATTCTTCAAGTACGCCGTTCGAAGGAAGCCCGCCTGAACGGTGATCAATGTCGTGTTACGTTTGCCCAACAAACACAAGATCTGGCAACCAGACTCGCTATAATCAGCGGCAAGATCATCGAATGACATGCCTTGAGCATATTTTAAAGAGTCTAGGCTAACATCGTAGGCTAGAGGTTGGAACTGCAATGCTAAAGCCAGAGACTGGAAAAGCAATGCCGGGAAAAATTGCAAATCTTCAGGTAATTCCATGGGACCTTTGTTCAACGTCGAAAAGGACAAATTGTACCAATCTTGCAAAAGATCTCTAAATATTCCTTCATCCAAAGGGTAGTATTGATAATTGACCTCCCGGAAATATGTCACCAGTAGCTTTTCGATGTATTGTTTAGATGGCAATTGTCGAATCATACTCTTGTATTTCTCCCGCAGGCCACTCTGATCCGGGAAATGAGATGGCATCTGCGACATGAGAGCCGCTGACGCATCGGCATCATGATTCTCGATCTTCTTGAATATCCCAAGCGTTGTGTTGTTGCTTCCACCTGTTTTCGCATACCCAAACGCCGTGACTTGGGCCGCTGTCTCTGATTCACTTGGCTTTATGACGCTGTATGCCCCTCCATTGACTGATGCAGCGCTCGAGCTTTCCTCCAACAATTGTTGTTTCCTCGCAGATTCGTTCTCGTAGTGGCATAACGACTGTTTGCCTCGCACGACGCAATTCGAGCAAGGAGACGCGCGATCGCACTGGAGTTTGTCAGCAGGGAGAGTTGATGGGATTAGGGTATATTACCTTTTGCTTGCGCCGATGACATTCCGTGCAAGATATGACTATTCTCTTTCGTTTTCGCGGGGCTTTCAGAGGACTCGGAGGCCGAGGGGCGTCTTCGGTGGCATCCATGGTTGTTGGAGGCTCAATTGAGAGCTTGTGGTGGGGACTTGGAGATAGGGTTGTCGGAGAAGAGGATGGCTGCTTGCATTCCCGGCACCAGGGGCCAACGTGTATAGTTCTGTACCTCTGGTACCTGGGTATGGTCTTCACATAGCCATGAAGGTACCGCAGTGAACATACAATGGTACGACGATATTGTTGAGCAAATTGTCATCGTCAACGCGGGGATCGGAGCTGCATATTCGTGCTGAGTGATGGTAGACCGGAGTTAAGGAAATAAGGTAAGACTGGCTCGCCTGCGTGGTCGCGTTGTTGCCTTCTCGCCTGCCTTCTTCCTCAGGCGTCAGCACCTTCAAAGTTTCACACGGCTTCCAGAACACTTCTCTGCTGCTTTCTAGCGGTCTCGTCAGAAGCTGCGAGAGACGGCGTCGGATAGGCGTTGTCTCGGCCTTTCAACTTCCACATAATCCGTAACAGTCGCGATAACTTCTCAAAAGCCACTCGAAAAGCATCGCAAATCCAGTTGCTGTTTGCACAATTTGCTCTTTGCTCTTTGCTCTCTGCTCTTTGCTCTTTGCTCTCTGCTCTTTGCTCTTTGCTCTCTGCTCTTTGCTCTCTGCTCTTAGCTCTTTGCTCTTTGCACGATGCACAAACCGACGGGGCGAACAGGGCATTGTCACAACTCTCTTCTCTGCTGAATCGGCGATCCATGGCGCAGCTAGCCTTTTAACGTTCTAGACCTTGGACGCTGGACGCAAGGTTCGCTCGCTAGTTGTGATGCTCGCATCTAGAAGGACATCTAGAAGGACATCGAGAAGGACATCGAGAAGGACGCCACAGCCTAGCTCCAGGGGGGAAGATCCTGCGAGCGGACGCTCTGCGCCGGCAACCCAGTTACCCCTCGACGGCTGTCACTATCGCATGTTTCCTCCTGCTGTATTGCCCGGATGCTTGGGCAAACAATACTTTGCATACAATTCCAATTCGCGGTGTTCTCTCCAGGCCCCAGAAATCTGATTTTGCTCTGCGGGGTCTCGGCGCGCTTTTCGAAAACCCCTGCCGATGACGACGGTGGCGCTTTGTGCTGTTCCACCAACAAACCTACCCATAACTCCCTTTCATGTTGACAGGCAGAGCAAAGCATCTGCGTCCGCTCTGCACTCTCCGCGTGCGCCAGCCGACTTCCTGCATATCACTCGTTCAGCCGCATTCTGCAGTCTCTGTGTCTGTGTGATATGGGCGCTTCCTGCCAGAACCCGACTCCTAGTTCACGCTCTTTAACTCCTGTTGTCCTCCCTCCATTCGCTCGACTCAGGTGCGCCCTGGTCCACCCCTGGGCAAACAAAGATTGTGGACAGAGGGATCGAGATTTCACGCCCACCCTCTCGATAGAGACATCCCCATGAGTTTTCGCAATACAAACCCCTTCAACGCACGCGCTCAATAGGGAGCAGAAGGCCGCATGGCTCCTGTCGCATCTACAGTCTTGTCGCATAGCGATGGCATCTCCGATAGTGCCAGGGCAAGAGAATTGTACAAGTCTGTTTTCCGATGCCCACTTCCGATAACCCCAAATATCCATCACATCCGAAATTCCTTGTCCCACGGAAAGAAAATCATTGATATATAAGCTATTTGCTGACGAGAATAACGGCAGATACTTCCAGCCTACTGCTCCTGTGGACACCGGTGGCTGCTTTCCCATAATCGCAGACGCCGCGGCACCACAATATGAAGAGGAGCAAAGCCACAGAAACATCCCTGTATCATCAGACGTCACTTCATCAAAGATATCATCTCCAGATACTGCCCTGACAGCTTTCTGTCAATTGGTAACATGGAGGACAGGCGCGCAAAGAGCCATGATCGGGTCAGTGGAGCTACGAGAATCCGATATGACCCTCTTACTAACATTCTGTAGCCTGATTGACGCGGAAACACAATACTTCATTGCTGAAAGCACGAAGACGTTGGATCTAGTGGATGCTGCCAAGCATGCGCCAGGAGATGATATTTGGATGGGATGCAGCAGTGTTTCCAAGGCTGGAAAGCTTTGTGAAAGGTAAGGTGGGATGGACTGCTGCATAAATCTCTGTTGCTGACCTGTACAGAACTATTGAAGTCAAACCAACTAATTCTGGGGAGTATCCATGCTTCGTCGTCAATGACCTAACCAAAGATGAGCGCTTCAATCAACTACCCTTTGTCGTCGAGCCTCCGAATCTCAAGTTCTATTGTGGAGTACCATTAATCACCAAGAGAGGAATTCCAATTGGTAGCTTATTCATTGTCGATGACCGTGTCCGGGATGGCATGGCAAAAGACGACATTCACTTTATGGGCACCATGGCACAAACAATAATGAAGCATCTGGAGATGGCGAGGGAAGTGGAAGAGCATCGCAGAGGCATGAAAATGAGCCAGGGACTTGCCTGTTTTGTGGAAGGACGAGCAGAAATTGCTGAAGCAGAGATGGGTGCTGAGGATACGGAAGGAACGAAGATTGCTGGGCAATTCGAGACCGAATCAGATATGGTCAGAACAAAATCGAAAAGCTCGCACCGGAATTCTGTAACATCAGCCGTTGGATCAGCGGCAAGCGTGGGTTTGGAACGACGTGAGCGCGAGTCTTTCTCTGGGGTCGAGAGAGCAGAAGACGCGGACTCACCAAACCAAGATGGAACACCTCGCCGACCTGAACTTTCATCCGAGTCCCAAGGTACTTCTCATACATCATTAGGTACGACGGCTAGTGTAGCTGCTTGGTCACCTCGTTCCAACGAGAAATCTGGCGAGAGTCCGGCAAGTGTGCAATCTGAAGAATCATCCCAGAAACGGTTATGTTCTCGCGCTGCCAACCTCATTCGGGAGACATTCGAAGTTGATGGGGGCTGTCTCTTTTATGATGCTCAAGTCGGATTTGGGGAAGAGCCGCGTATATCTTCCCCGGATCGCAATTACTTGATGGCGGACGAGGGTCAGCCTGAAAGCCAGAATACCAGTGGAGACGAGCATCTTTCATCCGGAGAAACAACAGACTGGGCAGCACAACCTCCTATACCAATTCCCATACGAGCCGATTCTACCCTTCCTCCTAGCTCTCCAAGAATTCCTAGCGTCGCAACCTTTTCTAGAAGCTCAACAATGTCGAGAAAACAAGTACAGCTACTTGGTTTCTCAACTCCTGATGCATGTTCAATCCACGGTGATGAACTGCCAGGAAACCAGTCATTCAAGCCTCTAGAAGAAAAGGCTCTACACACTCTCCTACGGCGATACCCGCGAGGAAAACTGTGGACTTTTGACTCAGATGGCGGGATCTCTTCTTCATCAGAAGAAGAACCTCTCATGACGGGCTCCAAGAATCCTATGCAGAAGAAACAAGATGCGATCAAGCGAAAGGCTGGTAATGCCAAGACAAAGTCAGATGCCAAGTTTCTCTCGAAACACTTTCCCGGAGTTCGACAGCTATTGTTTGTTCCTCTTTGGGATGCTGGTCGCTCTCGTTGGCTGAGTGGATGTTTTGTTTGGTCAACAGAAGTTACTCGAATTCTTTCCAAGCAGAGCGAGTTGTCTTTTCTCACTGCTTTCGGGAACTCTGTCATGGCAGAATGGTCACGAATAGATACGGAGATCGCAAACCAGAAGAAAGGAGATTTTATTGGTAGCATATCTCACGAGTTGCGGTCGCCACTTCATGGTATCCTGGCAAGTGCTGAGTTCTTGAGTGATGAGGTCAAATCAACATTCGAGACTAGCATGGTAGAGACCATTGCTAGTTGTGGCAGGACACTGCTTGATACGATCGTAAGTTCTACCTATCCTCTTGAAACCCCATGACTGACATCGTAGAATCACGTACTCGATTTCTCCAAGATTAATCACTTCGAACGAACATGGCGAAAAAGCAAACGTGGAACTCGATCCTCTGGCGCGATGGCACTGAAACAGTCCGAGTTACCGATGATCAATCTTTATGCTGATGTGGATGTTGCAACCGTCTGCGAGGAAGTGGTAGAGGGTGTCTACGCAGGTCACATATTTCAGAGCGGAACAGCGGCGAATTTCGACATGGTTCGGGACTCTCGAGAAAGGTTTTCGTCTTCTGCAAACCTAGACCCAATCATTGGACAGGCTGTCAACGCAAAACCGGAAGTAGCATTAATTTTCGATGTTGATACTCAAGACTATCACTTCACCACTCAGCCTGGAGCATTCCGAAGGGTGGTAATGAATCTGCTCGGCAATGCGCTAAAGTATACGTCACATGGATACGTTTGGGTGACCTTGTCTGCATCTGAAATGGATGACTTTCATGACATGGAGTCAGGAGAGGTTATCCCTCGCTCCATGGTCGTCCTGACGGTCGCGGATACTGGCAAGGGGATCTCACCTGAATTTCTCCGCTCCAAACTCTTCACACCTTTTGCTCAGGAGAATTCGTTGTCAAGTGGAACGGGCTTGGGTCTGGCTATTGTCAAAAGCATAGTCCATATCCTGGAAGGAGATATCACAATCGATAGTGAGGTCGGGCGGGGTACTCGTAAGTTCATTGCTCCATGTTTGTCGTACAACTGCTAACAAACTATACAGAGGTTCGCGTCAGCCTACCCCTCCTCAGAGGTGTCCTGAAAGGACCTGACTCGGTATCTACAAATACGCCAAAGTCAATTGCATCAATCACGCGTGAACCTGAGGAGTCTTTGGTAAAGCTGCGTGCTCGTGTTCTTGGCCATAGGGTTTCTCTTCATGGTTTTGATCACCAGTCGCCAGATCCAATTGCGCAAAAGGCTGCAACATATACGAAGACATCCGTCACTAACTTCCTTACACATTGGTTCGGTATGCAAGTTGTGCCTTTGGGACAAAAGACCAGCCTCATAATATCCAACGATGCAAGTTCGGCAGGCATTTCTAGGTTGATCAATGAAAAAACGATTCCCGGTCGCACCAGTCCATCCATCATCGTTCTCTGTTCACATACGTCTCGAGTTGAGCGAGTACCTTCGCCAACGAACAGTAAATTTAGCATCGGATACGTTACCAAACCAGTCGGTCCCATCAAGTTAGGAAAGGCCATCGCGCAATGCTTCGATGGCTCAGATCCTTCAACACCTGGTTTACTCGAAGGTCCATCCATAACAACAGATGGCAACGACTTGAGTAATGTCTTTGAAGAAATGACTTTGAGTCCCAAAGGAGCGGAGATGCTCGATAACAGTCGAATGGCAGCAGACAGCGACAATGCTCGCAAAGCAATTGAAAGTCCCACACCGAATGCTCTGACCGAAAAAGCAAACGAATTCCCATTTCCCGCTCCGTCCGCCGAAAACAAACCTGCTCTGCCAAAGGTTAAATCTCTTCCCGGCGACAAAGATGAACTTAAACCCCTCCTCCAGGTTGACGGGCCTCCCGCATCAACAGTGCTCACCAACATGGAACTACCGAAATCTTCCGCCACGGAAGCAATCACACCCATTGCGCCCCAACCGCCGGCACCAACGATCAAATACCCGAGCTTCCTACTTGTTGATGATAACGCGATCAATCTTACACTTCTCAGCACGTCGATCAAGAAGCGGAAACACGAAGTCATCGATCAAGCTATGGATGGTCTCGCTGCGGTAAAGAAATTTCAAGAAAGGGAAGTTGGTTACGATGTGATTTTCATGGATATTTCGATGCCTCTTCTTGACGGGTTCGGTGCGACGAAGGAGATACGCGCCATTGAAGAGTCGAGGAAGGCAAAGTTAATGGATAGTCAGAAAGACCAAGTCGATGGTGCGGTCCCGAGTTCAATCGATAACATGGGAGAGGACGTGGTTTCAAAGGGGTTGTTGAAACCGGCACTCGTGATTGCTATTACCGGGCTGGCAAGCAGTGATGACCAAGCTAGGGCGGCGAGTGTGGGGGTTGATCTTTTCTTGACGAAGCCGGTGAGCTTTAGGGATGTGAAGAAGATGTTGGATAACTGGGAGGCGAATCGTTTGAAGGATGGTGGGATGTGAGCGGCGAGTAGGAGCGGGCAGGAGGTGGGATATAGAACGGAGGGTGTGGCATGAGTGTGCATATATGGGGTTCCGGAGTACGAGATGGTGGGTGGAGGCATTGCATATACTTCTAGTGTCATTATGCTAGGCGTGGCGTTTGGTGAAGTTTTTAAGGATGAGATGGGATGGAATGCATAATGATACCAGGATTGATAAAGTTTCCAGCCTTTACTAGATAGCAGATAGATGATATGATACCATACGATACGATACGAAACAGGAAAGCGTGATCGGAAGAATATGGATTGTGTGGGTATAGATTCTTCACAGTGGCATAAGTCTCCAAGATCTGGATGATTTAGAATGGCAGAAATGAAATGCTCATGCAGTAAGGAATAGTGAGAATTCAACAAATCGCTTCTAACAAGACAATCAAAAATAATCAAGGTATCACGATATTCAAGCGCCCACCCTTCTCTCTTTCGCCCTTCCCATTTTCACTCTCACTCTCACTCTCCAAGACAAGCATACGAACTAGCCAAAGATCTTCGCCTTCAAGACCGCCATGGCGCCCAATTTCTTATACATGCCATGCACCGGCTTCTCGTTTTTTAGTTTTGCCTGGGTGTTCTCCCATATCTGGGTGAGGGAGGGCCGATCGGATGCGCCGCCCATGTTCATCTGTGGGTGGGTGTGTTAATAATGGGACGGGATGCGATATCGGGGAAAAAGAGGAGGAGGAGATGGAAGGGAAGGGGAGGGGGAGGATAGAGAGAGATTTGTTGTTGTTGTGACGCTGTTAATGTTGATGTTGTGTATAGTAGTGAAGTCTGCACCTTTCCTTCCTTCACGGATTGGATTGGATTGGATTGGATTGGATGGCGAACCAATCAAGAAAAAGAGAGAGGGGAAAATAAGAACGAATGCACGAACCATGCTAGGCACAATCGCCCACTTCTCCAAAACCGTCCCATCTTTCTTCAACACGAGCACAGCAGGCTGTGCCATGCCGTGCGCATACCCTTTCTTTTCTGTGATAGCTACGTCGATCCATCCTCGCGCTTTAAATTCTTTCGCGAGGACATTGTCCGTGTCGATGATTGCGGAGCCCGTGTATCCTGTGGCTTGGCGCGTGGCTTCGAGGTGCTGTGGTGTTGGCTCGGAAGTTACGATGAGGGGAGTACCGTTTGAGGCGGTGATTGAGGGGGTGAGCTGGGCGAGGGTCGTGAGGTAGGTTTGGCAGACTGTGTTGGTGGGTTGTGTTAGTAATTTGCTGTGTTGTGCTGTGCTGTGCTTTGTTTGCAAGCATGTATTGGTAGGTGGGTGGGAGTGAGACGACGGAACGTGAGGGTATGAGAGGTCATAAGTGGATGCATTGGGGGAGGTGGAGCGAAAGGAAAGGTAGGAAGGAAGTGGAATGTGAGATGGATGGAGTGCTAGGCGATTGATGGCTGAGTAAAGCATACTTACAAGGACACCAGTGGCCGCGGTAGAAGACGATGAAGAGGACCTCGGATGAGGAGAGGAGGGTGTTGAATTGTTCGAGTACTGGAGTTTGAGAATCCATTCTTGTCATAGATAGATTTCGGGGAACTAAGTTTGTGAAAGAAGACGGGACAGGGCTTGAGGGGTGTAATTTAGGTATCCAGTAAAGTGTGTGTGTGTCTGTGTAAGAACAGAGGAGATGGAGAAACTCAAAACGCTTGTTCGACTTCTGGTTGAGCAGAATTGAATGTATACTTATATGATGTTTCTCAAATCATTCCAAATTTTCAATCACTTTATTAAAGGCGGCACGGAGGCAATTGAGACCGAGGCCGAGTCCAATTCCATATCTTTTTGCGGAAACAACTGTTGGCGTTGATGACGGAAGCATGATTTGGAAACACAAATCTCTCGGGCTTGGCTAAGCCTCCACCGGACAATATGGTTTCTGACACCTACGGTACGGGGTTATGGACCGTGTGATCGCGGATGAGATGAAGCGAAAGGGAGCATAAGAGTAAGAGGAAGTGGAAAGGGGAATTTGTTATTGTTGTTGAGTTTGATGTTATAAGTTGTGGATTGATAAATGGGAGACGGACTTGGCA
Organism: Halenospora varia; assembly: GCA_020726485.1. NCBI lineage: Eukaryota > Fungi > Ascomycota > Leotiomycetes > Helotiales > Solenopeziaceae > Halenospora > Halenospora varia. The sequence goes on from JAHEWH010000055.1 coordinate 17,574, forward strand.
GACGCGGAAGGATAACCGTTACCCGAGACCCGAGATCTGGATGTACCCGAAGCAGCATTGTCCGGGCCGAAGCCAACGGCCCTGCAAGCACCACACTTCCGCGAGCTAGTTTTTTTCTAGGAGAAACCTCCCACGATCATAAGGCTGCAAAGCAGGTGTTCGCAACAGCTTAGCAACTACGAACTAGTATAGGGAAGCCACTCAGGCTTTGAGGATCCTATAGGGCAGATAATCGGATCCGCCCAGTATTCTGGTGTTCCAGACATCTCAACCTGAGAGCCCAGACGCGTGAATTCCCCAAACGCCGTCTGCCCTGGAGATTGGGCGTTATCGGCTCGTGCTCGGGTCCTAACTTATCCAAGTCGAGAAGCACGTTGTTTTCGACGAGCCCGAGTGCTTGCTCAAACATGATCGTTTGCGACAAGGTAACTGTCACCAGATAGCTGCCACCTTCGGTAGCGCGTCGCAGCAGTGCGGCTTGAACCCCAATCGATCCTAAATAGCCGGTCAAGAAATCGCATACCACGTTCACGCCGTGCGGTAACTGAGGTTGATCCGACGACCCTATGTCGCACAGCAGCCCGGTTTGGCCAGCTGCCGTAAAGTCATATCCCACCCAGTCAGCCCATGGCCCAGACGGCGTGTTTAATTTGATTTTCACGTAAATGATTCCTGGCCGATACTGTGCTAGGGTTGCTGGGGAAAACCCTTGCTGATCTGCCAAATGTGGGCGCAGATTTTCGACGAAGACATCCGCGTCCTTTACGAGGTTGTATACTGCCTTGCGGTTCCCATCAATGCGTGCGTCTAGATAGGCTTCGCGGATTCCTGCCTGACACTGCCAATACATGGTAGGTTCTTCTACCCAGTTCAAGGTATTCAGGTTCAGGCAATCTGCACCTTGCGCGGCTAACTGTCGCAGGACTGCCGGTCCAGCGACCACATGCACCATACCGAGAGCTCTGATGCCTGAGAGCGGTCGAGAGCCCGGGGGGAATGGCTCGGGTTTGCTGTCTGGACATAAAACAGAAACACACACACTCATTAGGCAACCTGCTTAGCCCAGGCACCGCCACAAATCTTACTCTCGCTGTCATCGAGAATATAAGATGCTCTATAGACATATGTTATTCTCTCTTGTACCTCGTTACTTTTCGAGTCCTTGACAATAACAATGCCGCTAGCCTAACCCTTGTATGGTATGCTAGACCCCACAGCCTCGTGCATTCGACTTGTTACTATCGAGCGTGGTAGCTGGTGTGAAGAGATTGAATGCACGCTTCAAACGACCTTGCTGCACCAAGCATGAGCCCTACGAAGCACTTTCATATGTGTAGGGCAACAAAGATAGGAAAACGCCAATCAAATTAAACGGATGCCCATTCCCAGTTACGATCAATCTCATGTCTGCAATTCGCCACTTGGGGCTGAAATCACGGCGTCGCACTATGTGGATCGATGCTATATGTATCAATCAGCTTAATCTCGAGGAGCGGACCTCGCAAGTGAAGCAGATAAGATAAATATACCCCCAAGCTATTATGACGGTCATCTGGCTCGGTGATAAAAATCTGGCCAGCAAAATAGGGTTCAAATTTCTTCGAGTAACACCGGTACTGCCAGTAGAGAATCTACGGGATATTTTTTCCGCCTGTAACGATCGCCGACGGGAGCACATGCAGTATGCAGCCATCCTTTGTGGCATACTAGCAGATCAAAAAATGGGAATATTCTTTCTTTGTGCCCTCTTTACTAGAATATTATTTCGACCTTGGTGGGCTCGCGTCTGGATTGTGCAAGAAGTTGCCATATCCAAGAAGTTGATTATGAAATGTGGAAATGATGAATTTTCATGAGACCGTTTTGTTGAAGTTGTTTCTATGTTACTTTTAGGGAGCGGCCCATCCGCGCCGCCAAGTCCTGGATTGAGATGGCTAGATTCATTCTTGAGCAGGGTTGAAGGCCCTCTCCAAAAAGTCATTGAGCTTTCAATGATAAGAGATATGTACCGATCCGGACAACGCGTGCGCCTTCCGGAACTTGTTGCCTGGGTAAAGGAGAGGAACGCCACTGATGCAAGAGATAAGATCTTCGCGTTATGCGGTCTCTCAGACTCATTTGAAGATTCACTGCTCCAGCCCGAATACTCAACGTCAATCAAACCAGTCGATACCTCTTGTCATCTAGTCGAATATGCAATTATCAAGTATAGAACCTTGGATTTAATATGCATGAGCCAATTTGACGCCGACCGCGACGGGCCATCTTGGATTCCCAATTGGGAAAGCTATTCGAAAGCAGAACCAAACTCAGAGACGATTGTCTCTTATACTCGCCATAGGTATAATGGTCTTCTGGAAAGCTTCATGGGAGTCCAATTCCAAGACTATGCCAGACCAGATTTGGAGAATAGCAGGCACTTCTCTGCCTTCCTTGCGTCTTCGGATGAGAATGTCAAATACAAGCTTTTGCAAGAGCCATATATACTAGAGGTGTTGGGTACTTGTGTTGACATTGTCATGCATCTTTCAAAGGAGAAATGCTATGAAGAGAGGCGTCTATCTGTGCGACTACGGTCATGGGAAAAGGTCATACGAAAGAGCTTTACGGACGCGAAAAGGATTAAAATGGAGACTGTCTTTCAGACATAAGGATACAATGTTACAAGTATGAGATGGATTGCCTAGGACTAAAACCGCCGCGAGCGTTGATCGCCTGCTGCAAAATGCCTCAATGGCCCTATACTCGTAGAGAATTCAACTCAGCCTACATCGGTGGTGGGACCCTAGTCCAAGCTTACCTCCGGACACTTATTCTAGATGGGACGTCTTTAGCTAGACAACATATTAGAAACAAGGACATCAAGAGATTTTTAGCGATCAAAGCTGACCCAGGAGTGCGGAGAGCAATATTAAGGGCGATGACCGCTGGGTATCCAGAACGACGATTGATGGTCTCCAGGAAGGGTTATTTAGGCCAAGTGCCTTTCAATTCGCAGGCAGGAGATCTGATATGCATACTCTTTGGTTGCTCTGTTCCAGTAATTATCCGCAAAGTCAAGAACCACCACATTCTCATTGGCGAGGCTTATGTCCGTGGTATTATGGATGGCGAAGCTATCATTCAGCTCCGTACTGGCATATTGCAAGAGGAGAAGTTTATTCTAGCATAACGGCCGCTAAAGTCTTGTACACTCTCGTCTGTATTCTTTCCGCCAACGACATGAAGAGCTTGCTTTGCAGCCTTTGCTACTTTGTCGGCGGCCATCTCTCCTTGTTCCTGTTCCTTCCTAAGAGCGCTTTTACTTGGTTCTTGAAGGGCGCCCGTCATGATGGCTCTATGGTTGAGGATTCGCGCAAGTTGCAGATGTAATATCAAAGCATTCTACCAAGTTCGGATCGTCCAAGAAGTGAAAGTGTGGGTTGAGCGAGAACTGAAAGATCAACTTTCACTGGAAGGTTTGACTGACTCTTCGTGAGGGCAAGCGCGCGATTAGGAGGCTGACCGCGATGACCTTGCGCGAGCCAACAACCTCCTGTCATGGGTTAAGTCCCTCGAGAAATTGCAAAGAATAAATTTGGCCACGAGCACGGTAGACTTGAACTTTGGAAGAAAAAGTGTATTTGCACATCCTTCTTTCTTCCCCTTGCACAAACCGTGACAGTTCTGAGACCCATCTAAGGGTCAATCCTTTACACAACTCAACCCATGTACGACAAAACAATAAACTTTACCTCCTTATATTTTAAGTTTAAAACAGGCTATTATATGCTTTGGCACCTTTGCTAAGTAGGAGCTTAATAATCTCCTGATGGTCTCCTTGAGCAGCTGCTTGGAGTGCAGTCCGCCCGCCATTATATTCAGCAGCAGCAGCATTCGCGTCGGCTTTAGCTATCAGCAGCCTCTCGACTACCTCGAGATGGCCTCCTTCAGCAGCAGCAGCATTCACGTTTGCTTTGGCTGTCAAGAGCCCCATAATGACCTCGAAATGGCCTCCTTCGGCTAGAAGATGGCAGATCGAGACGTCAAGAACTAACCGTGTTAAGGAGAGTCGAAGGATGATTGCAATAGAGGAGAAGGGACAGCCGTTGTTACTAAAGCTCAGCTGACAGATAATGACGTGGGGTAGCAGGGTTGGGCGACAAGAGATGGGTGTTGAGGATTGGGATAGAGTGAGCGGAGGATGAGAGCGCCCTTTAAATACATCTTCAGGCTTACGTGGGTCAAGAGGGTGCCTCTTTTGGCTCCTTGGTGATGCCACAGAAAAAGGGGGGTTGGGGTTTGGATGTCAAGAAGATGGCATCTAAAGTGACTGTCGCGTAGGGTGCATGGTACCAGGATTAAGCGGTGCGTGGTGCGCAGAGGGGGGAGTGTGCGGTTAGCCGATAACTGGTTAGCAGCCCCTTAAAAACAGCGACTATACACGCTGAGAACAGCGGTCAACTAACCGTTACACCGTATAATAAAGTAATAAGCATATAAAAGTATATTAAAACTATTTATTAAAATATAATTTTATTATTATATATCAAGATATAACTTAGAATTATAAAATAACTTATTTATTAATTAGTATATATAATCTTATTTTAATATAATTATGTATATTTAGTCTTATATTATTATATTATTATCTTTTAAACTTTATGATAAAGATCTTATAAAGAAAATTAAAAATATTCAGAAATAAATTAATAATTAATTAACTTCATCCTATTACTTATTTATATAATTACTTAAAAGAAGTAACATAAGAGGTTACTAATAACTTAATCTATTATAAAACTTACCCCGAAGGAGATTATAATAAAGATATTATTACCTTATTACTTTAATATCCTTAAAGTTAAGATCAGCGCTTATTACAAGCGTCTCAGCCATTCCAGCTGCCGAACCAAACTCATTGGTTTGTCCCCAAACCACTCACCCTATCATTCCCTCCGCTTTCTAGCACAGCCATTGACCTCGATGCCGCTGTCTACTTACACCCACAGATTTTAGAGTCTCGGGTTTCCTCGGAGTTGCTTAAGTGGTGCGTGGGAAAGGCTGTAAGGCAAAAGGTGGGTCAAAGCATCGTGGAGAAATAGGTTGCGACGGATTGTGCAAATCCTAAACGGATACTTGTGGGGGGCTACCCTTTGCAATACCTATTTCAGCAACTGCAAACGCAGTCTTGAATGGGATATCGCTATGGAGGATGGCATAATTATGGAGCGTGAGGGCGGTACGGTTGAGAGATGGGATAGGGTGGAGGAGTATGTTGATGCTGTTTTGGAGCTATGATGGAGAAGTGAGTTGAGTGAGGTGACGTGAGGTTCGCGGCGCTTGCCTTTTTGGAATTTTATTCTTTTTGTTTGATGAAATGGAGTACACGTGAGGGCTTGTTATTGATCTCACTTTGAGGGCGGAAGTCAGGAAACTCTAGGTACTTGCTTATCTATTGTTACAATTACTAAGTAAATTGCTTGATTCGTGACTGGAATTAGGCTTAACTGCATATTGGCAAAATTATGGCCTCATCAAGTTGACACTCACTGCACCTTCTGGCAAACTATGGTAGAATTTGTTTTGACACTTTCCTACTGTTTTGTGGGCGGTAGAAACTAGGACAGGAGAGTGTGCTTGACTCTTTCACGTGAAAAGTCGTGACACTAAATTGTACTTAACCTGACTAATAGAGTGTTACTGATTGTTCGGCGGAAGAGTACTGCTAAACAATTTGCTAAGCGAGAAAAAGGGGAGAGATCCGCAGGTGTGGCCCTGACAACTAAGAGTAAAAGCTTACGGCGAGAATATTCTAATTTGTTATTCATGGGTATTCTCTGAATGTTTGAAAACAGTGATTTAGAGTTTTAATGACTTGGATTTCTTTCTGCTTGCTTGCTCAACTGTCGCCTCTAAGAATGCCTTCGCTCAGCCCTTTCCGTTTCATGATTGTTTCAGAATGAGTTGATGTCTGTAGAAATTTGCCACTCTCTTCATTCTTTAAAGGAGTTCCTCCGCCTTCCGAGGTTCAAGGCCGGCCCACTTTAGGAGTGTGTTCATGTCCTTGATGAATGTGCTCTTTACTTGCTCGGATTCCGAAAGTGGGATGTAAACCTCTTCGGTGGATGAAGTCTATCTTTTTCGGGCAAGTTGCTCTTTAACATCAAACTCCTCTTTGTAAAATCTCTGCTCCATACTTGCCGATCTCTGAACCTGCTCCAAAATGATTGTTGAGCTCTCGTACGAACTTCTTCACGAAGATGGTAGTAGATGTTTGGAAACACCAAGTGCAACGCTTTGGGGAACATGGTGCTATTTGGGCTTTGAGGGATGCTCGCCTTGATAGTCGCAATGATTACTCGCAATCTTATGAGCCTATCATGAGCTGGGACGCGCGGAACCATCTCCAGTTGTGTTACGAAGTAACTCTCAAGCCATAGCTTTAATGTTTCCGGCTGATTATTGTCCATCATGAAAAACCCAGCCCGTCCACCCTTAAGTTCGTACATTGGCCAGACACGCCCGTTGAAACTAGCGCTCTGCATCTTTTGGAGTACAGCATCGAGCTTGGCACGGAAAATCTTCACCTCGCGCTGAGTTACTGCCTTCTTGCTCGCCTTATCTCACAATTCAACGAATCTCTTAAGTTCGCCAAGGAGTAGCTCTTTAGGTTGAAAGCCTTCGGGTCCGAGAAGGCAAAGTGAACAGTGACAATCAATGCACCACTCGTCCATCAACTTCTTCCTTCGAACATCATATCCGGCTTCAGTGCAGTACTTAATCGTACTCTCTTCACCCGCTTTGATGTCTCTAGAAGCCGTCGGACGAAATTCCTTTCCACGGTATGTCCGCCAAGTGTTGGGGTCGCAAGAATGATTAATCACTGCGATGAAAGCATCAAGGGTGGTGCCGAGTTTGACTTGGAGAGGGTTGTTGGGATTCGCTTGGTCGACTTTTGGGAGTTTGGCACCTAGGATGCTCAGGCTACTGACAATTTCCTGAGATCTTATTAGTAAGGTGGAAAAGTGGCAGAACGATTACTGCGCAAGGAATCACAGGAATAGACGAAAGATCAACATACCGCATACACTATCCTATAAACTATATGCTGAGGCAATTCGGAGATCCCAGTCTCGTAGAGCAGCTTAGTGATATTATGTGTCCAGTTGAAATACAACTCATTCGTCACTTGTTGTTCCATATGTGTCTTCATTCCGCAAAACTCCTCCAACAAATCGTCTGGAACCTGCTTGTTGTTCTCCAAACATAGGAAGCGCAGAATGATGTGAACACCTCGGCAATTGACGAATGGCTTTGTAAGTACACCTGGCATCACGTAGTCTCCGAGACGGGCAATCGTCTTGCATTCGGATTTTCCTGCACTAGGATGTTAGCTCTGGCTGTGGAAGACAGCCCCAATGCCGATCGTATGGTTCATAATTGCTTACCTTACTGCAATAGTGTATCACTTTGCAGCCTCCACAGGCATTGAATTCCCGATCCACTGTGATTCCATCGTCAAACCGGCTAGCGAGGCAGTTGTCGCACGTATTGCTCAATCGAGCCTTGCCATCGTCAATCTATATGTGTTAGCATTATGCTAAATTGAGGCCAAATTTGATAGTGAGCCTACCATATTGAGCAAAGGCTCGGGAATAGTGAAGACTGTTTCTCCAGCTTTGATTCCAACTTGCCTAAAAGGCCTCTTCCAGCACCTTTCAAGCTCGAAGGTGAAACCTTGAGCGGGAACTTCGTCTTGACACGCTCTGGAACCCCAATTCTGTTGTAAATACGATCGGCAAGCTTGCTGTTGTTGGAATGAGCCTCGGTAAGGAAAGCCTGCTCCTGTTAGCTGAACTCAGCCATGGTTGCACTTCAGGATCGAGTGGGTTGGTGTATGAAGTCAAATTTAGTGTTTGGTTTTGAAAGTTGATGTCTTGAAGGAATATAGACAGATGTAGAGTGAAACAAGAATTGGCGAATCATTCTCTGAGTATTGCTTGTCGATTGTCGTTCAAATCCGAATTCACTCGTTTTCAGCTTCGATTCGATGGAATACTGGTCATTCTACCCATTCTATCTCCTTCGGGTCCACATGGTCCTACACTAGCCGTAGCTTTCGAAACCTCATATTGTTTGAAAAGCAGTAGTCCTCGGTTATTTTCAGATCCTGCTGCCACTTCTAATTGCGAAAAGGCTTTAGCCATATTCTGTCTTTCAAATGGATTCATGACACAGTCAGGATTCACTTCAAATATTTAAATTCCTGTCGATTTTAAAACTATTGGTAGACACCTCTTTAGCTGCATATCGTAACTAATCTTGACTTGAATGTTAAAGAAAATCACTCCTGCAGCACTCCACTAAATATCTATTTTGATATCACACGACAGCTAATAAGTCATGCAGGTCACGTGAAAAATTGGCTTCCAAGTCAGAATCCCTAATCCTTGCATATCTAGTCTTGGCGGTGTGCTTCGTTGTGACGTCGTCTGCCAACTCCAAGATTCGTACCTGGCAAACACAATATGCGGGGAACAATCATCAATATGGTGGAGGTAGGAATCATTTTTTATGCGTTATTCATCTCTTGTGTTCATCTCTTCTCATACCTCCTTCTCCATTTTCATGATTGCTTGAATACAAGCTCTTTCCTACCATTCTGACATTACCGAGCTCTTCCATTTTGCCGTACTACTGACCTTACAGTTTTCAAGTCCCAAGAAACGTGTTCAAACATGTCTTCTGGGGAGAATTTTGAGGAAGAAGCAGCTCGCAGAGACTATAGAGCTCCATACTCGCACAATCATCCAATTCCTACGATCCAAAGATACCGCGAACATCGGAACGAGCTCGACGAGCAATACAAACAAGCTGAAGATGCACAACATACCGAGGAGGATGATTCGCGGGCGAAAAGAGCATATAATTCTGTCAAATCTATAGTCAAGAACGAAGACAAGACGCATCAACCTGGCGATCCGTATCCGACATCGAATCGAAATACAGAGCAGGCAGAGCGGGATCCAGAAGACAATGACTCTGGCATCCCGAATGTACCATCTACAGATGGCCCGACAACCTCAGATGACAAGCGAAAGGGTACCAACGATGATGATAGTAAGAGGCCGGAACAATCGGCCACGGAAAAGGCTGCTGGACAGTCTGATCCGAAGCAGAAACGGAAGGAGATGAAGCATAACAAGAGAAATGATGGCGGACGTGAAGTGACAGACCCAATTACACATCTGCCACTTGTCATACGAGACTCCACGGACAAGGATCTACAGCGCGCTCCTGAGAACGAACCAGCGCCTAGTGCAAGCAAGACAGACACGGGGTTGAGTGGAGCTTCAAAATCCTCGACTAGTCTGGAGGCGGAACAGCAAGAATTACAAAAAAACTATGATGGGATGCAGAAGATGTTCCCCCCACCAGCCTTCGATGATGCAAGGGCGGAGCTGGTGAGGACCTACCAGTTTGCATTGACTGTGGGGTTGAGCATTATAGTGGCACTATCCGCAGCTGTCATCCTGCTAGTGGTGACCCTGAGTTCTAGATCGCGACATATTCCAAAAGAAGGCAAAGGATTTTCAGAAGCGAAAGGCGAGGGACATCACAAACGCCTATATTATACATTTGTTAGCTTGACTAGCGTTGCAGCGGTGATTGGGTTTGGTGTCGTCATACAGCTCCGAGGTTGGCTCGGAAAGAAGGTTGAGGCAATATGGGAAGACGAGGTTTGGGACGCAGCAAGAATCGAAGATGAAAAATTGAATCAATCACAGAATCGTCTTCCAGAATCCGTAGCCTGGATGAATAGCTTGTTGGCATCAGTATGGCCTTTAATAAATCCGGACCTTTTTGCATCATTAGTGGACATGCTTGAGGATGTCATGCAGGCTAGTTTGCCCAAAGTGGTTCGAATGGTCAGCATCGATGATCTGGGCCAAGGTAGCGAAGCAATTCGAGTTTTAGGAATACGATGGCTCCCTACTGGAGCCGCGGACAAATCAGTTGATCAAGAGGGAAATATTCAGCAGACTACCAATGAAGAAGCTAACGACAGAGGTGCGCCTGGTCAAGGCGAAGAAGAACAATTGGAGACCAAAACGAAAGAGGAAGAGGATCCCGAAGCTTCGAAAAAGAAAGAGCAAGAGAAGAAACAGAAAGAACAAGAGGAACAAGCAATTCGCGAAGGGATGGAAGCCGAACAAGGAGACTTTGTCAATATGGAGATGGCCTTTGCATACCGGGCACGATCTTCTGGAAAATCGATCAAATCTAAAGCCAAAAATGCGCATTTGTATCTCAAGTTTTACCTGCCTGGGGGAATCTTCGTTCCTGTTTGGGTCGAGTTGAGAGGAATCATTGGGACAATGCGAGTCCGCCTCCAATTGACTCCGGATCCTCCATTCTTCAGTTTGTGCACCTTGACCTTTCTTGGGCAACCCAGAGCAGACATATCTTGCGTACCGTTATCCAAGCACCTTCCCAATCTTATGAATGTCCCTCTCATATCATCCTTCGTCCAATCGTCAATCGACGCTGCACTTGCCGAATATGTCGCACCCAAGAGTTTGACTTTGGATCTCAAGGATATGCTCGTTGGAGACGACTTCAAGAAGGATACCGTTGCAAGAGGAGTTCTTATGATCTTCATCAAGGAGGCAAAAGACTTCAAAGAAGGGGATGGTGGAATTGGGCCTATGAAGGGTTCAAGCGATTCGTATGTCACCTGTTCATGGGGAAAGTTTGGGAAAACACTTTCGTCTACAAGGATCATCGAAAAAGACCAGCATCCAAAATGGCACGAACGGGCTTACCTACTTGTCTCGCCTGAGGAGCTCAATGCTGATGAAAAAATTCGTCTCCAACTATGGGATTCGGATAAATACACGGCAGATGATGATTTAGGGAGAGTTGAGGTCGACTTGAAGGAGTTGATGCACAACCCGAAAACAAAGAACAAGATGTGTGACAGGGAGGACCGATTTAAGGGCCAAGATCCGAGCGAGAACATGCCCGGTACATTGACCTGGTCGGTCGGGTATTACGAGAAAACAAGAATCACGGAGGATCAACTTGTGAAGCAAAGCGAGGATAAGAGCATTAGGACAAAGGAGGACTTGAAGAAGCAGGTATCGGAAGCAGCAGAAAGAAAGCTGCGCGAAGCCACGGCACACGACGAGTCCAAGGAAGCTCATCAACAGAAAACACAAGATTACAAGGAACGAGAGAACGCATTGATCTGCGCATCTCCTCAAGACCCGAAATATCCAAGCGGTATTTTGTCAATCCAGATCCACAACATCACAGGCCTGGAAGTCGAGTCATTGCAAAAGAAGGAGAAGAATATGGAAAATAGCGACGACAAGGAAGATAAAGCCGAGCAATCAGATGACCTTCCCAGTAGTTATTGTACCATCGTCTTCAACCACAAGAAGATATACATGACGAGAACGAAGCCGAAGAATGCAAAGCCCTTCTTCAATGCCGGAACGGAGATTTTTGTTCGTGACTGGCTGACTGCTGAAGTCATGATCAGTTGTCGCGATAACCGGGAGCGTGAAGATGATGCTTTACTCGGCATTATCTACCTCCCATTAGCAAAGTTGTTCGAGAAAAGGAGTCAAGTAATGGACACGTATCCCTTGGTGGGAGGCATTGGCTTCGGCCGCGCGAGAGTTTCACTGGTATTCCGTAGCATCGAGCTGCAACTACCTCCGAATCTTCTTGGGTGGGATTATGGCACCCTCGAGTTGAAATCTCCCATTAAGCAAAAGGGAGACTTCCCTCAGGACTTGCTTCACCATCGCATCAAACTGCGCTCCAATTTAGCGAAAGTGAAGATGCATCCGCATGAGAACTTTTGGCGTCCCAAACACGACGATGAATCTCTCTTCCTCGCCTGTCGGAAGCGCTACGCCATGCCTCTGATTGTCGAATTTCGCAAATCGAGTATTGGACCAGATTCCACTCCAGCCTTTGCCGTCTTCTGGCTTCGTGAAATACCAGACGAAGAGGAAAAGATAATTACGATGCAGGTATGGCAAGGCGGAAAAGAAAACCTAAAGCGTGCAACGTTCTGCGCCGGATACCGAGGTCTAGAAGACGGTGAACAGCCATTGGGTGAAATTGAAGTTACCATGAAATTCTGGAGGGGTTTGAGTGGGTATCACAAGAGGTATGCCGAGAAGACCAATAATGCCGACATGAGAAATGTCATGGAGGTGCTTGATACTATCAACGACGAGATCCATAGTTCAGACGATGACGAGGACGATGAATCCGATTCCGATTCCGACTCCAGCATGGACGACCCTAACCACTCCAAGGTCAACGGCAATCGCGACAAAAAGACATCCAAGAAACTCGCGACACATACAAACCAATCCGACTCCGATTGCGATGACAACAATTCCACTTCAGAGGGTACGAAAAACCCAATCAAGAAAGCTAAGCATCTCAAAGATCAGATCATTCAAGGTCACAATGACTCTGACGATGGCGAGAGGGGTGTGGTAGGTATGGCGAGGGACTATAAGGATCACCATAAGCAGCTGCATCGAAAACACAGAGGGTTGATGCAGTGGAGAGCTGCAAGGACTGGGGGCTGGGCCTTGGGAAAAGTGAGAAGGGGGAAGAGAAAGATGGTTCAGGCGTTTGAACATACTGAGAAGGATCAAGGCGTTGAAACCGAGGTATAAAAATTTAAAGGCTGGCTTTGGACACTGAGATTTTGGGTGGAAAACTGGAATTGAAATTTCATAGCGAACAGGAAATAAGAATTGGTGGGAACTTCTTGTTGGATTAATAAAAAATACTTCTGAATGAATGTATTCTCTCGGTTCGGGGTCAAGGTGGGAATATGGTGCTGGGCGGTAATATTTGAAAAGAATACAAAAACAAATTACATGGTGCCCGGACCTTCCGGAATTCAACGCTTGCTCATTTCGCTTCTGTTCAAAATCTTCTCAAAACATCAACATCACCACCAAAGACTAGCGCTCTAACCTCAATACTCTCCCTCCCCTCCTCACCCTCCCTCTCCTCATCCACAAACGCACTATGTGGCACCCGTCTAGCCCACCCCTCCTTATCCACACTATCAAAACACTTAATAAGCAACACCTCTTCCGGCCTCAACCCCTCAGCATAATACCACTTCTGCCCCTCCGCATGCTTCACACTGTACGTCTCTCCTGCCCGATCCGGATATATCAGTCCAATTGGCACCAACTCGCTATCTTTTACACTTCTTGCATCTGCGATGGCGAGAGGATCTTTCTTAATAGTTTTAATTGGACGCCAGACGTTAATGATTTGGTAGCGGTGTTTCAGCAACTCTTCCGCTTCCTCAGGCAAGTGATGTTTGACTCTTTCTGGACCAGCTTTGTATGATTGGTCGATGTGGACGCGTTGGACGGGGCCACGGAGAGCTGCGGTCTCGGCTGTGGCAGAGGGGTTTGGGCGTCGAATTGTATGGTCGAAAATGAATACCTTATTCGCACCAGTCCTATTCTCTCATCAGCACTCTTCTCTCTCTCAATCTAATTCTATCACATTATACTTACGCCTTCTTCAAAATACCCTCAATCTCCCCATAATACCTACTCTTAATCTGTTCATCATCAACAAACTCCTTTTCAGCACTTTCATGCTTCACGACTTGAAACCCTGTTGTATCGAGGGAGTAGGCATCTTCGGAACCCCGGATATCGTGGATTGTGACTGTGTGAGGGGAGGTGGGGCGGTAGTAGGTTTCTGGGCGGCCGACGTAGGCGGGAGCTGGTGGGGAGCCGTCGGCGTTGGGGAGGAAAAAGTTTAGTATTGTTTGGACGTCGCGGGGAGTTTTGGTTGGTGGTGTTGTGGAGGCTTGAGGTGTGGGGATTGATTGAGGATGGATAGAGGATTGGTGGTTGGAGAGAAAGGCACTTTGTGCGTTCTGTGTTGCTGCTGTTGCCATATTGATTGATTCTCGATAATTATGTTGTGCAAGTCGTGGATTGAGAAGCGTCAGAATTGTGGTCTCTTTTCCGAATTGGCATTTTTTGGAGTTTATATGAAGCTTCTATCTGACTATCTAATCAGTCACTTCTTGTAACTGCATTTCAAATCAATGGTGCGACTTTCTGACCAAAATACGTGGTATCTGTATCACGAAAATGATGTTGCGTATTGCGTCATGTTTCGTCCAAGATAGTGGAGGGGTAGTGCGGGGTAGTTGTCAGATGAGACGAGGCATTATAAAGCAGAGGTTGATAATCAACTGAAAGTGTGAAGGTGACAGTCCGAGGCAGTGGTATGAACGATATGCTGTATACTCGCAAAATTTAGCAGGGCGTAGGGCGTGGTGGGCAGGTCTTGGCATGGCTGGCTTTGCGAGGGGGGATAGATCTCTGTGTAACACTTTCAATCTTCCACATTGCGACACATTTTATATCAATTTCTGTGGCTGACAACTAGTTACCGGATATAACGAGAGTGTGTCCGCGCAAGGGAATAATCAAAAATACCGTGAGTACTTTCGTATTTTCAAGTGTTGAAGCTCCCAAATGCCTCGCCTGGTCTACGAGAAATGATTTCAAATATAATTATTTCTAAAAGGATTCATTCTATCTTGTTTTCCTTTCGTTCCAGAATACTACTAAGGAAACGATTATTACTCTTTCTTCTGCCGTACCAGTTTCGTAATGGAGGTCCCATCTTCCAATACTGCCACCTCTTCCTCGATGTGGTAGCCTCTCCATCTCGGTAGTAACACAAACCAGATGTACCAATACAAAACGGTAAAGACAATCCTATAGGCCATCTTCAGTAAACTGGAACTTCACCATGTGAGATAAAAACACTTACAGCGCAATTCCAACAACAGCATAAGTAGCATGCCAAAAGCTCACATCTCCCTTTCCCTTTTCCGGCTTCGAGAAAGGAGCGAGAATAAGTGCAATACAAACGAATATCCTCAACCAAACGACAGGAAGCCACGCTTTGAAAGGTCTCTTCAATTCCGGTCGTCTCTTGCGGAGGAGTAGAAGTCCAATTGCCGTTGCCAAAGCCGCGAATTGACCCGGGTAGCCTTCAACATCAAGGATGAAAGCATAAACATCGCCGAGTGGTGGAAGTGCGATGACAAGAATAGAAGGGATGTAGTGTACTATCAGACCGCCAAGTGGTGAATTGAAGGGTCGTGAGGAAGAAAGTAGTGACGAATAAGGTAGAAACCCTTGACGTGCTATTTCTTGGTTTACTCGCGCCTAGTCAAAGATTAACTTCTCTCAGCAAGAGGTCCGGGAGTAGACTGTGCCGCGATGAACATACCAGCGCAAAAGTAACAACCATGACATTTCCCGCCGCCGAAACTGCAATAGCAAAAGGCAACACCGTCCTCCCAAACCCAGTCCCAAACACTCGTTCAAAAAACAACGCTGCAATCAACTCTCCACTCTCTTTGATCTCCGAAATTGGTATAACCATGAAATAAGCAACATTAACAACTAGATATAACGAACAAGCAGTAAACAAAGCCACCGGACCAACCGACTTGAGCGTCCTAACTGGATTTTGGACCTCGTTGAGAACATTATTGACGTTTGACAAACCAGCGTAAGAATAGAAGACCTTGAACAAACCGGTTGATACCACGCCCCAACTCCATACAGAATCCCGCCAAAGCTCTTCCCAGCGAAATATCTCGAATCCCGGCGTTTCTCCACGAGAAGTCTCAGGCCGGAAAATAACAACATAGATCCCCGACGCAGCCATGCACACAATCAAGAATACCTTAATCCAACCCAAGAAATTTTGGATCTTAATCCCAACACCAACAGAAACTCCATGCACAACAGTAATCGTCGTCATAAGCCCAACCGCCAAACCCTTCTGCGCCCACTCCTCCGCCTCCCACCCCATCCCAAAAAGTACATATCTCCCAAAAACAATACAATTGCTAGCCGTAAACCCCAACAGCACCGCCTGCGCCGCAACCAACGTACTGGCCAAGAACCTCGGATGCTGGTACGTAAACTCGAGATAGACTTTATCGCCGCCTGATCGTGGAAGCATGCAGCCATATTCGAGCGAGATTGCTAAAGAGCATGCTGCGAGGATTGCGCCGACGATCCAAAGGAGGAGGGAGAGTCCGATGGAACCGACGGAGGAAGTTATGGAGCCTGGTGTGGCGAAGATTCCGGAGCCGATAACGCGGGAGATTATGAGAATGTAAGAGCCGGTCCAGGTGAGGCTGCGGCCGAGTGTGGATGTTTCTGGGAGAGTGTCATCTTCGGTGGTGCGGTGGGGAGGTACTGGCGATGGCTGCTGGTCTTGGGGAGGAGTGAAAGTGTCGTTGTTGCTGGTGGTGTTTATGCCAAGCAGTGGCTCTTGTTCAAGGTCGGACATTTTCGCGCTACGGTTTTTTGATCAAAAGGTCATAGAACTTGATCGCCCATTTCGATGAATATAAGGAGCAAAATAAGGAATGATTAATCTTATCCTTGCGGCACAGACATTGTGCACATGCTGTGTTTCGCATTGCGACGATTTGTAAGGTTAGTCTCGCACGCAATTTTGATAAGGATGGCGACCACCACCAGCAGTCAAGCAGTTCGGGAATTCAGGCAACTACCGAATTTGATACATGAACGAGGTGTGAGGGATAATTGAACACTATCCCAGTTCAAAAACCCGCAATCAACCATTTCCCGTGTAGACTCTAAGAACTAGTGCAAATCCCCCGGCTTTGCTGTCGCTTAGGGAAGGGCGGGCGGCTTCCTGAAAAGGACTCTCGCTTGACGAAAGATGAGCAAATAAACGTCGCATACTTTGTGCCACATTTAGACTTCAAGGAGTTATACCTTCGTTCTTGTCCTGAAGCACAAACGGCATGGAATTTTGTCGCGGGAAGCAAAACTAGAGAAGGGTGATGATTTGAGGTGTTGGAGGCGGGAAGTGGTCGAGACAGGACCGTAAATCATCACCTCTATGACAGGATAGGAACGGTCGACTGGAAATATACAATGAGGAATAGTTCGGAAAAATAAATTTGATTCGAGTACAGTCACCCCCGCTCAGATATCCAACGCAAGTCGCTCAGCATAATAATACAAACAAGTGACTCTCTTGAGCACCAAGCCACAATATGTTACTTAAAGGTCAAAAGGGTATCGGCTCAAAGAACAAGATGCGCAAACATCATCCCCTTAGATAACGTGATGATTGTCGTGCCGTCCAAGAGGTCTAGCTCTCTTCGAGATGTTGTGTGCCTCCTTTTGCTTGATCTTGGCAAGTCTCGCCCTGTCAAAGAATTAGTACTCAATTCATAATTTAAGTATAAATCAACAACGTACTCCTCAGAGGCCTCTCTCTCAATCCTCTTAACATGTTCCCTCGCCTCCTTCACAGCAGCTCTTGCATGAATTAATGCCTTATCCGCATCCCGCTCCATCCGTTCCGCATTCTGCACCCTTTCTCTTGCAGCAATTATCGAAGCATCTTCTCCTCTTCGATGAAGGAAGCCGGATCGTTGAGGCGAAGTGTTGTTGTGTGTTGTGTGGTGGGTAGTAGTTGTGGTGACTGGTGAGATTGACCGCCGACGATTGAAGAGCGTGCTGCTGCGATGGACTGTGTTGGTTTTCTCTAGGACCGCTGGTGCGACCTCTGTTTGTTTGTGGGAGAAGAGACCCATTTTGTCTAGTGTTTATGTGGGACTTTTGAGCTTGTGTTGCTTGGAAAAGCTTAAAAGGTGGCGCTGAAATTTGTATAAATTGGCGTTCTTGAAGTGGAGAATGATTAAGTAACAAATCTTTACGTCTCGTCCCAGGACCATCCTTTTAATCCTCCAAACCCCTCGAACATCCCATGATGTTGTGCTCCCGAACAGGTTTTTGGGGAGGATCTACCTGGGCCTGATACGTGACGTCACTTGGCATGGACGCGACTTCCCCCCTGAAAGGCGGATGCAGGGGTAATAAGCGAGTGAAAATGGGAGGAACCGTCTGTTGTCAAACTTTATTTCATGAAGGCGTGCAGTTGGTGAGCGATAGGTGTTGTCGTGCTGACCAGTTTGGAAGTTTTGATCGGTCCTGAATTAATTTCCATTGAGGATTGGGTGTCCTTAGCTCGTCTAGCATCTCCATTTCCATTCTGGCATTTTGCGACGAGTCAAAATTTTCCGCTGAGATGTTGTCAAGTATTTGCTTCTCGGTTTTATTAACTGCTACAGGACATTCCAATTGCGGACATATGTGTTGAACTGATTGCGATTTAAGACGAAGTGTTTCTGGTTGTTCGAGGCTCTCCACTATGGCGTTTTGCGTCAATGGGCAAGTTTTTGTCGACTTTGTGTTGGGCTTTTGCTTTCCTTCTCTAGCCAGTGGTACAAAACATTCTAGATGAGCTTTTTCATGCTGCACTGGTATCAAGGACAGATGTAGTGTCTTTGGCTCGTTAGGTGCGACTATCATTGCCTTTTGTGTGGACTTGAAAGGCAGGGTGTCGCGAGCTGGCTCCGAATTTCTCATCGCTGGTACAAGAAACTCTGATCCTGGGTTAGATGATCGCGCCAAAAAAGTTGGGCTTTGGACAGGTGTAAGGTTCACAAGAGTCGGCCGAGGAAGACCGCGTCTTTCCCTTCTCGATGGAGGGGGCGCTGATATTTTGACCGCTGCGGAAGTCATATGAGCCAGTCCAGGATGTCTTAAGATTCTGGCATTTCGTGTCGATTCGAATTCAGAAATCCACGTCGTGGTTTGGGCGGTATTTCGCTCCCCTGCTATCGCACTTGGAACGAAAGATTTGGCTGTGGGATTGAATGATGGCTTGGGAGAAGCCGATTTTTCAACCACCGCAGGACTCGGACGAGCGAATCGAGGCAGATCGGGCTTCTCCATTGGGGCCATTTGCGCCGAATTCGAAGGTCCCACCAAGTCTTTGAGGGATATCCGCTCCACACTTCCAGCATCTGAAACCAAATATTGGTCTCCCGGATCCGAATATGGCTTAGGAGGAGCTTCAATCTTGACCTTTTCGGCACTCACATTCGCCGGCCTCTCTAAACCCAGCGGCTGCTCATATATCGGAATATCCGCACGATAACCCAACGCCTGCCTTTTTGGTTTCCAAAGCTCCCTCTCATCCGTTTCGAATTTCAACATGCTCACTAACCGATTATTGTTCTCCGCCTCAACCATTGTAAATCCGTCCTCCTGACGATCCCTCGAAATAAGCGCAAGCATAAGGAGCACATACATCGTGTATGTCGCATCGTTACCTGCATTGTGTAAATCGTGCTTGTTATATGGCCAATTTACTCTCTCTAAAACAGAAGCGACTGTCCACCGTTCTTTCGTTTCTCTTTGTCGGAGTAAAGCTCGAGGATTGAAGACCTTCTTGGCGAGGAGATGCGTGTCAAATATCGCAACGACGTGGGCTAAACTAGGTATATCGAGGCCAAGTCGTTTCAGGACTTCTAAGTCATATTTCGGAGAGTGACCCACAATTGCAACCTTTCTGAAGAAGGCAGGGTCCCTGTCGTCCTTGATGCTTATAGCTTTCTCGACCTTCCTCCAGACCTGTTCCCACTTGATTTTTCTCGTTTTGGCGAAAAGACATTCCTTGAAATCCGTGAAGTCGCAGCCTTCGAAATCCTCCGAATTATGGACGGTAGACCATTGCGTGGTAGTGATTGGTGTGGAAATTGCGGTTTTGCAGGCCGAATGTAGGTGTCGTGTGTCGAAGGTTGAGATTCCTACCTCTCGAACTCGTGGGTGTGGCTGGACTCTTTCTTCGCGGGAGACTTCGAGGTCGATTGAGACGAGGATTACGTCGCGAGGAAATTGGTTATCGTCGTCGTCGTGGAGCTTAAGCATGTGGTGTAAGCGGGAAAGGGTTTCGCCTTGGCGTAGTTCTCTTTTCGGGAGATCCATCATGAAATGATGATCGTTGAGAAATTGGTTGCAGAGAAGCTTTCAATATTAAAGATGCACAGGATTTAAGCATCAGAGTTCTGTATTTGTTCATAATTAGAAAATAGACTGATTGTATAGAATGTGTGAGGTGTTAAAATGGTGTGCGGGGCGGGCCGTCGTGTTGAGCTAAACACCCATTTTGGTAGCAAAAAGAGGATTATAATGGGAATCTGACGCAGGATCAAACTAGCTTTCGCACTAGGAGCAACGAGCAAAGACTGACTTCTTTTCAACGTGTTTCTTACACTATACTGAATTCTTTCATTAGGTGACGTGGGAAGTCAGTTTTTTTGGACTTCGTATACTTGATGATATTAAGACACCTATATCGCAAAAGGGGATTCAATATATCAGATTAGAGGACATGTCCATACGTCTGATGATTAATGGATATTTAAATTTCGGTGCTGATTCGTTGCAAAGGTGAGGTGCAAATACATTCACGAAACTTCTAAAATTGTAATTAGTGGCTGAATCGCCACTCAGCGATTCTCTATTCACGGACACAACCCCCTTGCGATATAAAACCCATTCTGGTATGATTTTTACGCGATCTTGCCTAACATATCAACCACACACAGTTCTGCTTGTTCAAAATAAAGAGTCTAAATTTAATCGCAAGAATAAACTCTCAATACATCCCACCACAAACATGCACCATTTCTGGCGCTGTTACGCCCTTACAAACCACCTCCCACTAGCTACCGGGACACCAAACGAATACACAAAACATAGCATACTACCGTGCGGAAAGAACAATAAAAAATCTTGGCCCAAGCACAACGGGTTAGTGGCTACGAAGAATTGTGGACGATGTCAAACGAAACGATGTGTGGGGTGTAAGCATAGTTGGCCGAGTGGTTAGTGGATGGGAATGGGGACCAGGGGAGGCGGGGTGGGAAGGGTAAATAAAATGGCAAGGGAAGGTGTATGGATGTTTGGAGAGGGAGAATGGAAGGTTAGGGGTGCTTAGAATTTGTGGCTTTGAGTTCGAGGCGTGTCGGTCGGAGATGGTTGTGAATGTATCAAGTATTGGCATGGAATCATCTCATTGCGACAGAACAAGAAATATATACCGTGAAGTAAAGAGCGTGAACAAAAGATGCAAAATGTCAAATTGTAACAATCTAGCCACATCCCCTTCACCCACCCTGCTATTCACACCAACCATGTTCCCCTCCCTCATAACACGTATCCCAAGAATTTCGCCTACTCATAAACATAACAAAACGGCCCATCAGTAACACTAACTAAATCCTTAATCTGATAAACCTTAGCTGCAACATTGCTTATGTCCACATTATCCGTCAATTTCGCCGTCCCACCTCCCATCATACTAGTCCCCCCAGAAATAACCTGTATCCGATTTGGCAAATCCTGACTCTGCCAAATAGTCCACAGTCTATCAATGCCCCCATGGAGTAAGAAAAACGCCGGATCACCAGGACTGGTGTAGAAATCTCCACCTGGGTCAGAGCCGATGGTGAAATGTGCGGAGCCGTGAATGCCTTGGGAGCCGCCTACTGCGCCGCCGTTTTGGAGGGTGTTTTGGAAGGGACCGATGGTCTTTTGGCCCGTGATTAGCGTTACGAGGTTGGCAGTTGTGCAGTATTTTATTAGATTGGGGCCGAGGTCGCGGCGGAGACAGCGGGGGTTGTCGCCTAGGCCGTTGGAGGCTGGGTTCCTGGGGGGTGCTGGGTCGGCGATAGGGGAGACGGGGCTGTTGGGTGTTAGCATGGAGCTCTGTAGATGGCTCTAGCGATGTGACTGGAGTGCTATCAAGGAGATACTGCAGGATGAAAGCGAAGATGAATGGAGTCTTACCCAAGGTGAACTGTCATGCTGCGATATGTTAGCTTTGTTTAACCGTGCAAATGTCGTGGTGAACTTACTTCTTGAACGGTCCTGTCTTTACACACCCACCACCATTCTGCGCTGGACCAACTGAAGTCGCCTTGTGGGTGACCTTTTCCCCGTTGCCGCCCATACTCGAGTCTGATCCGTCGAATATTGGGGACTTCTCTGGATCTTGCCATCTACCATAATCCCAATACTAGAAGAATTAGCCAAGACTGGAGAGAGGCATCTCCGGTACCTACTGGTTGAGTACCGTCGTATCCACATTCATTGATAAGTGCCTGTTCGTATGCCCAAGTGAAGTATCTATGCCACGATAGAAAGTTGCCCTGACGTGATAATTAGTCGCATCCCCTTTGCTTGGCTTAGAGCAAACATACTGTTCCGTGAATTTGCAGCGTTTGCTGAATGTGTGTTAAGACGAAATCATCATATCTTGACTTGGCCCCAGGGAACTTTCCAGCGGGCATTTTGGATGGTGCAGCCTGCAGACAAAGCACGGCCTTGATGTAACTCTTTCGTTGATCAACGGTGAGGTCGCCCCTGGACATTGTCAGTAGGTGCTTCTACTAGGCACTTCCAAACGCTTCATACCATTCCTTACGGACTTTTAGCGTCGCTTTGGTGCATGTTGTTGACTTGGCGAGCTGGGCGTCGATTGCAGCCCGACCTTTAGTCTGGAGGTCCCCAAGAGCGTCGCCTTGTACAACATCTGCGAAAAGACTCAGGAAGGGAAGGGCTAAACACAGGCTTTGGCGGAGAAACAGCATTATGACGGTCTTGACGACAAGAACAAGAACCAAAATATACGAAACTACGCCACTTCGTAGGAGTCAAGTATCGAGAGCGAACACAAGCCCCTTTAGATGTCAACCTTATACTGAGCAAAAGCACCATATTGTGCGGCTCGCCAAGTTCTTCACTTTCAATGATACCCGGACCAGAGGACCCGACAGTTGGAATCAGGCTCTATTCAGTAATAGATCTAGGATCGATCTCGATGGAAGGATGTGACCTTCCATATTCGCTTCTTGGTCAAGTGACCAGCTCGCCATAAAAACCATGTTGCAAAAAACTATCGGGATGAGGTGCCGTAGCCCTAGCATGAGGACTACCGACAGGCTTGTTGGAAACAACGCACTTGATTAAATCCTGAGTATTGTGCGAATCAAGGCAAAGTATATATAAACATTAATCTGTTTGGCTGCGGATATGAGGAAAATTGTGTGGGGTAATTGTGGGGTATGGGGTACCCTGCCTGTCCAATTTTACTTCTGATAGCCAAAATAAGATTGTTCTTAGCCGATAGTCCCAGGAATGCAACATCGTCTGCACGTCCGATTTCCAGATTGCAAACACTTTGTGATAACAGTCGGCAGTTTGTGATCGCACAGATCTCGTCTGAACTGCGCGTCTATAGGCTTGCCAGACTTGGTTTTGGGACAGCCTTGGCACATGGCGGTAGACTGTTCGCACATGGCTCCGAGCGATCGTGCATTGCAGAGCATCTGGCATAACCCCGCAGATTGATTCCCTGCTCATCTGGCAAGTGGTAGCACAGGCTTTTGTCGAATAAGAACAGCCTTGTGCTTTACCGTCTAAATGTCGACTCGTCAGCTGGCGGTCGTTCTTCCTTGCCCTTCTTCGGCCAATTCCTGGCGATATCGATTGCATCTCTCGGCGCCCAAAACTCGAGAAACAGGAACAAGAGGTAATCGATGACCACGCAGAGGCAAAATAGCTTGCCGGCCCAAATGCCGCATCCGTAGTAACGTTTTAATCGATCGATTAGAGCAAAGCTCTGAACTCCTGCTCTTCCTCTTGTCGCGCACCAGCTCGCCGCGTCTGCAGCCTCATACCCGTAGAAGTCTGCTTCGCTCAATGCGCCAGTGATCCCATCATATACTCTTTCGGTCCTCTCGGCCACGTCTGTCCACGAATACATCATCTTCACCTGGTCGTGGAACTTTTCAGTTCGCACTCTGTTGGATCTGAGAGAAGCAATAGCCTTGCCCGTCGCCGCAACAAGGTCGTCTTCTTCCGGCTTCGCAAAAACAGTCATATGTGCGGGGAGAACTTCCGGGATGCCACCAACCTGCGTGCAGACCACATAAAGACCGCAGCTGGCTGCCTCGACTATAACCGTTCCGAAAGCTTCTGTCAGACTGGGATGAAGATAAATGTGGCCGCGAACCATGACATCACGCACTTCTTCGTGTCTGACAGGCCCCAGCATTTCAACCCGATCCTGCAGCACATTCCTTTCCAGCATCTGTTCGAGGTCGATCGCCTTCGGGCCCGAGCCAGCGATTATGAAGCGGACATTTGGATGAGCCGCGAGAATTCGTGGGATGGCAGCAACCAAGAGATCTGTTCCTTTATTGTAGAATAGCCGCGAAATTACAACGATCGTGATGGTGTCATGGGGACCGAGATGCTGAGGCATCGGCATAACCTGGTGGCCGGAATCTCTACCAAGATCCGCAGGATATGAAGGATGGGAAAGAGGACGAAAGTTCTCGGCGACAACAGCGTTGGGAATCACGGATACCATAAGAGGGTCGAGGGATGCACGAAGAACAGTATTTTCTTTGCTGTGGAAATCAGCGGAGATACTCAACATCGGATTGCAAGAGGCCTACCATGTATGACTGACACAAATAACATGATCAACGTCGCTCAATATAAATTTGAGAAGTTTATTGGTGAGGATGCTGGCTGCATCTGCAAAGCCGAATAGCGAATGATCCGAGAAGACAGTCCTCAGACCCATTGTCCTTGCATGCAGGATGGCTTCGTGGCAGAGACTACTCAGACTGCCATGGCCATGCACAATCTCAATTTGTTCTCGTATAACAATGTTGCGAAATATTGGGAAGAAGGAGAAGACGGTGGGAAAAGTCGATGCACGATAGATGACGAGGAAAGGAACATGGTAGACCTTGAGCCCATTCGTGAGGTATCGGACTCCAGTTCGTCCTTCGTATGCATGAGTGATTACAATGACCTTGTGCCCTCGATCGATGAGTTTGGTGGAGAGTTGGTAGATGTGACTTTCGACGCCGCCGGGTTGGGGGAAGAAGAAGTCACTGACCATCGCAATATTATACGATGTTCTGTTGGCGTGCGGCGACGTCGCCTTGGGCCGTAAAGGCCCACGTAGAGATTCCATACTACTGCCCGCAATTCATGCTTCTCGAGATGCTCGAATTCGTGGGATGGCGATTCATTTCGTGGTGTTGAAGTGTCGTGGTTTCGCAGCAGAAAAAGCTGCGACGTTGCCATTCAGGAGACGCGACCGCGATCGAAGCTTGTGAGCTCGTGTGGGGAAGCCTGCGGTTGTGGTCGTCGCTGGTCACCGGAAACTTTTCTGCAACTCAAATTCTCCCAACTCAGATTACCACATCCTCTTCCCCAGCTTTGTGGATTTTGAATGTGCCGCAACAAGCACAATGACTTCGCAGATATACTCTCGATATGTTCCTCCGGCCAAGAAGCAAAAGATTGCAGTGCCGACGCAGAACCCAGCTCCTCTTGAGACCGCAGCACCCCATCCGGCCCCACCTCAACCATCAACTCGAAATGATGCCTCCTCGACATATGCCAGATACATACCACCGTCGAAGGCGAGGAAACAGACAATTTCAACCTTTTCAGAAGTTAGTACATCTATAGCGGACACAAAATCGGACACCCATGTAAACAAGAGAGGCCATGAAGAACCTGTTGAAGAGCGAAAGTCGAAAAAGCCCAAGAAGATAAAAGAGAAAAAGAAAGACATATTGAACGACAATGAGGTAGAGGAAACACCGGCGGGAGTAGAGGTGGTATCGACGCCGGCGAAGACGATGTCGCACAAGAAGGAGAAACCTGTGCAGAAAGGGGATATCTCTAACCCCGCAGAAGAGGATATCGATGCAGACAATAGCAAAGAAGATGAACGGCATAAGAAGCTAATGAAAAAGCGTGAGAAGTCCTTGAAGAAAGCCGAAAAGCTGGAAAAGAAGGCCATGGAGGAAAAGGAAGCAGTTGGTGGGGCCGAGGAACCTTTGGCTAACGCTCCTCCTGAGATTCATGATCTGGGACCTCTTCCACAACCTGAACCTGTGCCAGAACCTCCCATTCAGCCAATTTCATCCTCACTTCCTCTATGGCTGGCTGAGCCTATTCGAGTGACGCCAACTACCACAGCACAGTTTGCGGATCTTGGTATTAGGTCTGATATTGTGGATCAATTATCTTCGAAAGGTTTCAAAGAAGCTTTCGCAGTCCAGGCTGCCGTCTTACCACTTCTCCTCCCTGGACCTTCTCAGAAACATGGCGATGTTGTTGTTTCGGCTGCTACAGGTTCTGGAAAAACGCTTGCATATGTCTTGCCAATGGTGGAGGACATCAGTAAAAGTACAACCACAAGATTACGAGGACTGATTGTTATGCCCACTCGAGAACTTGTCAGCCAAGCCCGAGGCGTAGTGGAAATTTGCGCTGCGGCATTCTCTAGTGGTTCAAGAAAACGTGTAAAGATCGGAACAGCAGTTGGGCACGAAATATTCAAGACAGAGCAACAAGCACTTATGGAGCAGGACCTGGTATACGACCCGGAACAATATAGGCAACAAATTGCACATGTGAATGCCAAATGGGACGGCTCAAATTGGGGGAGTGATAGGGAAGACGAGGACCTTTGTGATGAGGAAATAATTTCCTCGCTGGAGAACCACGTATTGTCACCCACTCCTAGGATCGACGTCCTCATCTGTACTCCTGGCAGACTGGTTGAGCATCTCAAGTCGACCCCTGGATTTACTTTGGAGCATCTGCAATGGCTCGTTGTTGATGAGGCCGACAAGCTTTTAGATCAGAGCTTTCAACAGTGGCTGAATCTTGTTATCGGAGGTTTGACCTCGACATCACGCCCAGGTCACCAAAGAAAACATGTCCGCAAAGTCGTCTTAAGTGCTACCATGACGCGGGATATTGGGCAACTGAACGAATTGAAGCTGTACAGGCCAATATTTGTTGCTCTGGAAGGATTTTCTAGCCAGGAAATCACCACGCTTGAAACCTCTCAAGCACACGTTCTTCCTTCGTTATTGATTGAAGCGGCAATGAAAGTTGATGATGAGAGTATCAAGCCGCTTTATCTGGTTGAACTTCTTCGGAGAGAGAAGTTGCTCCCAGAGGCATCTTGCAAGAACTCTTCTCATCTTGAAATTTCCGACTCAGACATACCAGAAGAATCTTCTTCAGGCTCCAGCTCATACTCTAGTTCAGACTCGAGCTCCTCGGATGATTCTTCATCAGATTCGGAATCTTCTAGTGACGAGGGACCTAGTGCTAGCCTCGTAGTGCACACCCCCAAGGCAAGTCAAAGCGAGGATGTTACGTCGTCCGCTCCTCGTGGTGTTTTGGTTTTTACCAAATCAAACGAGACTGCAGTTCGCCTCGGTCGCTTGATTTCCATCATGGAACCGAATTCGTCTAATTCCATTGCCACACTCACATCAACAACTCGAAGCTCAACTCGCCAAGAAGTACTTAGATCTTTCGAAGCTGGCAAGCTTTCTATTCTCATCGCTTCTGATCTCGTTTCTCGTGGTCTAGATATTCCCAATCTAGCACATGTCATAAATTACGATGTCCCAATGAGTGTTCCAAGTTATGTACACCGAGTAGGAAGAACGGCAAGAGCGGGAAAGAAGGGGCATGCATGGACTCTTTTCACCGGCATTGAGGCGTGGTGGTTTTGGAATGAGATTGGTCGATCCGGCACGGTGACACGACCAGATTCTTCAAAGGTTTCTCGGGTCAACATAAGTGCATCTCATTTCTTGGAGCAGCAAAGGAGCGCATACCAGGCCGCCTTGGATGAACTTCAGGACGAAGCACGAAAGGCGAAACCGAAACGGCCTGCGAAATAAAAAAATAAAAAAATCACGAATATACCTCATCCATTCCGGACTTCCTGGTCTCTCTCTCTTCGCGTGATCTTTCTTCTTCAGTGCTTTTATCAATGGCTAAAATGTTGTTGAAGATATGTCTCTACTTCGCATTACGTCGCGATATCATGGACGATTCAGCAGGCACCAAGGTCCGTTGCATACGGACCTGTCTCCTGTTGACCAAACAGAACTTTCCAGTCTTTCTTGATAGGCTGCAGGTAAAGGATATTCTGGAATCTAAAGCGTGGGGTATAGCTGTCAGTATTATTATCCTGTAGACCACTCTGCATGACAAGCTTCGTTTGAGTTCTGATGGTTGCTGATCTCTTTCCCAAAGCCACGGGTACTGCCATGGGGAAGAAGTCCCAGACTGAGATCCATCTCCCAATTTCTAGGTGATAGGAAAACCACAATTCATCCACGACTACCTTGAAATTATATCCTGGGGAGAGAGATGGCCTCTCCAAACAGAATTGTCCTCGAGGAAATCTCGCTCCACTGAATTGAACCGCAAACTCCCCTCTTTTCAGACCTCTACTCTTAATTACAAGTCTGTCCTAAGCATCGTCATCGACGTTGAATTGAGAACTTGCGACTCCACCATGGATGCACCTGATCCATCCTGGGAAATTTTCCTATCATGGCTGCGACCACTGGTTCATCATCCCGAATCTTTATTTTGTGGAGCAAGCCGAGGGTCCGAGGTGTTTTCTATTTCTTCTCTCGAAGAGTTGCGGGGTCGATCTGCCCCCGCATTTTCAGGAGACGGTTAAGCTTAAATAAGGAGAAGATCTACCGGATCCGTCGATGCCACGGCTTGCAAGCGCCAGAACTAACTGCAAAAATCCCATCTTGTAGTGGGTTTTCCAGCGCCACACTGGATATACCCTTTCCGGCATTTGAAATGCCTTGGTTGCGGAACGCCACTGGTCAAGCCACTGATCTCCATGGCTTGGAATTCCAGATTGCGTTATTGGACAATGAGTTCTGCACCCCTTTCCACTACTGCAATCTTTATTTGCAATACACTTATGAGACCCCAGAATGGTAAGAGCCCTCAGATAGGTTGACACATCCCGGGCAGAAATTTGAGCGCTCCGAGGCTTGACTTCACAGAACTGACTCCTATGACAGAACCGGATGATGCGATCTTCCATTCTCATCTACCCAGGGTGTGGTGGGTATCAAGGCCAGCTGTGGACTACTTCTATACAGCATTTTAGAAGATCACGCCAAAAACATAAGTTCTTAGCTGGTGCTTCTGGATTTTGTGGGCGAAGGATTATATCTATCTGCCTGCTCCCTTTTTTCACACATTCTGGTTCCCGATAAACAGGATCTTTCTCTCCTTTCGTCTCGTCAAGTTTATATCTACCTTCACCATGAAGTACGCTTTCGGTCTCGTCGTCTTAGCCTCATGTGCCATAGAGGTTCTTGCCTTCCCCTCAGCAATGTTTGATCTCTCAATGAACCCAGAGGAAAAGCGAAACATTGCCAACCTTGCAGCACAAATTGAAGAGGACGCCAAGGTACGACGTGCTGGGACACCTCTTGCTCCTGGATTCTCGGCTTCACAGCAATACGTTTCAAATCAAGGCGCCCATGTTTTCGTGGCTCCAGGACCAAATGACCTGCGAGGTCCTTGCCCAGGGTTGAATGCGATGGCAAACCACAACTATATCCCACACAACGGCGTTGCCACAATAACACAATTTATTCAGGGAACATACGATGGTAAGTTGTCTCATGAATTCTTCTCCGTACTCTGCTGACTAATTTCAGTATTCGGTATGGGCACTGACTTAGGAACTTTCCTTACTGTCTACGGTGCCGTCCTTGACGGCGATCTCACATCCTGGAGTATTGGTGGGCCATCAACTGGTTCGCTTTTGAGCAGTATCGGCCTTCTCGGCACACCTCAAGGCATTTCGGGATCCCACAACAAGTATGAATCGGATGTATCGCCAACACGTCCGGATTTGTACCAATAGTAAGTCACCTGACGCCCTCTCTTCGCACTGTGCTGACAACCACCAGCGGCAACGACTACAAACTCATCATGTCCCAATGGGAGGAAATGTACGCCCAACCCCTCGGCCCTTACGGCTACGACCTCACAACCCTAACCTCCTTCCGCGCCAAACGCTTCCAAGAATCCATCGACAACAACCCCTACTTCTTCAACGGTCCCTTCTCCGGCGTGGTCGTGCAACCCGCGGCCTACACCTTCATCTACCGTTTCATGGCCAACAAATCAGCCGAGTACCCAGAAGGCTACCTCAACGCTGATGTTCTCAAGTCGTTCTTCTCTATTACTGGTACCCCAGGAAATTTCCAGTGGACGGAGGGCTATGAGAAGATCCCTGATAATTGGTATAAGCGTGCTATTGGTGATGAATATACGATTCCGTTCTTCGCGCTGGATCTCAATGCTGCTGCCCTTGAGTATCCTCAGTTCTTGTCCGTTGGTGGTAACACCGGCAAGGTTGATACTTTCACTGGAGTCGACCTCACAAACGTAACAGGCGGTGTATACAATCTTCAAACTTTGGCGCAAGGGAATAACGCGGCGTGCTTCGCTTTCCAGTTTGCTCAGCAGGCTGCTCCGGACATTCTTAAGGGCTTGTTCTCGGGCATTACGAAGCCGCTTGCGCAACTTAATGATGCGATGGGCAAGGTTTTCTCGGAGATCAGCTGCCCGCAGTTGCAGGCTATTGATACGAGCCAGTTTAAGAATTATCCTGGTTCGAAGGGCTCGTACTAAAAGTTGGTTGGGCGTTGTTGACACATAGGAGCGGAGTTGGGGTCCGGTATTCTATTTCGTTCTTTCAATTGTATATATTTTTCTTCTATATATGTCCATAATGAAACTCCCAACTGCTCAAATCCTCATCGACATATTTCTGCCTCCCATTCCAATCCCCAATTCGTGCTCGGATAACTCATAACGCCTCCCCCATTGTCTTCCTTATGGCCCCACACCCCTCGCATCCCTCTCGCTTTGCCACTCCTCAGGATACCAAATAAACACCCCGCCCCCCTCCTCATCATCATCAGGAATTCTATGACAAAAATCGCCCAACTTTTCCCACCCCAACTTCAAATACAACCTCTCGCCAGCAGGAGAAGCTATAAGACCCATGATGGTCTTCTCTCGTTGAGCGATTGCCATACCGCTTTGCATCAATTTTCGTCCTATGCCTAAGTTTTGATACTTTGGATCGACGATCAAGGTTTCTACCACCCAGCGATCTTGGCGCTCAGGGTGAGCCGTCGCATCCCAATGAATCTTAGCATCCTCAGTGATCCATTGACCAAACGTCGCAAGCGCTTTCTCATCAAAAGCCTTGGCTGGGAAGAGCCAGTTCTCAACTTTACCGAAGTAATAAAAAAACCAACTCAACACCCACATCCACGCCCTCGCCCACCACCCTTTCCCCCGTACCCAGTCCTGAGCACCATCATCCTCACCCAACCTCACAAACTGTACAAAGCCCACCACCTCCTCCTTCCCCTCCTCCGACGTTAAACAAGCGACAACCGAATAAGCCCGTTCATTCAAAAGTCGTCGACGGATAGTTTGGTTACGCCCGCGAATGAGGTCGTTAGGGTATTTGTGGGCGAGGGGCGAGAGAAAGCGCTCGACGGAGGTGTTGGCGTAGGCGGAGGTTGTCATTCGTCCAAGATGTGCGCAATCTGAAAGTTTCATGGGTCGGAGGCTTATTTTGGGCTTGGGTACAGGAACATTTTTGGAGAGATTGCGGTGGGTTAGTGTGGAGGCCATTTTGGTAGTTGATGGGGAAGATGGATTCAGGTTCGAAAGGTTTCAGACTTTGGTTTGGAGATATAGTTACGACGGTTTGAGGCATTTGATGTTGAAGTGGTGAAGCGGGTCATCTATCAGGCAGCACCGGCTGTGGAGCCTGATGTGTTATGGACCTTCCTAATTGATATAACTTTTTGAATGAGGCATTCTTCTCGGCTCTCCCTGAAAGTAATCTTTGAACATGAACAGCAAAACATTGATTTGAGGTTATTCACAAATGCAATCTGTGCAACCTTATTTTAAGATGTGGTTGGCGGTTAATAATCACGTGATATCGATATTCTAACATGCCGTGTTGCAATCTCTGGCACAACTCTTGGCCAGTTGGGAACGTAGTATCACGTCACGGGAATCGCAAACAGAACTCAATAGGGTAAATCAAGTATATTGACAACTGTACAGAATAAACTACGAGGGCATTCAGGCCACATATATGGTCTGCAAGTGAGACGTGCTTGAAACAGTGCCAGGCCAGTGCCAGGCCACTGTCTGTGCCTCAGGCCACAGGGCACACTTCAACAATGTGGTTGGCGGTT
Source organism: Halenospora varia (assembly GCA_020726485.1). Lineage (NCBI taxonomy): Eukaryota > Fungi > Ascomycota > Leotiomycetes > Helotiales > Solenopeziaceae > Halenospora > Halenospora varia. Next base: position 49,687 of record JAHEWH010000055.1, read on the forward strand.
AATAATCACGTGATATCGATATTCTAACATGCCGCACGGCAGGGGCAGCTCATTGACCAATGAGGGCTCATAGTCGATCTCAATTCTAAAAATCGTGGCGTTCTTCCAACAACTTTCTCCTCTCCTTTCAGTCTTAGAGTGCGCGCACTCTCTAGCTTTATCCTCCCGTCTATCACGCCCGATCTGACTGCACACCTAATTTAAATCTATTTGATATACACAAAATGGAGTTGCTCTTTGTCGGTCAGATCGTAGAACTCCTCATTTCGAAGCACAACACTTGCTTCTCCGCTTTCCTCCAACTTTCTTGCGCGTTTGTTGTTCAACCAAGTGATGTAAGTATAATAGAACAATGGCAGAATACAAGATATCGAGAAACAGATCATCATGGTCTTGAAACCTGTGGGATATATTGGTGCTTCGCTTCCAAGGAAGAACTGCGGACCAATCACGAAGCCAGCACTATATCCAAGAAACATGAACGCGGTACTCGTTGTTCGTTTTGTGTGTCCGGCGACATTTGAGTTCGTCATTGCCCATAACATTGGAAGTGTTCCATTCGTGAAGTTGGTGCAGTAGAATGCAATGAGCCTGCCAACCTTGTTGGACTTTGGAAGAGAGTAGACCAAACCAGCGCCTATTGCGGCAGGAGTATTGCATATGACTTGCATGATGCATCGCATATTCGGATAGTAGCTCGTCACGAGTCCAGCGCCAAGGAGTCCGATTATTTCAGTGAGACCAAGTGGCATATTCAGCAGACTGCTTTCGAAAGTCCCGTAGCCGAATCCATTGATGACGAGAGAGCCAAACTAGCAAGGTCAGCATAGAATTTTCCCCGATCAATGGAAGACTCACACTTGCAACTGCAGTAGTCGGAATAATCCACACAATCGTAAAGACAAGCGTCCACCACACCTTCGGATCCAGAATCGCCTCGATAAACTGATTCTTCTTGAACTCTGGATTTGCAATTCCAGTCCTGTTTCTTCGAATTCTTTCAACCGCAATCGCTTTCTCCTCTTCATCCAGAAACTTTGCAGTAAGCATAGTATCCGGCATAAACCAAAACAACACAGCAGACCAAAAAAGTCCCGCAATTCCGAATATGATGAAGAACCATCTCCATACTGCAATTCCTGTATGGTCAATATGGCCAATTCCATATGATATTAGTGACTGCAAAATAATAGCGACTCCGTTTCCGCAAAACCAAATAGTCATTCGGAGAGGGATTTCATCCTTCTTGTACCATGTTCCGGTCAAGAGAACATAAGCTGGAGATATGCCACCTTCTGCAATGCCGAGGAAGAATCGGCAGGCGGCCATACCACTGAAATCTTTTGCGCCAGGTGTGCAGAGAAGGACGATCGCCCAGGCAAGGGAGGTTGCGGAGACAAATTTTCCCATGGGAAAGTATGTCAGGATTATGGCCGCGAAGGGCTGGAAGGCCATGTAGCCGAGATAGAACATTGAGCTGATTGTGTTAGGGGGAGAAGGTTTATAGGTGAAAAAGGATACTTACGGGCACCAACTGTAGTCTTGTCCTTTTAGGTTTAAGTCTTTCTGTAGACCATAAACAGCACTTTAGCCCATGATACTTTTGTCCATGAATTGGATAATGTATGACACAAACATCTAAGTAAATTGATTAGTCAATTGTTCTTATTGTTGAGAGAGAGAAACAGGAGAAGCAAGTATTTCTTCATACTAGTGGCATCTGGTATCTGTCGATTTTGCGAAGTACAGCCTTCTCCTGCTCTTCTGTGTATACAACTCCTTCGTGCTTCTCCACGAAGTCGAGTGCAACGTCAGCATGAGCTGGTTTTGTCTTATGGATCTCGATCGTTTGTCCATCATGAATTGAAGTCCCTGGAGTGACCGTGTTGGCCTGAATTTCTTCTTGTTTTCCCATGGTGCTTGTTGATTGACTTGCTCAGAAGTGCATTCCAGCATGCAGGAAAATGATCGACCTCGCTCATACTTGAACTCTCAAGAAATTGCACAAGTTTCAGAAAGAATCTACTTATCGCGATAACTTATCTCTCAAGCATGTTCGAGACTCCAAATCAGGTGTTGGTCCCTTGCATAAAGGTGATAATCCATATCTTGCCATGAATTTGTTCCTTGAAGTTCGAGCCTCGTCATCAAACCCGTCATCTTGGGACCTAGATGCTTTTGGAATAAATTGCCGCCTGTAGGGTTGTGCACTGACTGGGATAATCGCTTCCGTACTTGCCCCCACTTTTTAAGGTGGTGGTCACCGTCATCTTATCAGAGTTACCCCACAGGCTGAACGAGTTTGTTTGTAATTATGTATTTAGCTTCGTATCATTTGCATACACATCAAAACACAATAAATGAAAATTGCTTTCTCTCACTCGAATTGGGAGCTGTTCGTTATGGGTGTCGTTTGTAAACTGCTAGAGTAATATCCGTGATTCGAAGCCGAGAGGAATTGTGCTCTCATTGAAAGGTATCCTTCAACATCTTCTCTCTGGGGGAATTGATCATTGTCAACCTTGCCAGTGGCATTTCTCAATCAAGGAGTTGAGAACTGGCAGTGATAAAATCAGGAAGTGACATGATACGCACGCTCCCGCCCCCTAATCCTATCTCGTCTACTGATTGCCGATCTTTTCCCACTTCACGCATCCCATTTTCGGTTGCATCCCAGACCACAACGCCGCATTGTGAATGTGTTCATAGATCATTAATCTTGTTATCAGCGGTTGGTATCACCAGCCTCTGAAACCTAGCCTCAAATCGACGAAGCGGAACGCAACGCCTAGAATGTCCGGATCCAGATGTGGTCGGCAATATGCCGATAATTCTAGAGTCAACGTTCTCGTCTTGAAGCGCAAAGAGGTTGTTTGGTCAATTGGCGCCGGTCGACTTCTTCACGGTGCACATGACGGATGAACCTGTGGACCGAGGCACTTTTATGCACATGAAAAAGGGACCAGGAACGAAGGCTGAGAACATCCGCCTTTGGGTGCTGGAAGTTTGTCTTGAATCATGACATTGTCGCGCGTATTGATCGCGAACAGAGGCAGATTGCTGTGCGCATTGCGAGAACTTGTATAAAGGTATACCTGTTTTTCTCTTCTGGTGAGACATAGCTTACTCTTCTATTAGCTGAATATCACTTCCATTGCCATATACACGGAAGAAGATGGTATGATAATCAATCAAAATTCGAAATTTGATACTGGTGTTGAGAAGCTGATTCGTTGCACGTCCGACAATGTGATGAGGCATATCCTCTTTCTAAAAATGGGTCAAATGGCTATCTTGACAGTGATGAAATTATCGATATTTGTTTGAGAAACAAAGTGCAAGCTGTTATTCCAGGCTATGGTTCGTGATTTTCTTTTCAGATAGCGCTGAATTGTCAGTTCAGGGTAACCGATATCCCTGCCCAAATCCCACCCCGCCTCAAATCCCAGGAACACAGAATGTCAGACTTTTTATAATTAGGAATAGATTAAATCAACCACAAATTCAAATTTTATAAAATTAAGGAACTAAAGACTTTTATGATTGATATAATGGAAATATGAGTCATAATTATTTTATAAATCGTTGAGGTCGCCTGATCGCGCGCCCTGAGCGACTCTCTTGCACTACCTCCTCCACAAGCTCAGGCTCAACTATAGGAGCAATAGGCTTCTTAATCTTTTTCTGTAGAGCTTCTTTTGGTGTTAAAACGGCCTTCTTTAGCTTAGGCATATAAACTGTCGTTTTTTTTACTTTTGGTGTTGTGATTTTGACCTTCTTTGGAGTGGCCTTTCTTGGTGCAGGTGGCGCTAGCATCACTAATAGCAACTCCTTTGCTAATTGAGCTTTAGCGGCCTTATCCTCCTTCTCTTGCTAAAGTTGTTTTTTCTTAAGGGCATTCGCAGCTCGTTAGATTCGTCGCTCCTCCTTTGCACGCTCCTCTGCCTCTAATTCTGCTTCTTTTATAGCCTGGTATTTCCTTACACGTGCTACCTTTGCTGGAGAATATATTTTAACCCCCTTAGACACTTCACCTACAAGATTAAGTCTCTTTCCCTTCTTCCGCTTCTTTTGCTCAAGTATAATTGCTTGTCGGAGGTTGCGATTCTTATACTAAAGGATAGAGACTTGTAAAGAGAGTGTCTCTGTCGACCTAAAGATTCTCTCAATCTTGAGTTGTGTAGGGCTTCGTGCAAATGCTTGCTTAAAGTGTCGAATCGACTTGGCTGATTTTGGGGTTCGGAGCTAATAAGAAGGCTCTACTTTTGGTACTGGAATCGTCACCTTAGAGATTATAATTAAACCGTCGACTGGCTAGATTCCAGGCTTTTAAAATGCATGTTGGATATTAACAACTATAAACGCCTCTTCCTACGCGCGCCGAAACATAAGATAGAACATTTGTTTTGACATTGATACTAGTCCTCCGCTTTTTGTTATAAGATCATTTAGCTCATTAGAAAAGAAGGTAGAGAGTGGAAGGAAAAGGCCTACGTTAAGCGGCTAAAGGCGATGAGTACTGTGAGGCGGGAGAATTATAATAATAATCCGGTGCTCATCTGCCCAATTAATAAACTCTATATTAATATGGCTTGAATGGCTATCGACTAATAGTAGTCGTCATGCTTGTGGTGATGCTGGTTTTGTGTGACGCTCAAATACCTCCTCTAGCCATTTTATGCCTATCTTATTAGAACTCTATCCATTCTCTGTCGCCGTAAAGTATATATCGGAATCCTCTATAACTTCCTCAACCCAGCTACTCTATAAATCCTTTAAAGCGCCTTTATATATTAAAAGAGGTGGTATTGCCGTTCCGATCGTAGACATACAGGCAAGGAGGGAGATAAATTCGCGACAGCCATCCTGCTTGTTTTTCGTAACCCGACCGGAGTTATATGCTTCGCATGTCATAATACGCTTTATAGAGCGTCCAAAGCCAATTAGGAACCCTTTTTCATCAAAGTTATAGAGGTTGTCGGCAGTAATGTTGTATTTTTTAATGACTTAGGCCAACTGTAATAAATCATCATATTATTAGCCTTAGAACTTAAGACACCACAAATAGAATCACAAGACTACTCACAAGCGTAAAAAAGAGTGTAAAGAGTGGGGCATATTTAGCAGCGACACGAAGGTTATCAATATTCCGTAAATACAGGCTCTTTAGCCTATGCTTATAGCGCTTGACAAATCGCGAGGTCCAGTTTTTCCCCACAGGCCCTCCACAAAGCTCCTCTGCTAAATTTAGCACAATAGAACTTGTCGGAGGCATCTGCCGATCCGTCAGCTTATTGATATAAGAGATTAAAACCTCTTCTTGATCATTAATAAGGCATTGTCGATAAAAGCTACTAGCATCGCGTTTGGACTTGGTCAGGCCACAAATGCGCTTAGAAATGGTCGTACGGTCGACGTCATACTTTTTTGCTGCTGTGGCATAATCTTTGATCTCTCCTGATCGAATAGCTTCAATCGCGGCCTCAATCCGAGCTGATTTGTCTGCTCTAGCCATTTTTTAATTCGTGGTGTTGGAAAAATTTGATGCTCGCTAGAGTGGGATTTGAGGCGGGGTGGGATTTGGGCAGGGATATCGGTTATGACGCCTTGCCTATCGTGGTTTAGCGTGGAACAGCTCCTGAGATTGCCATCTCTCAACGCCACTCCTTAGAATTAGTTCTTCAGTTATTCCAATATATTCAGTGATTCCTGCAACTTCCAATTGCCTCAATTGCACCAATATTCTCTGATCCGACATTAATTTTGACCACTCTGACACGAGATACTCGTAGGCTTCTTGAGCGAAAACGCAAGTTTTGCGAGGAACGTCGCAGAATCAGGCTTGATATTCATTAGACCAGCTCCGGAAAGTCTTGTTCAATTTGGATTGAAAGATAATGCAAGAGACCTCAGTCATCTGCAAGGGATGTTTTGAAGTCTTAGATGAATTGCTCAAGAGGCTGGAGAAACTCAGTCTTAGTGGTGGATCCAAAAAGCGACATTAGAAGAGTTTCCGGCAAGCCCTTAAAAGCGTCTGGTCTGAGGGCGCTATCGATGAAATTACGAAAAGGTTGCAGTATTACAGGACAGAGCTCGATGCTCATATTTTGGTTTCTCTAAGGTAAGATTTTACGTCGAAAATGGTGTTCGAATTAATTTTGGGAGAAGTCTGTTTCTGATTAAGTATTTTGTTACAGTGAAAGATCCAACCGTCTCGCGATTTTGCAGACCGAAAACTTTGCGTCTCTTGATTGCAACATGCCAAGTCAGTATCGAAACACTTCTCAAAACCTTGATAGACTTCCACCAAAAGCTGGAGGTTGTTCTGGACTCTCAAGTGGGGAGTTTTGAAGAAAGGTTACAGAAACGGCTTACCGACATGTACGCCTGTCAAATGGCTCTGCGACTTGATGAGATGACTGCAAGCACCGTACTACAGAGCTTGAAATTCCCTACCACGACTCATCGCAGTCAAGAGATTAACGAGGCACATGAGAAAACTTTCGAATGGATATTTCGGGACCCCGAAGATGGCTTCAGGCCCTGGAGCAATTTTGTGGAATGGCTCCAGACGGATGGCCAACTCTATTGGATCAATGGCAGAGCAGGGTCAGGCAAGAGCACGCTTATGAGGTATATCTACGAGAATAAAATTACTCGACACCTTACAGACTGGGCTGGTAATGCTGGTCGCGAAGTGCCTAGCTTCAAATGGTCTTACAAAAGTCTAGAAGGGTCTCTCAAACGCATTAGAATTTTTGCTTTAGAAGATTTCAAAATTTGCTTTTTCATAGATGGGGTAGACGAATACGACGGAGACTACGAAGCTCTTGTGGAGGTTTTCCAGGAGTTGACTAAGCCTCCTCATGTCAAAATGTGCATATCTAGCCGGCCATGGCTGGTATTTACGGATACTCTTAAGGGTTACCCCGGACTCCGATTGCAGGACTTGACTTCCAAGGACATACGCCTCTATGTTTACGACAAACTAGAGGCTAATTCAAAAATGTTGCAACTTTCGAAGTCAAAACCCGAGGCTGCTGCGGCCTTTCTCAGGGAAATAGTGACCGAGGCAAATGGGGTATTTCTTTGGGTAGGGCTCATCGTCCGATCACTCCTCAGTGGATTGAGAAACCGCGACGACATCTCTGATCTTCAACAAAGGCTAGAAGAATTACCCTCCGACTCAGACTCTACAACTATCGTTGACAACATTACGCTTGGCCAAGCGCGGATCATGATCGGTGATATCGGCGTGGAAAGCTGGCAAAAGAGTGTCACGAGGAAAACAACAATTGCAAGGAATAAGTTTGGGGGTGATGTTCGGATTATGGCCGGTAATATGGGCGGGCAAGCGGCGATTGATTTCAATAAGAGCTTCTGGAATTGAGGCTACTGTGGAAACTGATGGATCCGAGGAGACACAGCAAGAACAATGGGAAGGCGGAGATTAGAGATGTTTGTGGTGTCGAAGGCGAAGACTGACGCATGATCCAGGAGCTGGTAAGACTTATCGTCCAGTTGTTTCCGCAATTCAACCAGGAAGACCTCGACTTTGGCGTCCAGCCCAGAGATCGAGTGAAGAGTCTCATAACAATCCCTTGAGGCCCTGCTTAAGTTGTACTGGGTTTGAGAGCACGAGGCCAAAGGGAGTGACGGTCAAATTGAACGTGGATTATATTTGATTCGCTGCAGAAAAGAAGTCGGCCGCATCTTTGCTCGTTGCAGATGTCCCAACTCATCTGATGCTACTTAGGGAGAGCCCGATGAAAGACCTTCAAATTTCTCCATCGACTGCTCGGACGCGGCAAAGTGCTGGAGGCCTCTATGGTTGCGCCTTCCAAAGATGCCCGAGGCATGCTTGCAGACTGGCTGGCATTTGCAATCATGTTGTGCAAGAGCTGTTGGGTTCTTGGTTGGGTGTACTTAAGCAGGTGGGCTGTAATCTCAGGACTGGCAAAGTCCAGAGGCGTGTGACCAGCTCCACTGCGCTTTTCAAGATCAGCCCCTTGCTCCATCAGCTGCTTCAGGAAGTGTTGGAAGACAGGGTCGGATCGAGTAGGGAACAATTCGATCATTAATTGGAGAGGCGTATATCCACACTTAGAAGGATACTCGGGGTCGAAGTCCATAATCGCATTTGGATTTGCCCGAAATTTTAACAGCAATTCGAGAAGTCGAAAATATCCATTTTCATTCTCAGCGGCTTGCGGGCCCTGGAACGACGAAAAACGCATGGTTTGGAGAACATGTTTCCAGGGAGATGATCCCTCGAATTCATCATTAGGACCTGCGCCCTTTTTGACCAAAAGTTCCACCATCTCATAGCTGATCTTGGATTGGCGAGGAGAGACAGCGTACCAGAGCAAAGGTCTTCCACGAGTTTGTGTGTGGGTGAATAAGGCGGCCTTGACAAAGAGGAACAAGTCTGCGTAGATAGCCAGACCCAGCAGGTTACTGTTCCACACACTGGAAGCGGCAGATCTCCGGAGATACTTATCGCACCAGGAGGTCCCCGGTGGTAGAAACGACGTGAGTGTTCGATCCAACTCCTCTATAATTGATGTCTGTTGTCTGCTAGTCCTCTTTTCTGCCGACTGTGCAAACTTAAGTATCTCGGTAATGATTTGTTGATTGTGGAAGGCTCCTACAGATTTGGAAGATACAGCCTCTTGAAATCGCGGTGTAATTTTGATAAAGCGAACAGACGACGCCAGCAGACATTCATACTGATCCTGACTCGAACTTTGTGTTGCACCCTCAAGTAACTTTGTTCTGTTGAAGAATTCTTTCACGGTTTGGTGTATATATGAGATATACGATTGATAGGCGTCGATTTCTTGCCAATCGCCCCTTTCTGGATCGAAAACTTTAGAAACTAGAGGACTTTTCTCCTTTTGTCGATCGCTTAAATCTCCGCTTTGATGGACCGGCTTCTTTGACATGATCTCAAGAAGACCTCCACAACGGCTTTTAAGTTTTCGCTCCATATTCTTGCAAATCTGGTTCCGCTCAGTGATATTCATTGCTCTGACGGGGCACGACAAGGCTGGTTTAAGGCCCTCAAAGGCTAGAGCCAGTTGAAACAAGCTAATATTGCCGTCGTGGGCTCGGAATATGTCGAAGATGAGAAGAGATTGTGAGATGGAGCTCTTCTTGATCTTCAAAATGATGCGCTCGTAGAGTTTCTCGAGCTCCTGTGGTAAATTCTCCAATCGCTTTCGCAATTCCGGTAAGTTATCACCATCCGTCAACCCGTCCAAGATCTCATCAGCGACAAGTTTGACCCATATGAAGACACCCTGAGCCTTTTCTGCAATCCACTCAATCAGATCAGACGCTTCTCCTCTTTTATCGTCAGATGCCAAAAACTCTTGCATTCGCTCATGGCCTTCCAGCCGGCTGCTCGTAAAAAATGATATATCTTCTTTTTTCTTCTCCTGTATTCTCAACCCAGGATAATTTTTGAATCCATCCTGGAAGACGTTCCATTCCCGACTTGCGATGCAGAATTTGAATTTAAGACCATTGCCTTGGCGAGGAGTGGACAATTCTTTAATCAGCTGGACTAAGTTGTAGTGATTGGCCTCAAATTCATCGAGGCCGTCTATGAAGAGGAATACTAGGCCATTGACTCTGTCCTGAGTCGCCAGAGCTGATAAGGCCTCTCGAAGATTCGCCTCGCTCTAATTCAAGAATGCGGTAATCCTACGCGTTATCGGTTGGTTCTGCATGATGGGCATTGGGATAATATCCGGTACCAGTGATCTGAATTTTAGCAGGATATGATGCAAAATTGAGCGAAGAAGCCCAGTCAATAATTTTTGAAGAGTCGACCCTCGATCATGAAAGAAGAAGCTTCCAAGCACAAAAGGCAGATTTGTGACCGCTGCTTTGACCTCCCGTCGCAATTCTGTGCTCTGGAACGCATATTTCATGAGTGTTGACTTTCCGGGCCCTGGCTTTCCACTAATCCAATATATGTTGGGTTCACTGAGATCTCGGAGCCATTGGACAAAGGATTGATCGGGGCCCTCAAAAATCCATTTGAATGTTCGCCTGTGAGCCAGGTCTACATCCCCATACCGTTTGGTCATTTCCTCAAAACGCAAGCTGTCAAGGATCTCTGTGTGAAGGTACTGAATATATTTCTCACCAACATTTTATGGAAGGGGTACTTACCAGTTTCGACGGGCATCGCAAGTTTCACTATAACAAGAAGTCAGATGGGACTGGTAAGCCTGACTAACCAATTGGAGAGGATTTCAAAAACTTGATTCTTGTAGAAGATACAGATTGGTTACACCAATCGCGACTAGAGTGGTCTAGGACCCAGAAACGATTGAGCGCCGGAAAAATATCATACACAACACCAAAAAACCCAAAGAAAAGCCGAGGCACTAACAGAGCTATTAAATTAAAAGAGCAACAAGGAATTCTGTCATTTGAAAGAAACATTACTGCCTTCGAGGAAAGAGCAAGGGGTCAATATTCAAATGCTTCTATCCACGAAGGGCCGATAACCTTGCTCCTAGTTCTGTCTCTGGTGTCGCAGGCAAAGTGTTTAACTCACTTTGAATGTTAACTTGAACTTGCACGACTTCTCGATAAAGTCGTCTGATACGGGCGTTAACAATTTTAAAGTTGTCTTGATCGGCCAGCACGGAGGGGTCAAATCGGCACATATCGCTATGCTTGGTTGCCATTGCGAGTTGTGCTTCGACGCAGCCAGGGAGCCCTATCACGGCGGAATCTCTAGGTACGATCTAGAATGATGTCGTCAGTTAAACGCTGTTAAACAATAAGATAAGCGTTGGTAGTTGTTGGATATAGGGGCCTGAAGGCCTATAGTTGCAGGCAATTATAGGGCACTTAGCACTGGAAGGATTAGCGTCGGAAGCCCCGAAGACTCAGCTACTCAGGGAATATAGGCCTAGTCTAGCATGTGATTCAGGAGACTTGGGGCCTACGACCCCTATATATATAGCACACTTCTCACTGTAGAAATGGAACATCACTGAAAATCCCAACAGTAGTCTTACGTTTCCAATCCCTTCGTAGAATGAGACAATTTTGTAGCTGAGAAGTTGATGCCTGAAGTTCTCATCCAAGACGTCTGAGAACAGTGATCCGGGCGTGACCGCTTCGAGTATATCATTTGAAGGGTTTGTAGAAACGGTCGTTACAATGCGGGAACAAATGCGGCCCATAGTAACAAGTTTATCTGAGCCTCCGGCATGAGGAGTTCCAAAGAAGACAAGGCTGCGTCTGAGAAAATTGGCGTTAGTAGAGTCTCCTTAAAGATATAAGAGAGAAAGTAACCCACGTTGCCTTCTTGATAGAAGAATATTCCGGGTTGACACTCGCATTAACAAGAGCCTAACTCATTTAGCAATTGATCAGCTTTTAAGATATCTCCGATAGCTTTGACTAGGAGAGGTTTTCATCCGGCAAGTGTAATATTTACTAGAGTTATACTCATAGAGAAAGATTCGAGCATTTGGTAGGCCCTGTGGTAGTTGATCTCTTAACCACAGGTTGCCGCTTGGGCCGGCAGGCTTTCTCCAGGTGTCCCATCCGTGAGTAGTGCTTCCTTTGGGATTAAGACCATGCACGGCTACAATACTTGTAATATCGTTAGTCTAGCCCACCGCCGAATAGGGATAAGTACTCGAGTAGAGGTTTCTCAGTGTGTTCCGCGCCAGTGCCGGGTGCATGCTCCCGGATTGGCTGTATGTTTAACTGATTAGCCTGGTAGGATCTGGAGAGCGGGGCGTGCTGTAGGAAGTGTTGGGAATCTCACGTACCATAATGTCAATGAGAGTGGTGGTGACTGGTTTGTGTTGAAGTGTGCCCTGCGGCCTGAGGCACTGACAGTGGCCTGGCGCTGGCCTGTGCCTACTAGACTAACGAGCCCTCGCGCGTAGGTCTATGCGTTCAGGGCATATTTTAGGCGATTTCAGGCTTTACGACCCCGCTATTTGGCTTCCGACATCTAAATTTATCACGACACTTCAAAGATATAAAATAATCGAGAATTATTATAATACAAGACTCCGGGTTCGCGATTTGGTAGCGGCGAAGTTACTTTCTATTCGCTAACTTTTAGTAGTTCGTGATTTAAAAATTTGGATTTGCTAGTAAAGTTCTCTGAAAACACAGACCTACGCCTTCGGGCTCGTAAGGTTAAAAGGTTAAGGGTCGAGTACAAAATAGGTGTCAAAATCATACTAAAATTTAAGGTTTGGTCTATGCACACCTCTTATACTTGATCAAGTACACACCTATTTTTTGCAGGAATAACTTAAAGTCTCTAAAGTTTCAAAGAAATGTATTAAAGGTTTATTAAAATATAATTATTTAAAGTAAGAGGGTAGGAAGTAGCAGTGTGCTAAACAAGGTGGCCCAAACAGGGGGGTAGGGACTTATATACTTAAGCAAGATAATTATAAGCCACTACGGTTAGGGCAACTGCGGATACCTCTCCATCGCCCTCCCATCCACCTCCGAAACCACAGGTTGTTGTGGTTGTTGATATATAGGCCTAGGTGCACTGTCCAAAGGCACAGATGGCTGAGGAGTATTGACTTGAGGTTGGTAGAAGTGCTTTTCCTGCACATTTTTTGCGATCTGCGCCGTATTTTGAGGGGTTTGTGCGGGGAAAGGCGGCTTCCTGCTTCGTAGGAGGAAGATGAGGGCGATAATTAGCCCAGCGAGGACGACGAATGCGCCAACAGTTCCACCTACAATGGCTCCAACCGGAACGTGTGCTGACTCTGAAGTCGCCGAAGGTGATATGGGTGATGAAGTTGAGGATGCTGTGCTTGGGAATGAGGAGCTTGAGGTTGAAGTTGAAGGTTTGGAGGAGATTAAGGATGTGGTATAAGCCGCCCTAGGAGGGTAGGAGATTAAGGATGTGGTATAAGCCGCCCTAGGAGGGTAGGACCATGTAGTGTATATGTAAGAGACCGTGGATTTGGTTCCATCTATTGCCGTAGCCGATAGTATTCTTGTGCTTGGGACTGTCCCGCAGTCGAATTTCGAAAGTGGTTGGGTCGCTGCTCCTAGGATGATGTCGTTGTTGCAGTATGGATATACACCGTTGCTAAGAAATAGTCAGTAGAATTCGGAGAAAGATGGCTGCAAACTTATTTACCATTTTGTAACAAAACTGTCAGCCGCACAAGCATTATCAGCCGCACAACTTGCTAGTGATGCTTGTGGTACGCAAGACGTCATTGGCAAGCACCCATCTCCAGGCATGCAACAGCTCCAGACCAAGAAATTGGTGTCTATGATAGGAAAAGTCCCATTGACAGGACCTTTAGCACAATTGACTACTCTCGCTATCAAGAGTTAGAACTTGTCATGACAGCCTCTTGGGTTATAGACAAACCGCTCAACCCATTCTCAAACCCGGCGGCATGGAGCTCCACTGACGTCGATACATCGGCTCGTCTTTGTAGCTCAGGTAAATTACGAAGATTTGGAGGTTGTGGTGTAGGAGCCGGGCTCAAGTCTGCCACTTGAGCTCGCGCATTTTGCTCTTGATTTGGTAGGAGATCGCCCGATTGTGTTGGTGTTGCGCCGTCCCAAGGTAAGGCTGATGCCAAAAGAAGAGTCCACCAGGTACAATACACAATAACTGTGTTCGGATGCATTACTCAATCTTTCTCTGCTTGGCTTTGTTTGCGACTGTTGAAGAACTTGAAAGTGGTCTTGAGGCTCGACGTCAGGTTATGAAGGTTTATGGACTGGCATCATGGCGTCTGCATTGGGAGGCGGCAATATTAGATCCAGAAGAAGGAAGTTTATTTTAGGACTAATATTGCTCATTGGTCACCATCTCAGCCGTGTCTCTCAAGTACGGTAAGGTTAGTTGCTGTTAGCATGTGACGGTTGAGTTTTTCAACAATAGAGGTTTACGGAAGATGCCGCTATAAGTAATGCAACGCCAAGCTTTAGGCGTGCGCCACTTCCTAATTAGGAAATTATGCCCCCTTTTTTTTTACCCCTCTATTCTACTTTTCTCCTCCAACACCTTCACTTTTTAGCCTATTATGGCTCCTACAAAGCCCCTGTCACGAACGGCTCCCAGGAGCCGCGACGTCCCAGGGGCCATGGGCTCAAGGGAGCGTGCTCCTAAGAACTTAGGGTTCCTAGGAGCCCTCTCCCAGGACGGCTGCGTTCTGGAGAGAACGCTCCTGGGAGAATTTCTGGTCCCCGCCAGAGTGGGACTTATATTAGTTATTTACAGGTTGATGGTAGCAGGCTTGCGCGCTCTGCTAGCTAGCTAGCACAGCTAGCACAAGGAACGAAGGTTCTATATAAGCGTTTGTATTTCCTTAGATAGGAGCTTCGTGCTCAACTTAGCTTATCATCTGCAATATACTTTATTACCTTTGATACAAGTAACGAGTTTACTTCCAAGTAAACAATCCGACTTGACTGCCACACTTCTGTTACAATACCAACCGACGTTACCTTGGTCTTCTACGTTGAAGACTGACCCGTATTCGTTACAGCCCCACAACGTCGGTCCTCGTGTGTAAGCCCTGGCTTTACTTTCTACAGGCCTCTCTATGGCTAGAGTCACAGAAAAAACAGGCCTTAATACTTCAACTATTTCTCGAATCAACAAACGAGTTAAGGAGAGGGGCTATAGGCCATAAACAGACTCAATTATCTACGTACGATATATAGAAGATGCACAAAAACTAGGAGCACCAAAAAGACTCACGAAAGAGGTCGAAGAGCAAGTGATTAAAGCTATAGACAAAAACTCAACTACTTGACAGCTCTCTACGAATGAAATCACTATACAACTCTCCCCCCTTATTCGAGGAGGTATCTCTTCATGAAGCGTTCACCAAACCCTTAGATGAAGAGGTTATAAGCCTTGTAAACCAACTCGAAAACTAGGCCTTACGAACAAGAATAAACTCGAGAGGCTTGGGTGGTGTCTTGAGTATAAACATTAGACTCTTAAGGATTGAAAAAATGTGATTTGGTCAGATAAAACAAGCGTCATATAGGGAGGGCAGAGAGGGAGAATACAAGTATGGAGGCTTAGTTCTGAGGCTTATAATCATTACTGCATTTGTTGTCGATAGAAGGGATTTAAGCAATTTATGTTTTGGGGTTGTTACTTGTACTATAAGAAGGGTCCTTGTTATATTTGGTATAACAAGACAGATAAGGAGAAGAAGGAGGCAAAGAGGTGGTTAGAGGAGATTAATCAACAAAGGGAGGCCGCTTATAAAGCTAAGTGGGAGGTAACTACGGCTATAAGACGTCTAAATGTCCGAAGGAATATTAGCAGGCCAAAACCAAAGTGGATATAGAATAAGAAGAATGGCAAGCTTGTGAGAAAGGCGTCAAGGGGTGGGATTGATTAGTATCGCTATTATAAGGTGATACTTAAAAGGAAACTACTCCCTTTTACAAAGATGTGCAAAATCAAGCGTCTAGGCACAATTGTACAGGAGGATAACGCATCACCACATGCTTATAAGCATCAAGGGGTTATTTATCAACTTTGGGATATTATGCGCCTTATTTGGCCAGCTAATTCCCCAGACTTGAATATAATAGAGCCTTGTTGGCCATAGATGAAAAATCAAATTTAGCCCTTAATTGTGAAAGCTGCTTCTCTTGTATCTTATTAATTAAGACCTCTGCTTTCTTCTTTTATCAAGAGTCTCCGTTTTAAAGATTCTAGAAGGCCCTAGAGGCTCTCTTCACTTGATAGCACTAGTGAATTCTGCCTTAGAGTAGTCTGGCCTTTGGGTCTATTGTTTAATATTAGGATAAAGATACTTATCAGCAGAGTGCCAATAGTGCTTTTTTCTATATTCTAATTGCTTATTAGCCTTATCAATAAACATATATTGTTTAATATCTATTATAAGTAACTTATAGGCAAGTTGATTATATAAAAGCATATATCTAAGGTTTAATTTAGGCTTCTTACTACTAGGCAGATGATGCTAATAAAGATTATATATAATTTGGGTAAAAGTTGACTCTAAGCAATATAAATCAAGCTCTTAAATCTATTGATAAGCCGTCTTCTTCCTAAAAGCATATGTAGAGGTGACTTTTTCTATAATGTTCTCCTTTTTGGGGTCTATAAACTTCCTCTTCCTTCCCCACTTGCCAGGAGTCTTCTGTATGTTTATTATGTCTAATATTAGCCTATTATCTTGTTCTACCCTCTCTTTGGCCTTTGTGATTGTGCAAAGCACTTGGCTGTGATTCTTCTGGTGTTTTTGTGTGATGTTGCGATCAGTCATACTAAACACTCTATCACTTAACATTATAAAGCAAAGCTTGATAGGAATCAATCGACAGCTAGTCTTTGGCTGGTGGGGATTAATCCCCTTGGTTTAAAGATTCTTATAAGGCATTTTTCAAGACAATTGATGAAGTTATAGTGGAGTTACGCGTCGTGCGATTAAGGGTATAAATGCAGAAAAGATGCGATTTTCGCGATTTTGGTGGTTTAGCGGGGACTTTGCTAAGAACACCGCCAAGTATGACGGCACAATATATGATCAACTAACTAATGCTTTTAGTTGCAAATCTTTTGGTCGGCAATGCGATTGGGACCGAAGGATTTGAAATTACCCTTCTAGGCCCCAGAATATCGTTTTTGGGTGCTGCCATCATTGCAGTCTGTGGCGCGACTGTTTCAGCCAAGATAAACGGGCCGGAAGTCCCAATGTGGTGCAGTGTTCTTGTTAAGCCCGGGTCCGAGCTATCAATAGGTGAAGTTACGGAAGGGGCTCGAGCATATTTGGCAGTTCGTGGCGGTTTACCTGACATGTAAGACCTCTTCAGCCACTAAGCTGAATTTGAAATTGACATTAGCATATTTCAGTGCAACATATCTGGGATCTAAGAGTACAACACCTGCATTGGGCTGGGGTGGTTATCAGGGAAGGACTCTTCGTAGTGGAGACTACCTTTTATTAGAACCACTTTCACCAGTCCAATATCAGAAATTTGAACCAAATCAAATTCACGGGTTATCAATTCCCAAAATCTCTGATTATCGAACTGTCTCAGCTCTTTCTGGACCCTACTTCTCAAACGATATTCTCACATCAGACGGACGAAATCATCTCTTCACTTCGGAATTACAAGTCTCCTTCAACTCCAGCCGAGGAGGAATTCGCTTAGATGGGAGTCCACCAAAGTGGTCGCGAACATCAGGGGGCGAAGGAGGAAGTCACCCAAGCAACATTATGGGATTCGGGTACCCGCTTGGTGGAATATCCTTTACGGGTGACTCAGGAGTAGTATTTCCTGTAGATTGTCCAGCCCAAAGTGGGTTTGCCTGCACCCATACGGTTGCTCGTGGAGAACTTTGGAAACTTGGTCAATGGAGGTCAGGAGGTTCTATCTCTTTTCGAAAAGTATCTTGGAAACAAGCTAGAGATTAGATCTGGAAAATCGACACTTTCTTGGCACTTCTGGAAAGACATCTAGAGTTTCCGAATTGGAAGACGCTCCCAAAGCGGATTTCGAGGTACAAATCACGGCAGAGGCTAATGACGACGGAATATTATATAAAAGCAAGTCCGACGAGAAGGACATGATACCACTTGTCATTCGGCAAGCAGGCGTCAACGCCGTCCTTTTTGAGCTTGGTACTCAATCATTTGACGTCATCTATCGAGCCAGAGTCCAGCGGATTGCTGATGCGATTCGCCAATCGCCACCTACAGGATTTCTCAAACATCACACTGCAGAAAATAACTCAGTACTTATAAACTTCAACCCTCAGATCATCGACAAAGCATCAGTAGCTAAACGATTACTCGAGCTCAATGCCAAGCTACCATCTTGGCGATCGCCAAAGATACCTAGCCGAATTATTCATCTGCCTGTCCTATTCCATGCCCAGGAGTGTCGAGACGCGGTCGATCGTTATATGACCCTTCAGCGACCTCATGCTGCGTACCTGCCTGACAATGTCGATTTCCTCCGAAGAAGCAATGGCTTAAAGACAAAATCGGATGTGCTTCGATCATTTGTTGAAACTCCACATCTTGTCAATGCTGTTGGCTGGTTGATGGGGCTTCCAATTTATATCCAAGGAAGAGATTGAACGTACCCAAGTATAATCCCTCGAGGACTTACACTCCAACTGGTGCTTTGGGCATTGGTGGTAATACATGCTCAATATATCCAAATGATTCGTGAGTTCTGCGCATTTTACATTGCGTGCCTCAGCTGACTTAATATAAACCCGGAGGATATATGTAAGAATGGACAGACCATATCTTACTTTATCGTGACGACTAACACTTTCAGGTTGTGGGGAATGACTCTTCCGAACTGCACCTGGGACAACTTTGGCAAGAAGCCGGGATTCTCGAGAGAAAAACCTTGGTTGTTCGAACCTTTTGACCAAATTGCCTTCCACGCCGTGAGTCGACAAGAATATGACGATGCAGTCAGGTGGTACAAAGCAGGCATGTATCAGATACGAATCGAGACAGCAGAGTTTGATATGTCGGCATACAATGCGCTTGTAGAAGGAACGCCGGGAGAAGTTGTAAGATTGTGCAGAGTCCAACAAGAGTGTACCGTAGGTGAGCTTCGGAGGGATGCCCATTTATACGAGCAGTGGCTACACGAGAAGTCTTTGATGGTCGAAGACAAGAAACCTTCACAATCGCTTCAAATGATTCAAGGTGCGGCGCGGAACTCTATCGTTAAAGTTGTAATGCTAAATGCGGTAGATCCGAACTATACAGTGGTAACGGCAACCATGATCTCTCGCGGCTAATACTTGCACTCAGGCTCTTACCCACTTTGAGCTTCAGGATAATCAAGTCTATAGAAAGGCGGAGACTATTTAAAATCACTTATTTCCTGCTTGCTATGCTGTTTGTACGTGGGATATGTTTGATATAATTTGTGTTGTGCATAGGGGGTTGAAGCATTTTGGTATGTATTTAACCAAGATAGCCTTGGCTAATTTACCCCGCTACCCTATACTCCTCTTATTTAAGGGAAAACCACAAATTAACCATATTATCTTTTTAGGAATTTCTAAGACTTATAAGCGTCTTCAGGAGTGGTATTACGGAATCACTTATAACGACATGTCTTGGATTGTGAATAGATGCAAGATTTGTGTACTTTTGACAAAAGCTATAGAAAAGCCTGTCATTGAGCCTATTGTGGTTAAGGGGTGCAGACACTATATTTTTATTGACCTTATGGATTTTTGGTCAAATATAGATGGTGACATGTGTTAGTATGGCCAAATTAGAGATCTATTCTCTTAATATACCTGGTTAAAGGCTATACCTGATAAGAAGAGTACTACAATTGCAGACTAGTTAGAATAGTGGATTGATTGCTATAATAGGCCTAGGCGACTGTGGGTCTCCCCTCCTTTGCCAATTTTGAATCAATTATACTAATAGTTTTATAGCTACTGTGATAACAGCACAGAATTTAAAGGGGCGGTTTAAGAGCTTTGTGATCGGCCTAGCATTCAAATTATCCGCGGCCGCTCCTATCACCCCCAAACCCAAGGCTCCGTAGAGGTTGCTAATAAGACCTTTAAGGGTCAAATCTAAGCTACTACAGGGGAGAGTGGCTTAAAGGAGTGGGTTGATTGCTTAGATTATGTGGCTAAAGTTATTAACACTATATGTCCTGCTTGCCTACCTATCTATATTACTCTATATAAGGTTTGGTTTAGGAGGAAGCCTTAGTGGGTGCTCCCTGAGGCTAACCAAGAGGCTCCTTGAAATGAAGCTACTACAGTAGAAGTTGCTACTAAGGAAGTTGAGAGTAAGGATAAGGCCTATCTATTTAGTAAGCTAAGTAGGAGGGTCTTTGAAAACAACAAAAAGGAAGCAGCTAGGATGTTAAGAAAAGGGGGTAAGGGAAAGGAATTATCTATAGGGGATGTTGTGATACTTGCTATTCCACAGAAAAATCTGTTATCAACAGAGGCTACCTGCCTGTGCTATAAGGTGTTAGAAGTGAGGAAGAATAACATGTATGTGTTATATAGTGAGTAGGGTAAATTAAAGGGCCACTATACTAGCAACATTATCAACGGCCTCCTTACAAATAACACCTACAGATTCCCTATCAAATTCGATCCAAAAAAGCGAATTTCTATTGCCCAGGCCGCGACTTTACAGGCAGGTCGGAAGTCGATTTTGGCTATACAAAAGGAGGGCAGGAAGGCCAATCAAAAGAAGAAGGCTAGGGTAGATACTAGTGCCGAGGGTGATATAGAGGAGGAAGTCTTTGTTAAGAGTAAGCAAGTGAGAGGTGAGGCTATATCCCTAGAGGTAGACGTGGCGGAAGCGATAGTAGTACAGGATGAGTGTGATGAGCAATTTGCTACTGAGGTAGAGGCGGCAGTGAGAAAAAGAGGGGCAAACCTTACGGAGGCAGTGAGTAGTAGCCCTGTGGCGGCAAAAAGGAGACGTACAAGGAACCAGAAGTGAGAAATGTAGCTAGAGTAAGTGAAGAAAAAAAGTAATGCAGGCACTACACTAAAAAAAGGGTAAAAAGTCTCAAAACACCAAAAAGAAAAAGGGAATATATAGAATTTAGGTTCTTTTTAGCATTATAAGAGCGTATGCAAATTTCATCTGAATTTATGAAATTGGCTCTAAATACGCCAAACTCTAGTGATTGGCGAAATGGCGATGAAATTGGCCAAATGCCAGGTCGAATTGGCCAAATATACGATTGGCGAATGGGTTCGTGCAGATCACTATGCACACAGAAGCTGAAGTCTTTTCCCGCCAAGTTCATTTTCGCAGCTTGTCCCGACTTTGACATCACGACATCCTCTCTGATAACCTTTTTCACCTTTGGTCGAATGTCAGATATTGGCACTCTGCCATCTCTTCTGAGGCTCGATGTTAGCTTCCTCTCACTCAAATGAAGGTGATCCCAAGAAAGTACTTACAAGATTGACATAAGCGTCGCATCTTCGTTGTAATGAATATCTGGATAGAATTCCGGAATGAATTCTAATTCCAGCTGCTTCGCCATCGGCTCCATACGCGTTCCAGCAATTCCCAGGCACGGTACCTCAAAAAGCATAATCGCTTTCAGACATGCCTCACAGTGGGCATCGCTATTCTCACATATTCGCCAAAGATAACCGTGAGTTTGACGTGGTTCATTTTCATTCCTCCAGCGCGAAGCATTCCGGAAATCGCTCCAATTTGGTAAACTAGCTGGTCATACAAATCAGAAGGAGAAATGTCGATGTGTCGTCGTCCGAATCCTTCTCGGTCTTGCAATGAAGGATGGGCTCCAACTGGGACGTTGTACTTCTTTGCTAGTTTAATAGTTTTGTGCATGGATCTCCACCATGAAAACCGCATGCAACATTCGCGAGATCGATCAGTGGCATAAGCTGTTCATGTGGTCCCTGTTAACAATTTATTAGTTAATGGTATAATTGTAAGCGAAAGGAAGACTTTTGACCATTTTCCAAGAACCGTATGCTTCTCCCATATCACAATTTATGGTAAATCTTGGTTGATGTGCCGAAGATCCATTTGCAATTCTGTTGGATATAGGGGCCTGAAGGCCTATAGTTGCAGGCAATTATAGGGCACTTAGCACTGGAAGGATTAGCGTCGGAGGCCCTGAAGGCTCAGCTATTCAGGGTATTCGGAGGCTCCGAAGGATCAGCTGCTCAGGGAATATAGGCCTAGTCTAGCATGTGATTCAGGAGACTCAGGGCCTACGACCCCTATATATATAGCACACTCTCACTGTAGAAATGGAACATCACTGAAAATCCCAACAAATTCGCCTGACATTTTGGGCTGAGCACAAGAAAATATCAACACGGGCACAAGTATTGTTTGCTTAAAGTTCAGAAAAGATCAACTATTGTGCAACTAGGCAATGAGAAGCTGTAAAGCGTTCTCTTCCTGTTTGACTTTAAACATGATTTTATGTCCGAGAGCTGTAAATCAGCGAACGAAATGCAACACAAACAAACACGGGCGCTTCAAGTGGAGTTTTTCGTGCCTTCCATGCGTTCCGTTTGTCTGATAATGGTTAATTTAGATAAGAATACTTTCCAGAGTGGCCGACCAATCATGTTAACACAGTAAGTATTCGTAGGTGGTTGTTGGCAATCAGCTCCAGCCCACCTCCCACTCTTGTCGATGACAATTGGCTATGCTCTCCGCCAATCACAAAACGCAAGAAAGTCTGTTCCCTTGCCAAGTAGGCGTTACAAACTTACTTATCATTGGCAAGTCACGAGCTTTTCATCCACTTTTAGATTTTACATCTACATTTTTCTCTCTGGGTGTTCCCCGTGACCCAACAACACTTGAATGTATCAGCACCAATGAACCCAACACTGAAAGGGCACAAGGTGCTCATCCTTCTGCAATACGAAGCCAACATACCATTTATTGAAAAGCTACAAGCGTCCCATCCTGACTTAGACATCGTGTGGCACAATATCGGCGATAAGAATGCTACCTTACCACCGAATATCTGGGAGACGGTGACAGTGATATGCACGTACGACCAATCCTTACCTACGCTGGAACAAGCCCCGAATATGCATCTTGTGCAGCTTGTTTCATCAGGCGCAAATCACTGCTATGGTTCAGCATTGTACGAATCACCTAAGGTGTATTTCTGCACTTCAAATGGTATTCATCCGTGAGTTTCCCATCGGCACAGGATGCACCAAGAGAGAAACCCTAATCAAGGATAGACCACAAATAACAGAATGGGTGTTCGCAACCTTCTTGAACTTCCAACACAATCTCTTTCGGTACATGAAATCGCAAGAACGATGTGATTGGGACGACCGAGGAACGCGCAATGTCGAAGACTCCGTAGGCCTTCGTCTGTGAGTCTGCTTTGTGCCATCTTATTCCGATTCTCATCAACTGACCTTCACTCAGAGGCATACTCGGCTACGGAGCAATAGGTCGTCAATGCGCCCGAGTTGGAAAAGCTTTCGGCATGGACGTATACGCCTACACTATGCGCGAGCGTTCAACACCTGAAGCTCGTCTGGACGACAGCTACCACATCGCCGGCACCGGCGACCCAGAGGGCCTTCTTCCTTCAAAGTGGTTTCACGGAACCACCAAAGAAGCATTGAACAATTTCCTCGCTCAAGATCTGGATCTTCTCGTAATATGTCTCCCGTTGACTACCTTGACAAAGGGAATGTTTGGGAAAGAACAATTCGAGATCTTGTCAAGGAAGAAGACCTTTCTCTCGAATATTGGACGTGGACCAATTGTCAACACTCCTGAATTGATTGAAGCGCTGGAGAAGGGTCAACTTCGAGGTGCAGCCCTAGATGTTACAGACCCCGAGCCTTTACCAAAGGAACATCCGTTATGGAAGGCACCGAACGTTTTCATCTCACCACACATCAGCTGGTACTCAAAGCATCACAAGGAAATGTGTTTGGATGTACTTGCGCAGAATTTGAAGAGGATGAGTGAGGGCGGGAAGTTGATTAATGAGGTTGATAAGGTGCATGGATTTTGACAGAAATCAGGCAATTTTAGAAAGAGAATAGATTTGAATAAACCGCGCTAAATATCGATAGCTACAGCTGAAACTACTGGTTTAGATGCGAACCTGCGATCCAAAACATCCTAAATGTGGCTCAAGAAACATTTAGGTTAGTACATTTGAGGCAGGTTTCTCGCACCATTTACCTTACACAATATACCAAAGGGGTTCAAACAACCAGTGTTGTTTGAGTGCCTGGTCGATGAAGTGTTGTCCACGTCAAAAGTTGCCACAACCTTGAAAATTGGCTCCTTCGTCTGTTCTCTCCACCAGTGAGAACCAAAACACCCTGGATCAGCCATTTAGCAACGGCAGACCTTGGGTCCTGGAAGAGGTCCAATTACGTGAACTGCGGATGATATGTAACTACCAGTTTCTTGCATCTTTCCTTCTCAAATTCTGCCTAGTATCTATTTCATCTGCTACTATTACCGCATATTCATGGCGCTTTCGCTTCTACCAACGCAATTTATCCCAACTTCGCCCACAAACTAACAACCAAACACCCCCTCCGAACCCCCCGAATCCTCTCAACCCCCATCAGACCAAAACATCAACGCAGTCGCAGCATCTAACCAAAGACTCGGCAACTTCCCCATCGTCGAACTTGCTTCAGGGCAAGAAGTTCCCACGGTCACGTTGCGACGTTGATTTATATAATATCAAATTATACAACGCTATGTTAGCGGAAGGAAAAGCAGAAGGGGGAGAGAACGAGAGAGAGAATTTAGAGAGTGAGATTAGAGCAGCTGTTCCGATTATTGCGAAGACGGGAATGTTTGAATTGTTTGGTCCTGATGAGTGGGTACGAGGAGATAGTGCTGGGGGGAGGATTGTTGGGGAGGAGGCGAAGAGGTTGGGGCTTTAAGATGGCAAAAATGGAGAATTGAAGTGGCATTTACAGTTCGAAAGAGGCTGCAATAGAATAGAATTGTTCTGAAGAGCAGGAGAGAGAAGTGTTTCTGGGTGCGGGGTCTGGCGGGGTATCCCATCAAACGCCTAGCGGCGTGTGCCTGGAAATTAGCGAGTAAAGCCTGAAATATTCACACTAAGCCGTAAATTATAGGCTTCCCCTGTGGAACCGTTGCCCCGTTTACGAGACAACACCCTATGCTCGGCAAACTTTTGATGCGCTTCTTCTTACAAGACTTTTCATCTTGTCTGAATTTCAGCGCAGCATTTTTGTAATTCTAACACTGAACTCCAGATCCCTTCAAATCATCGCCCTTGAATCTCTCCTCCCACCATCAAAACCTCCTCAGAAACCCTTCCACGATAGCCCCAACACCTCCCATCGCAGCCCTCAAAGTTTACTCTCAAACCCCAACCCTCCTCCCCCACTCCTCCTAGGCAGGAACCAATCCAAATACCTATCCACCTCCCTCTTCTCAATCCCCTTTACTCTATTTATCCTTCCCCTTCTATCCAAGAATTCAAAAACAGCCTCCTCAGCATCAGCTTCGGCATCATACCCATACACCTCTAACACTGCCCTCGGATCCCCGTACAAATTCGGACTTCTCAAGAACGGCTTCCCCTGTAATTCGATGCTCATCGTTTTATCTCTTGCTTCTTGTGCGGGACCATCTGGTAAATGCCAAATGACGCCGTTAAGGAACGAAACTTGTTGCTTCTTGAAAGCTAGTGGCATGCGTACTTTCTCATATATGCCAATAGCCTGCTCCACTGAAATATTTCCATTGAGGACATGACCGATACAAATACCAATAAACGCGGCATCCTCCATACTCGTCGCAGCTCCCTGCGCCATATGATTAACCATACTATGCGCCGCATCTCCCATCAGTACGACATTTTTCTCCTTACTAGACCAAGATTGCAGTGGTCCAGTGACAAGAAGTGGCCAGCGTTGAGCTGAAGGTATCATATCTACGATCCTTTTTATCCTTGGGTCGAAATCGTTGTACGTTTCCCTAACCTCCTCAATCGATACGTCTTGCACGGTAGAGACGGGATGGGCAGTATGGTGGGAGAGGACGAGATTTAAATCCTCCCCGCCGCAAATAGGGTACGTGATAATATATGCGTTGTGCGACATCCAGACCTCCATAGTCGGATTCTCAATCAGTTCTCTAGCGGTGGGATCGTTTTTGATCTGGGAATATGGCACAATAGCTCTATAAGCGCAATTATTGGTTGGTGGCTTCGGCGCAACATTTGGAAACAGCGTCTTTCGGATAACGGAGTTGACGCCGTCGGAGCCGATAAGTAGGTCGAAGGTATGGATGCGACCGGAAGAGGTGGTTACTGTTACGTGTTTGAAGGGGTTGGAGGTGTAGTCGATGTGTGTTGCGCGGGAGTTGATGACGAGAGTTGCACCTTTCTGCTCTGCGATCTTGACTAGACCGGCATGGAGATGGGCGCGGTGAACGACCCACCAGCTGTGGCAGTTCGTTAAAGATGACTATATAGTAGGGAAAGAGGACGTACGGATAGCCAAGATCTCGACGCATGTTAGGCATCATTCTTGTGTAGCCGACTTTGGTGCCATCTCGTCTTCTCATGTTTGAGCCTACGTTTTCCTCGTCAGATCTCATTCTCTTCCATTAATACAGGAAAACCCTCCAACATTCGTCCTCTGTTTCACTTGCGTACACACCTTCGTCTTCACTCGGCCTTCAATATGAAAAGAGACTCACTCCTCAAACTCAATCAAATCATCCCCAATGACACCCGCAACTCCCCACTTGATTAACAGTCTGCTCACGTTTGGTGTCATCTGAATGCCAGCCCCTATCTCACCTAACTCAGATGCAGCTTCTAGTACTGTCACCTTTGCGCCTGCATCGCGGAGGGCAATTGCTGCGGCAAGGCCACCGATGCCTGCTCCACAGAGACCGATATGGAGCTCTCTTGAAGGCTGAGGTGATGCCTGAGTTGTTGTCAGATTCTCGTTGATAAAGGAGATGCGCAGGGAAGTGGAGCTTACCATCTTGAGTGATCGAAAATGAAGGATGAGGGATGCAAGAGAAAAAGAGGAGGGAAACGTGGTGGAGAAGGCGTGTAAAATAAGAGACAGAAGTGATACTTGAGGGCTAGTGAATACCATCCGTGAAACATCAGGTGGAAGTGACTATGAAAGCAATCAACCCACTTTTGCTCAGAATAACACGTACTTCCCCCCAAACCTAACAAGATGTTCATGAAGTCTTTCAGTCGTCAATGTTATTTCCGTGTCTCGACTACTGAGTAGCGCTCAATCTGATTGGCATGCTTCAAACCTGTAGACTCTCTTCCCCAGGTCCTGCCATCCCCGCATCCATGCATCTTACCTATAGGGTGGATCTGGAAATATTCGGGAATGTTGTGTTAGCGTCTGAAGTCAAAACATGGAACCAGTGGCGGGAATATTTTCGGAAATATGACCACATTCTTCATGTGAAAACTCAGTTGTTATATTTGAAGGTCTTGACATTACTCTTTGGAAGTACTCTGACGTAGAGGACTAAAAGTTCTTCCCGGTATAGGGACTCTGTACACTCGCGAATCCTTGCGGACATGCTTTGCCTAGAGCTGCGCTTCCAGATCTGATATAACAGACTTTGGCTTGCGCACACGCATCACTGGTGCAGTTTGGGCTTTTCACACTGCTCTTTCCTTGGTACGTGTTGAACTGCTCCACAAGACTCCTGTTTGTTTCCATGGCTTCAGTGACTTTGTGCCAGAATGTTGCATTCAGAGGAGCAGAGCTTGGCCAATCAATTTGAGGCGCATATGCTTCCCTTGTTGAATACTCGAATTTGTAGGTTGGACCTGTGGAATCAAGAGACGAATATGCGTTGACATCCGAGTAGAAGGTGTATGCATCGTAGACCTCAAATGTTCCGGTGTCAACTTCATACATTCTGAAGCCGGAGTTTAAATTTGTGAGAGGAGTGACACTTGGTCCAATCCAACCAGGAGTCAAAGCCGTGCTGGAATTCTGGACGGTTCCATTGTTGGCATAGTAGATCATGACTTGATCTTCGTGGGTGTGACCCCAGAACGTATTGGCAATTACGTGAGGAGAGTATCGATCAATAATTTGGTAAAACAGATCAGTCGGTCCCAAAAGAGGGTTGGACCCATCCCATCCGCTGAGCACATGGCCAATAATCCATACCCTCTCACCAGCATCCTCAGCAGCTTGAAGTTCGTTGATCATAAAGTGAAGGCCGCCAGAAACGTCGGGATCTGTAATATTGATGAAGTTGAGGTAATTGGTCCGATACCAAAAGTCTGTGTTTAGCGTGATGATCCGAAGTCCATAATGGTTCTTCACAGAATATGCAGCATAATGAGTTTCGGCCTTTGCCGCGTCTGAAGCACTCATCCAGTTATTGTGTTGCCACAGGGCCGAAACATGGTGATAATTCCAACTAAATTGTTGGCCAAGTGGTCCCGGAAGAGAGTGAGGAGCATCAATGTTTTCGGGGCTCGAGTCGTGATTTCCCAGCACTGGAAATACAGGTCCTTTGAGGTAAGATTTGAACATGCCGTAGATGCTGGTCTCGGTGTACTCAACATAATCCCTTGACATTTCATTCTCAGGATCATGGGAGACGAGGTCACCGGTGTAAATAGTCCATGCGGCATCAGACGTGCCATTTCCAGTGCCTGTCAATGACGCAATCGACTGGAGTGCAGCAAGACCTAGATAGTATGGTGTATCACACCTAGATAATCTCGTTAGTAAGAGGAATATCTCGTGACCGATGATAACTTACTTAAAAGCACCATACAAAGGGGCAGGGAAAACTGCTTGCGAAGTGGAAGCCGACTTCGAATATCTGCAACAAAGCCCCGAAGTACAATTCGCCTCCGACGCAACCTCATACCTGGGATCAAGATGGAAATCAGACAGATGAAGGACCTTGACACGCTTCCCGCTGGCTTTCGGCGAAGAATAATTTGCTGGCTTGGGCTTCGGGAATAGAGTCGTGGTATTCAGTGCCGTCAGTGTTGGAGCCGGACAAAACGTGCCACTCAGAGAATTGCAGATGTATCGTCCATCAAGTCCAGTGACATCCGCCAAAGCGAGGATCTGCGTCCAAATTGCACCAAAGTTCCCTGTTGCATAGCTGGTAACACAAGACGTGTTCGATGCAAATCCGGTCGATTGGCAAAGTGACACCAAAGCATTTGGAATGTACGAAGGCGCCATCTGAGCAACGAGCTTCCCGACGCTTAGTGCTGCAACACATTTTGAGCAATTGCTTGAGAGTCCGCCATTATCCGAAATGATGCTTTTGATTTCAGCAAGTGCAGCTTTCACCACTGCTTCAGAAGTTGCGTTTGTCAGGCTGGCGATTGCTTCGGGGTAGTAGATAGGGTCATTGCTTGCACTTGGAATCGTCTTTGGATCCGTGAGATTGAGTGGGTAGGTGATATTGAGAACGGGGTCGTAGAGTGCTGGCTGTGGTTCTACGGTTGGAGCTGGCCTGACATAGTAGCTGGAAAATACCAAAGTCGGGAAGGCAGTTGGAACAACGAAGGAAGCCGCTCCAGGTAGATCCTGCTGAATTGATATATTTGAGAGCGAAAGCAATAAGGCGACAGTGAAGAACAATTTTGCCATCTTTGACATCGACCGAGGAATTAGTCCTGGACTCCCGGATTATCGTGATCGGCCAACAAAAACTTCAGGGCAGAGACAATTCCAAGACCTGCGAGCACAGAAATATATATACGAACTCATGTCATCGTGGGCCTCCAATGAAGCCTGCAATAATCGACCCTAGAGTGGAAGGTCGCCCCGCCTCGTGGTGGACATGCCAGTAGGTGCATTCGTAGTTCCTGCATTTCGGCATCCAACGTGCGCATTTGATTGGCAATCCGTGACGACGTCAACATTGCGAACACAAAACCCAGTTTATGAAAGATTAGTAGAGCTTACCATCTCCATGTCTAAGGGTGCATCTTTGCAGAGAACTTGCACGTTCTTGGCATGGATCCCGATGTCGTCGTGGTTGAAATATTCTCGAAGAGTGGAAAGAGAGAGGTTGGGAGAAGAAGTTACAGGGCTTCTAGCGTGTTTTCGGCACCACGTGCGCTGAAGCAGGGTGTGATTGAAGACACAAGCTTTTGAGGCTTTGCACTGCATTTGAACTCGAGATACACGACTGAAATTTCAATTTCCCTTCCCTTGACTCTTCCGCACTGCCTTCTCTCCTCTCCACATTTCCCATCCCAGAGCAGCAGCAGTCAGCCCACCACAAACTCCCTCAAATACCGCAACATTGGCCCAAGATCCACCATGCCTCAAAAACACTGGAATAGCAATAATCCTCCCGAACACCGTCATCCAAATCGCAGGGACATCATTCCTGTATGCCGCAACACAGTAGAAAGCGCTGGATTTGGTAAGTTCTACATTTACAGATGGGTTGAGTGAAGCCAACGAGAGACAGCGCGTACCCAATAGTTATGCTTCCCAATCCAATAGAATGAATAGCAGGTATGGAGTCTACACCCAGTGTTGCAGCACTTTTCGCAGCGACGGAAGGAACGAGGAGACTTGCGGCGCCATTGAGAAGGCCGAAGATGCCTTGGAGGATTATTACTGAAGTCGAGAGTGAGCGCATGGTGTTTTAAATGTATTCAAAGGAGCGTGATGCAGCAGAATGGAAGAGC
Source organism: Halenospora varia (assembly GCA_020726485.1). Lineage (NCBI taxonomy): Eukaryota > Fungi > Ascomycota > Leotiomycetes > Helotiales > Solenopeziaceae > Halenospora > Halenospora varia. Next base: position 79,888 of record JAHEWH010000055.1, read on the forward strand.
AAAGAGAAAGAGCGAATAAAGCTGAAATTGCCATCCCGAAGACTTTTCGGGGAAGTAGGAAATGAAGTCAGCATGATTACTTATCCATCACGAATCTTTCCAACCAGCTAGTGAGCGCACTTCAACATTCTAAAATGTTTAAAGCAGTCCTCATGTTTTTTCCTCTCGTCTGCAAATATCTGCAGTCGAACTTGTATTTAAAGCACATATCACGTGCGCGACACGTAAAGTGGCCTCCCATAAGATTCTCGATTCGTATGCAGGGTTGAGAAAAGAGTCTTATCACATCCGCCCTTGCTTAGTGCCTTAATATTGACTTCCAGTAACACAACCGTAAACTCATTGGCCAAGATCTCTGCCTCGATGCAGATGAAGCCGGTAAAACCCAGAATGATGGCCGAAATAGAAATATTCAATGAGTTATCCTGATGTAGAGTCGCACAGGTGGAGAAGGAGGCACGATCGGTTCACGGCCCCATCGCTAGAAAGGAGAACCCACGACTGTTGACAAGATGGGACGGCTAGGACCTTATACTTGTCAACCTGCTTTCTTCACTGGAACACCAGAGCAATCGGAGGTTCGACAGAATGGCTCCCCCCGAGATCACACAAGGACCACCTCGTATGACAGCATTAACAGGAGTGGCACCACCAACATGGACGATTGTTCGCACGATTGCAAACTTTGGGCCAATCACGACTCGATGGTCTGCTCCAGCTAGTTGTTCGACAACATCTGCGTACAACTTTTGGAGCGGCAGAGGGGATCTCTGCATGTATAGTAGAGAAGGAGGTCGGGAGGTTTCCTGTTGGCCCTCGATCTCCGGGATCTGGACCACTGGCCTTTCTACTTATGAGTATAGTCCGCTCGCTGTATTTGCATACTACTCTCCAGCAGTATGCCCAAGCGGCTGGGCAGCGTTTCCTACCAGGGAGTTCTATTTCCCCTTCGCATTCACTACAAATTCGACCTGGTCGATTGCCGGCCCGGACAAGTACATGTCAGTATGCTGCCCGCCGTAAGTGAAGATCAGAAGATGTGTGATCCAGAGGCTATCGAAATTGACTTGTAATTCACAGAAATTTCGATGTGACAAATGGAAGAAATACTGGGTGGTGGGGATGTACATCTTCATTGCCGCCTGGACTTACGCCCCCAGGTGCCCCGGTTCCTTCTCTGAATTCAACTACTGTAATCACCGCTAAATCGTCTCGGATTGATTGGACAACGACCCTTCCAAGTTCGTACGTGAGCGCTGAAGCTTTGTTGGTTATGTGGTAGCCGACCGACCTCGAAATGGTTCGTCTGCTCGCTCAGGCCTCGGAAACAAGTGCTTCAAATGTAGGATCGAGCCTAACAGGGAATAGCAAACCAGAAATTTTTCATCTGTTGAAGCCCCCATACAAACCAAGGGCCCCGAGACTATCGGCAGGGGATCACTGGCGGGTATAGCAGTTGGTGCCATCTCCGGTCTTGCTCTAATCATTCTCTTTGTTTTCTTCTATTTTCGGCGGCAGGGCAAGTGCCGGAAGCGGCTTGAGGACGAGAAAACCCAAAAGACACACGAGCTCCCCACGAGGAGTAACGCTCATGAAATGTATACTAGACATAACGTTCCAGGGATGGATGTGGAAGACAAGGGTATTTTAAGCCCCTTTGCAGCAGAAATAGCAGACGGTGTGGTAGAGGGCAAAAACGTTGAGCAGGCCCCCATGAGCAGGATCCCCACAGCGGTACAGGTATCCAGACAGAGACAGGAACTGGATTTGCTGCGCATGAATTGGATTCTCAAAACCGTGCAGCTACTCCAACGGAGATGGAAGCAATGCCCGGCACATGAGGTGGATTCTGTTTCTCTAATTTCCGAACTAAACAGTCCTGATGCTTTGGAAAACCAAGAAATGGGAGGGGAGAGGTTCAGTACCTTGTTGATCATCTAATACCTGCAATTCCAGCCCATGCAGTGATGACAGAGGAAGCCCGAGAGAAGAAGATATCCCTCTTGAACGCCAGAATGGCCAAAATCCGTGATGAAAAAGAAATGTTGGAAAGAATACAGGAGTTGAAGGATCTTGAAGAACAAAAGAAACGTGAGATACTAGAATCGGCGCGACGTTAGCAGTGGGAAAATGTACACTTCGCATGAAAAATCAGAATTAGGAATTATCCAATTCGGGATTACTTACAGAGCATTTGGATATCAGTTGTGGCCTTTAGTGACCAGCAAACCGATAAGAGCAATGTAGCTTGCATTACGTATTCCCCCTGCTGCCATGAAGCTTGCAGCAACAAACAGATATCGAGTTCAGCACCCGTCCATCACAACCATAACTTGGAAGCCCTAATAAAGTGCCTCTCACTGGTGGAGCGTTCACCCATAGTGCCAACGACTGCGTATTGAAGCATTATTCTGGGTCGTAATGGTTGTTGCTGAGAGTTTATTCGGTATTGTTTTCCGCTGCTACTCTGATAATGTACTTAATACAAATGTTAACAGTCGACACCGCCAACTATTTTGGGGTATCTTGGCGCTTACCACCTCATCCAGTGTTCCCAAGCACGTTTATCTTAGCTCTGGGTCTCCCATCCAATCCGGTTCGATAAGCCACGTTCGCTCTGTAACCGCTGTTTTGACCGCTGATGCCTTTGTCCTAGTCTCGATCTGGTCGCCGAGCATACCAAGACCACTCTTCGCTCGTTCGTCTCGAGCATATACTTTCAATCCTCTCACATGTGTATCCTTTCCATTCTGATGATTCTCTACAATCTTGACTTGTACCAAGAAGGCTCGTAACGTTTTACCGTCTTCACCACCTCCAACATGGTCCAAAGGGACATCTATCCAGCCAACAGGCCTTTCGAACTCGAGAGATGAGAATGGTATCAGGTCGTGGTAGCCGGTACCGGCGAGGAGAGTGATTCGGGTGGGAGTATATGATTCGTCTGCGTGGAAGTCGAGGAAGATTCGTATTGATCGAATGGAGACAAGCCGTGAGAAGTGGATATTGAGATGATGTGGTTGAGGGCCGTCAGATCTATGAAGGCATCAGCGTCTGTGGCATTGATTCTGCGTAATACTCACTGCCAGAACAAGTTCGTGTCTTCGTCTCGCAAAGCTTCAACTCCACAGCCGGGTTTGCTTGTGCTGACAGTCCAGCTTGCCAAATTACCAATCTCCTTCAAACCCAAAGCAGCCGCGTCGAAAGGGGGGTCGATGTCCATGGGGACTGCAATTGGACCATCAACTTGGTCAGCATTGTGAAGAGAGTTTCTTGAAAGACGGCGTAGCAAGCGAGCAGAGCGACGATGAGGTGGAGGAGGGCGGACTTCCACGGGACGGCGGACCCGTGGGTTTGCATGGAGGGGGGGCATTGTAGGATATATGCTTTGTAGAAATTGAAGAGAGAGAATGATCTTCAGCAAGTTCCAGCAATGGAGAACAACGCACCTTCCTCAATACCTCCTTCCTCATCATCGTCATCGTCTGGTTCCTGCACATACTCTTCTCCACTGTCCCCCTCTCCTCCTTCATCTTCTTCATCAACGTCAATATCGTCGGCTCCCAATTCTCCCTCGTCTGCGCCTTCGTCAATCAGAGGGGTTACAGGCGTTTGTTGTGAGGTCGGCGAGACATTGTGCGCCGCATCGTATGGGTTGCCATTCCGCGGTCTGCGAATGCGCCGAGGACTCGACTGCGACGGAAAGGAGGGTGGCGTTGGCATTGCGGTGATCTAAGAAGCAAACTTGAGGGGAAACATGCAGCTATTCGCGACGCCTCGTTGGAAGACGCGACAAGTAGTTCGTGGCGGGGTATCACGTGGTCGGGCGGCAAATTCCCAAGACCAACGGCCGTTTCCCCAGGGCTGAGACCCCAGGCCCAGGCTTGGCGACAATCACTTCACTTCAGCCCTTTTGACACGCAACATGACAACCATGAACCTTGTTTTGAATCCTTGATCCTTCATCACTGCCAAACACATTGCGGCCCTTTCACAAGCAATTGGCAACAGTGCGATGCGGTTGTGCTTTTCTCACTCAAGATGAAGATACTTTGAATCTCGATTCCAAGAGAATCGACATCACTAGCAAAGGGGTATGCTCCGAATGACTCCACCTGAAACTATCGTGGTCTCCCGAACTCGCGGCTTATAGCCGTTATACTCGGTCTGTTGGCCTGGCTCAGACCACCGCGGAAGTAGCCAATCTAAGTGTAAAGCCACACATTTCTCGGAACTGCGTTTTTTAAAGATATGTTTGAGATTTGCAAAGTTCCCCACAACTTTCTAATATCAAGTGAACTCATCGTCAGGGACTGCCGGATCGTCGGAGAGGATGGAGAAACAAGCCTTCACCAACTCCCGCGAACATCCACGAATCTCACCCACTCATACAGCCTTAGTCATCTTGGCGAAAAGACCTCAAAAGTTAAGCCTTACGAGACCACATGCAGACATGCCCAACCAAGTAGTGATCAGCAAATCAATTCTTACGGCATGTTCCTACGAAAATATCATTGGTCGACAGACTGACAAAACAACAAGAGGCTCAAGAACCCCAGCGACTTTTCCATGCCTCAATGCCGAGCCTACTCCGAATTTGCACTCATGACAGGCCTCTCAACGTTTGCCGGAGCCGACGGAAACGACCTCCCGTAATACTAGAGATCCCCGTGACGTTGATCCAATTCTTGGGGACCCTGCATGTGAGCGAGTGTTGGCTTCTTATGTTCTTCATGTCCCACATTGTGCGGTTGTGTTACGGCAATTTCATCACCAAGAAATACCTCTCAAGTCTGGGTCTTCAACATCACACTTCTACCACTTCGAAATCACAATTACGGGACTGTAACGCTTCGTCAGCATTTGTTGCTCAGTCCATTGGAAGAACCACACAACTGGGACCGGCCCTTTACAAAATCGTACCTAGTTTTCACGACCAGCTTCAACCAAAGAAAACTTCACCATGGTCCTGGATAAGTGAGTTCCACCTCTTCAATTGTTTTCAAATTTCGATACGCATAGCATATATCATTTTTTAATTTATGGAGAAGTCTCCTATGACGATTTCAAACTATTTTCAGATGCATTTGGAGCTTCTTCGTGAGTTTTCCAGCAAATCCTGCTCACAATGAGTTCTGAACTCGATCTGAGGAGTTCGAGGAGCAACATTTCTGTTGAAGACTTGCTCTTCATCCAAGATCTCCATCGAACTTGCGATACTTGTCTCTGCATACCTTGTAATTGCAATCAAGAACATGTCAGCACTCCTCCTCCAATGAGTTCCTGTTCACTGGCGAGGCCTCCTTGTCCTCTAGCCACAAGGCCTCGCCGACAGCCAACCCACATGTACGAGCTGCCATCACCAGGCCTCCCCTCATACATTCGTTTCTCCACCTACCCCTTCACAGACACCCTCTACGACTTCTATGGCGTCCGCCAAGACATCTACACATAAATTCGCGAATCATACAACAAGCAGACGCAAAAGCTAACAGCGCCGTACAATAGGTGGCGAGCGAGAAGACAAACTATCAAGGAGTTAAGGAAAAATAGTGAGGACCTTCAGAAAGAGTATTTGAAGATGCGGGAACAGGACTTGCAGAGGAATGGACAGGGATTACCGAGTTATAATGCGATATTTTCGGATGCGGCGGGGCCTAAGTTCGTGGTGCATACCAGTGCGGAACATGCGGAGGGAAGGAAGACGGGGCAGGCGGCGACATGAACGACAACGAATTTTGCAGTAAGACCGGGACGACAATAATCCCGATTGCTAAACCATGGTTCTTCCGCCTAACTGGTATACAACAGCATGGCCAGTCATGTCGACGAGGATAGCGACTATCTAAGGTGGAAAAGAGTCGTTCAACGGCTGGGAAATTCGATTCGGAGTTGACGATTGCTGGAGTTTTGGACTTTCTGCAGGCGTATAGGCTATCGGAATGGGCAATTGCATCCACTCGTGGCGTATCTGATAATCAGCACTGAATGGGCCCTTTGTTTAGGGACATCGTCTGCGGCGACGGCATGTAACTATACTTGTGCATTCACGAAATCATACCGTAAACTCAGGTCTCTAACCATGGTACTGCAATCAAAACGATCTTGACGGTAATTCGTTCCTCCTATGTACCTTGCTTGTTCCACAAATGCCATTTCTGAAAACTAGAACATTTACCAACTGTGCAAGTGCACACTCTCACTTCTCTCTCGCCTTTCGTGTACGAACTCAGCATCTCATCTTCTCTCTTCCCCATTCTCCATTATTGAGTCATTCATTTCACGGCCTCGGGGGTTCAAGTAAACCCTTTCCTGATCCCATTCCGATCAAAACTGGATGTTTTTGCAACGCGCAGTTGAGATTCGTTATGCTAAGTGTACCATGTGCAGCTGCGACATGTCTACGAGACTTTCTGCATGTTCACAATGGCTCCACGAAATTTTTCGGAAAAAATAGTTGACCGACTTTCAATTGGTTTCTATCCTGACACGCAGATTCAGATTCAGATCCTCTTGATGATGTCAGCAATTGTTGAAGACCATCTATCTATCTTTCAAATGCGCGCAACCTAAGCCATGGATGCAAGTCGCAAGCACCCAGTCCTTCAGGTGTTAGTGATGAGGCTACACTCTTCAGGCACTCTCCTGCCTTTCCTTCATCCAACCATCGCATCATCTTTATAATTATCATCATTTCCTCTGCCGAAAAACTTGATGAGATCCTCCCTCTGCGCACATTAGCTCGGTGCGCGTCAGACTCGAATTATCAAATGGAGTTATCATGTACCGCTTTTCGCGTTCTCTTCTGCTTGCTCTTGCTTCTCGTGTCGTTGTTACATTCGGGTAGTGTCTGGTGTCTGGGCAGAGGGTGATTGAGTGGAAGGTGTTCGGGCGTACGGTGTTTGAGCATATGGCGAAGTGTCTGCTGCCGGCAGTGGTGGAAATGCATTTGAATTGAATAGGTTGTTGCTTGACTCGCTGTCTGTGCCCAGTGGCCCTACTGAGTATGGAGGGGATGTCATTTGAACGACTCGGAATCCATTCGTTTGAGTGTGTGGCGAGGTGTATACTGTTGGCAGTGGCGAAAATGCAATTGGATCAAATGGGTTATTCCCCATACTGGCGTTTGTGGTCAAATAGCTATATTGGGACGGAGAGGATGTCATTTGACCATTTTGAAAGTTATCAATGAGATGTCGACTATTTGACGTGGAAGTATAGCCAGCGTTCGCATACATATCTTCGTCGCCTTCATCGTCCTCTTGATTATCGAGTATGTTCAAGTCGCTTATTCGTCTGTCGATATCTTCGGTTTTGTCTGACCCGATTTCCTGCTAGTCGAGCTCTTTAGTATCTTGCGCGACCTTCTTTTAGAGGATTCGGATGTACATACTTTTCGCTTGCCGGTGTTCTTGCCCTTGCTCTCTTCTTTACCTTTTCCTTTCTTTTTTGGGGAACTCTTCTTCTTCTTCCTCGGTGAGGAGCTTTGTGGTCTTCTCTTCCTTGGCGAAGAGTTGGCGGAGTTGTTGCTCTGCTTTGCATTAGGATTGAAAGGAAAGGGAGTGCTATTCGTCTTCGACATTGTCCGGTCCAAAACACCAGGGGCGCCACGAACACATGCGTCGTATATTCGAGCTCGTTGAACGTCGGTATAAAATCGGTGGATGATTTCTTCTGGATATTCTTGGCAGTTTCTTCCTCGTCTGCGAAGTTATCAGCACCGAATGACACCTGCAACGACCCCGGGAATCTGCCGTCTGCTGGCGCACGAAGACTTACACGTTGTTACTGGCAAACCATCCCGCAAGACCCATATTCGTCGCTCTCCTCAAATCTTCTCCAGTCATACCCCAGCCTCGCAAAAACGCTCCAACACCAAAGTCATTCTCAAACAGATTGGTGACCTCGAACCATGTTTTAAACCACGCCTTCACATCCTTAGCCTTTGCTTTCGGGCCTGGCATTGTCTCGTAGAATTTGTCGAACGTAGGCTCGTACCCCGGATCGTTTTCAAAGATCTTGCAAATGGGTGGCAGAAATGTTGGCACTTTGCCGCTCCATGTTTCTCTGGGGGCATTCGTAAATATTTTGTTCGGGATGGAGTCTAAAGCATCGTAGTTGGCAATAGTGTTTCGAAGCTCTCCAATCTCTGGAGCAGTACCCCTGGAATAGGTGACATCGTTCGGGGTGTATTGGAAATCCATGGAGTTTGCTGCGACTGCATAACCTATGTATTGCGCTGGAGAAGGAGTTGGTCGCGGACGAAGATTTCGCTCACTCATTTGGAATGGAGGCGCCGTCGCGCACAGAGTCGAGTTCTGGGAATTGCTGGGGGGATACGTGGGGCGCACAAGGGAAGAGTTCGACATGCCAGTGCCGTTCGACGTATTCTCCGCCCGGCCCACACTGTTACTGACGTTGCGGCTAGGTTGTATGATCGCGCTATGATCAAGGTATCTGCTGAAGCTTATGCGACGAGATGGCGAGGCTTGGGAAGGACCGGGCAACGGTTGATCGTTGATGTGGCCGTCCGTCGACATTTTTGCAAGCTAGAGCGTCAGCTGTGTCCTGTAAAAACAAGGTGCTTTCCGTTGCAAGTTTGTTGTGAGAAAGGTATGTGGTGCCATAGAATGTCTGCGATGGCACGTGGATGATTTGGAGAAGAAGATTTTGTTTTGGTTGTAGTGTTTTCTTTGTGATTGTTAAGCGAGAGGGAAGGTGCGAAGTTGAAGGTGCAGCTGAAGCTTCTCACACCGGGGCAGGTGCCCTTGTCCGCGCCCTAAGCAGAGAAGCATACACAGTCTGCAGATGGGGTTGATTACGCGCTGATAGAGAACCCAGCTGGTGTATTACTTTGTCTTGGGATCCGGTTTTTTAGCTAAGGACCCAGCCATTTGATTGCAACTCCCCTCTTCTCCTCGAGCTCGATGTTGTCAAGAAAGTAAAAGGACAATTACAGGCCTTCAATCAAAACAATCACAGCAGACACTTTTTTCAAGATCCTGTTGTTTTCCAAAGATCATGTGAAATCCCACCATAACCATAACATTATGAGAAAGCCAACTACCATCAGGAAGGTGCACCACTTGCTCGCTGTTCCCATTGTCAGTTCTCCCTCCTCAAGTCTCTCCCATACTCCCACCTCTTTAAAGCCAAAGATCTCTGTATCCTACTCATAAATAAGTCAGCAAAGTTTCTTTATAGATCAAACCTGCCACCCCTGTGTCGGTTCACTTACGACATGTTCCCCCACAACCGCTGCCTTCAAGAAATTCGCGATTCTTCATCCATCCTATGATATGATACCCAAGGTCAAGAGCCACCACATGACCTGCTCCGACCTCAACTTATTCAATTCTCGCAATTGTTACCCATCAATCTTGATCTTTTGAATTGTGGAACGATGAATGATCATCTTTATACAACGGCCCTGGCGATATACACTGAGTCATCTTCGCATCCAGATTTAAACATATTCTGGTCCTTCTAATCGTGGTGGAATAGAGAGTAGGAATTCTCTGAAATATGTGTAGCTCTCCAAGTACTCGGGCCGTATGGATCCCAGGGCGCATCTTTGATGACGGTGAGTATCTTGCGTAGTGCCATACGGTAACGCTCCAAGGTCGAGTTGTAGAATGAAGAAGGGCGAATTCTGACTCCTGGTGCATGTCGGTGGTTTCTGGTCGTCAATACGATCTGAAGAAATACGGCGATTTAAAGGTTTTGCGTTAAGCACGCAAAGCGAATTTCTTTCCTTACTCCTTCTGAGCGCACCCACGTTCCATCTTTTGGCTTCATGCAACAACTTAGTTCTTCAAATAGTCTCTCGGTGGTGAGATTTCATAAAGAATTTAACTCGAACTTCGTGTTTGCCGTCTCGAATTCGGATGAAAAGGCTCTGCAGGTAACTCCGCAACGTCCTTACTGGCAGGAAGTTCAAACAACCTTGAAAGCCTTGATAGTCTTGACCAGCCATGCAATTCAAATACCTTCATCTTCTTCTTCGATGTTCCTGCCAACTCTGCCTTTCCGAATGAATACGCCACAGGGCCATCTTGATATTTTGTTGGAGCAAGAACAGCCTCTTTGGGAATTGAACCTCTCTTCTTTCGTCTCAGCAAAAGTCCGGCGACTACGACCAAAAGCGCTAAGCCGAGAAACCCTGCAATAATAGACACTGCGAGAAGTGTTTTGCTGGGAGCTGCTGGAATCGAGGTTGTAGGTGGACTCGACGTGGAAGGTGGGAGCGAAGTGCTATGAACAATTAGCAGAGGCATATGTGTACTTTCTATTGGCGACGGAGTACTTACGTGGTGGATAATGGGTTCTCTTCAGTAGCGCCTGAGTTGGAAGGAGCAGGTATGCTAATTGAACTTGAAATCGTGGATGACAAACTACTGACTGGGCGCAACGATTGAGGTAACGATGAACTGGACGAAGCGACCACATCGCTTTGATTCAGTATTAAAGCACATGTAGTTCCCGAACAAGCGTAACCATGAGGACAGCATCCTGAGTCGCAAGTCAGCAGCGGCGTCGTCAAGTTGGTGGACTTAAGAGTAGCGGCCGGATATAATGTCGCGTTCTGCAGAGATAGATCGCAAGTGATGGGCTTAATGCTAGAACATGTGAATCCAGAAGGGCAGCATAAGACGCTGGTATTAGTATTGAGAAGGATACAGTTTGAGCTTTGGGGACAACAGAAATTTGATGGTATTCCCCCTCCTATGCACAGGGAATAAGTCGAAACACCGCAAGATGAAGCCATCCTGAAATTGTTCAAATAATCTAGAAAGAAATCACAGATAAGAAGGCGGTCGCGCAGGCTTTTAGAATGGCTTAGTCGTGGGGAAATAAGCTTGTATTGTTTGAGCCGCATGCACCCCTCGACTTAAGCGCCAACCAACGTGAAACTGTCAGCTGCATTATTTTACGCGCCTCCTGAAATGGCCTTATCTCAGCGTCAAAATAGTGCGCAAACATGAACGAATGAAAGTTATCGATAGCATAGTGGGACTTTAAATGGTTCAAAACCTGTAGTTGCATTGGCTGGGAGAAAAAGGGGCCTCTTCGCCTAATTGCCGCCGATATTAGTTGTCAATACATTGCGCCAGGTTTTCCTGATTTGCACTGGAAATGAAGGTCAGATTTTCCTTAAGATTCAAGCATATAGTAGACGGACTTAAGCGTCACTTCTGCGGCCAGGGTGGCGGAAAAGTAGATCAAACTCCTAAACCAACGATGTTGAAGAGAAAAATCTTATTTTACAACTAAATGTTCGTTGCTTCAACCAAGACTCAGTGGCAAGAAGAAACCGAAAACTTGGTTCATCCTATCCTTTTTGCCCCTGCTTCGGGTAATCCGTACTTTCACTGACCCCCTTCCACTCATCGAGTAATATTCTAGTCTCCTCCAACTTTCCCCGAATTCCAGCTTGACAATCACTTCCTAACACCAATCTCACCGGGATGTCTTTCCCCTCCGCAACTCCCGTCTTGGAAAAAACATCCACGATGACTTCCGCTCCCTTTTTTACGTCACCAGGCTGATTGTTATCGGTGTTATCCAAGATCCGTCTGATATCTCCTACAGCACTCTCATCATACACCTTCATCCGTACTTGACTAAATACTCTCGCACCAGGATTCAAGAACCCAGATCGGAAATATCCAGGCTCTATTACAGAAACGTCGATCCCGAAGGGTGCGACTTCTGGTCTGAGTGATTCTGCAACAGCGGAACATGCCCACTTTGTAGCGCAGTAGAGACCAGCTGCTGGTCCACCACGCCAGGACCCGACGCTGCCGAAGAATGCGATAGAGCCGGAATATTGGGCTCGCATGTATGGGAGGACGGCTCGGGACACATTCAGGGCGCCAAAGACGTTGGTGTTGAATAAATCGAAGGTTTCTTGTGGACTGTGTTCATATCAGCAAAATTCATGAAATTCTAATGAAAGGAAACATACCTCGCTTCTTCAATAGCAGCTTCAAGGATATATCCGGCTGCGTTAATCAAGATGTCAATCCGTCCATATTTCTCATGTGCTTCAGCGACGATCTTCTTCAAAGTATCAATGTCAGATGTAACGTCCAGCACAAAGGTTTCAGCGCCCGCTACTTTCAAGTCGGCGAGTTTTGCGAGACTTCGTCCTGTTGCAAGAACTCGGTGACCTCTTTTCATGGCGCTGAGGGCGATTTCTTTCCCGAAGCCGCTGGAAGCTGCCGTAATGAACCATATTGGGGACGTGTTTGCAGACATATTGATTGATCAATCTGCGATTTGTTCTGATATTGTTGTTGATTTGCAATATTTCTCAAGCAGTTGACTTGATGTGGGAATTGTGGTGTGAAAGTAACTTGAACTGAAGGACGACTTAAATGTTTGAGAGCTTGAAGATAATTGTCACTTCGATATCTATACTTCCATTTATACAAACTTCACGCCGACCAGTTCCCCGCTAAAGGAATGCGAAATGTGACAGGGCTGATTACCTCATCGGACATGGGGGCTTAGCCGGAATTAACGAAGGGCTCTTCGTCCTTAGTGAATAGGAGATGTGCTTATCGCCGACGAGCGTCGGTTTTCACGATCGGTGGAATTTAGCCGGTCGTTCAATATTATTGCATGCATTATACCGTCTTGCAGTAAACCCTTAATAATCGGACCTATCGTCACTCCTGAAAGGCCACCACTATTAACTGCGATCCGACAGGCTCCAAGCATCAATTCCGCGGTGGAAGTCATAAGTGTTGTCCGAGACACAAGTAATGGGCTGGAGTAAATTTTCTGTTTTGGTCTCCGAATCGGACTTAAAATGCCAGGCGAAGAGTTTTTCGGACATGCCCAACCAGACCCTCAAGACCCTACCAAGATGTGTAACACTACAAGAAAGTCGATACCTAGGTACTTATTTACCTAACTTTATCCCTACGTTTAGCATCCCTGTCTTCTACACGTTGACATATTTTTGGAACAGGATAAAATTTACATTCGAGGTCTGAAAGAAATTTCTTGCACTTTATTGTTCCATCGCTAAGAAAACATTCAACCCAAAGCCACTAACTTCCATTCTGGTTTCGCTTTCATCCACCCACTTTCTTTCATGCTTGCCACATTCAATCTTCTCGCTAGTCCGTCTTTCCATTCGATTCGCATGACCTTTACTGTGATAGTAAGCATGGTAGCCACTGCATACTCGCTTCATGGCACTTTAGCCGAAATTATAGCATGAAGTTTCCGGGAATGGCCCGAAAAGAAGGCTTTGTACCGGTCCTCGCCATGCCATTCATGACCACGATGGAATTGTTACCATCATTGATCCCCCAGTTTCTTCTTGTCTTACTTCATTCTCGGTCTCCTCTGCAATGTCATCCTCGCTAACTGGCACTATAGCCTTAGTTGGTCTCATTGGCCCACTGTATCCGAACCATAGCAGGCATATCTCAAACCAAGAGATTGGAAGACCCCAAACGAACAACTTGTTGCTTCTTTCACTAAGGGCAGAAGTTATGCCTAGAAATCCAACCGCAACGTTCTCTCCACCATAAAATTCCGTTGGCTGTATCTCATGATGAGATGGGAAAAGTGCCTGAAACAGTGGTTATGGGATAGCTTCGTTTCCCATATATTGGCGTGTAAAGCATCACTCGTATTTACCACTTCCGTCGAGGAGGCGTCTTGGGTAGCTTCCCGATTGTCATTTCGTTGCAGTTTCACCTTCCAACTCTCAGTCACAAATTCTGGGGCTAGCAATGAAGGCTCTCGAGAGTTCCGAAAGAAGCGTGGTGGTTTCTAAAAGTTCATCCAAGATTCTTCGCAGTAGCTAGCTTCGCTACACTCCCAATACACTTGTTTGTTAGTTACAATCAAATTTCTGCTCGAAAGTACTCGCTCCTGCATGGTCCATCCGCGCCCATACCATGGCTCAGTTCCGAGGAAATGGCCTGAGTCGATCATCTGGGAGGAATGTGTCGCCATTAGGGTAAGACGCACTTTATCTATTGCTTGCTGCTGCTAGGAGGTTGTAGCAATGCTTTCACTCTCCGAGAGAGGGTGGTAGGGTACAAAAACAGTCGTTTGCGTTTGTTTGATCCTGTCTGAATGGAGGCCCGGTAGTCCGCTATCAGAATTGGCACCACTGGAAGCGATGATAGTAGATGCCGCTTGGCTGTATATCAGGTGCATACGACTAATTTTACGCATCCTGTCCAGAATGCTATCCTGCTGGATGCAAAGTTGATCAACCCAGAGGTATCTTTCGCCCATGCGGCTACAAAAGGTCATTGCATCCACAATGGTTTTCGGTAACCTGTCTTCTATAAGGGATCCTGGTAAGCCAAACTCGAGAATGTTTTCCTGGTTTAGAAGTAGCTTAACCACTCCACCCCAGACGTAACTGAGCGCTACATATCGTAGATTGGCAACCGTACGGGAAGATATGATGCAGTTGTTTCGAACGTCAATGACCCTTAAGTAAGCGTTGTCGATCTCGGTTGACTCTTGGCTTTTCCCACACTCATGTTTTTCGTCACATAATTGCCTCCACCAAGCCAGACATCGCACATCAGTTCGACTTGGTCTCTCACGCCGGCTGCAAACTTCATCACATTCGCCCGTAGTCCAGCACCGCCATTGCCTCGTATTGCTGTAAGAGTAAGCAAATTTGCATCCTCGGGCAGAATCGCAAACTCAACGTCGCAGTTTGAAGGGCCAGTGTTGCCGCCTTCTCCGGTGCAAGGGGTTTCGATGTGAAGTGAGATTCGACGAATCGCTTCTTTCCGTTCTCCTCGTTGATCAGCGAAAAAGTAACCGTACTTCGCCATTTTGACGAAGCATATCAAAGACCGTTGCTCATCCCTGGTGCGATCATGCCACATGGTAACTGGATCAGTGCCATGGTTGTTCTGCTTCAATATCTCCAACACTAAAGCACAAATTCCACAGCCTTCGTCTCGAGCATCGAACTGGAATTTCATCCCACCAAACGAGTTGAGGGGAAAGCCAAAGGGATGGTTGGACATTGCGCTGTTTGAATTAATCATAGCAAACTTTGGATTGTTGTCGCTGTGAACCAGAGTAGCCTGTTCTTCTCAATGCCATTCGGACAGGCAAGAAGGCGGCATAGAACCTTGACACATTGGGAATATATGCGACTAGAAAACAGCCGAGATGAAAACACAAAGCTGAAGACAGACCACAAGCGCTCTATAGCCTCTATTTCGTCCATACCGACCACAGTTGAGAAGAGTGAAATATCAACAGGGCGAGGAAAACCTAAGAGGCAAGAGAGAGGCTAACCCAATGAACAACGTATAAATGTGAAGTACGGAAGAGGTTGGTCAGGAGACCTTTTGAGAATTTAAAGCAATTTCGGTGGACACATGAAAGAAAAAGGGGTTCTGATCGAATCTGATCAATGGCTTGGGGAACAGAACGGCATTCTCCCTTCTCAATAGAGCGCCACCTACGTCGCCAATGAACATTCTGTGCAACGGGAGCAAGGTGACTTAGTGATGGAAATTGTCACAGTCAGAAGATTGAAGGAGAAATAGCAGAGTGGTAAATTATAATTGTGCCTAGCAGCATACGTCCGATAAACGTCTTCATGAGTTAAAATAAAAAGATTTAGCTAGATCCACCAGAGCCCCCAATTCCAATACTAGGCAAACCTGAAAGAGGTCTGGCTGATGTACCGTCGATCTCCATTGGCTCTCGAGTCGACAGTGCCATAAATGGCATTGATATTCTCCTGTTTGGAAGTTCAGCGCGAATACTGCGCAACCTGTGTAAGGAAATCTTCTTTGCTACCCCATCTAGCTCTACTGGCTGCCCTCGATCCTCTGGTTCTCCTTGCTCAGCGGCCGCCTGAGCCTTAGGTTTGATAGAGTTGGTAATTAATGAGAGGGGAGAGAACCTCAACCATCGTGGGAGTTCAAGGGGCAGACTACACCAGGAGACTTTACCCGATGCGTCGCCAACCTCAACTGTTTGTCGATTCGTAGAGGCTAGAAAAGATCGCGAAATTCTTGACCAACTCGGCAGCTCGAAGCGTATACTACGCAGGCTATTCAAAGAGAGATGCCTTGATGCTCCATCCAATTCTGGCTTTTCGAAATCTCCGCCCTCATTCGATGTTTTCGTCCCTTTGATATTCATTCGTTGAAGGAGTAGGTAGCCAATAATTGTAATGATGGTGAGTGACACGAGAACAATGGCAATGACTGAAACCACAAGCAGGCTTTTGCCGATTTGTGGTGGGGGTGACATTGTGTGACTATTCGATTCTGACATCGAGGAAGATGACGAGGGTCTGTTGAGATGGGAAGTTAGAATCTATTCATTGACAGAACTGGTTCAAAAAGACTAATTCGTACTAACATGGTGATTTCATTCAACAGACTTGAAGTTGGAATTGATGTGGCCCCCGAAGAAATAAGGCTCGCCCTGTCGTATTTTAGCCAAAATTGTTTGCAATAGGTGAATCGACCTACCTGCTGGAAATTATTGGCATGGTTGAGGTGCTGGCGACGGTTGCTGCAAAAGTAGTTGGAATCGAAACACCGGGGGATTGAAATACCCTTGGCGATGTCAACACATCCATACCAAAACTGGCAATAAATGGGCCTTTGGATGAGCTTCGTCCAATTGTTTCCACAGCATCTGGAAATACCCTTGACGATGTAAACACATCCATACCGCCTTTGGATGAGCTTCGTCCAATCGTTTCCACAGCATCTGCAAACACCCCTGGCGATGTCAACAAATCCATACTTAAACTGGCAATAAATGGGCCCTTGGGAGAGCTTCCTTCAATCGTTTCCACAGCATCTGCAACTTCGCTGGACCTCGACGCATTCCCACTCACAACATATGAGCTTGTTGTAGCTGTGAGATTATTTGGGGAACTCATATACGATATAAGAAATGTCTAAAGTTAGGAAAGTGTCTGGACCTGATCCACTCGGTACATGCCACGGAATTTGGCATCTGGAACTCAGATATGTTCGAGTGGGATGGAACGGTGTGATAAATAATCTTTGCAAAGAAGTTTGCCAAGCAATCAGATAACAGAGAAGCTGTAGAAAGTAAGGCTTTGGGGAGTCGGGCTGTCGCCCCGCAGTGTCTTGGTATGCGCCGGCCTTCGAATTGACCACTCCTGACACAAGCGACCACACGCGCGCATAACACCTCAAAATATTGGACAATAAGGACCCACAATATTATCTGGTTCCAAGCATCTGGCCCCTGTCGTAAACTTAATCCTACGTCCCGTTCCGAAGCATGCACATTTTTCTGCTGATTCGTTGTAGAAATCTTCAGTTGGCTGAGGGTGGTGGCCTGGTTTCGGGGTGACCAAGATGGGGTTGGATCTTAAGGGTCTGCCCGCAGAGAATCTGAGATCAATGACGACGAAATTACGAATTGATATTCTATGCATATACCACTGGCCACAAATTTTCCGCCCCTGTTTTGAAGTGAAGGCTGGGACAAAATGTCTCGCCTAAAGCTGCCACTTGGTATACGTCTATCACAGCAAGAACGTGAAAAACTCAAGATTCTAAAAGAGAGAACACACTTGCGGAATTTAGTTTTGTCGTGCGAGGCGATGAAGCTTTCATACTGCAAGACCTATAAATTAATGTATGAAGATACATCTACGGGAATACTAAATTTGACAAGGAGGCCTATTTTTAAAGGCTCAAGAGGACTCAGTACTATCATTCTTCTCGCCAGCCTCCTTGGAGTGCGCCACAATTTCCGCCACATCAATATCAGATGATCCTACAGCCTCAGTCTCGGCAAGCACACCTTCTGGAAGCTCATCGACAGTAATCTTAGGCCCGGTAAACCATTTCCTCGCATCAATGAAGTAATAACCCAAAGCTCCTCCCCACACGGCCATATTGATCACGACCGTGTAGTTCATTGATTGTGGGGTTGGGTCAGGTCCGCCGGTTGGAAACATTGCGAGGAAAATTCCAAAGATAAGGAAGAGCACCGCTGCCCATGCAATTGGAGTTGAGAATCTATCACCAGTGTAGAAGGGTCCGGGAACGAATTTTTTCTGTCCCCAGAGGACTCGACAGAGGATCGGTGTTCCCCACGCAACGTTATTTCCAGCAACCGCAAGTGAAAAGAGAGCTGATGCAGCCGCTGGAGCGATCAAGCAGAGAAGTCCAAGAATAGCTGCGAGGAAAACACAACCCCATACGCAGCGGAGCGGGATGTAGCCAAATTTCTGTGAGATCTTTCGGAAGAAGCTGGAAAATGGAAGAGCTCCATCTCGAGAAAACGCCCAAGTCTGGCGAGAAGCTGCGACAGTAATTGAAAGACCCATGAGGAATTGTACGATGAACAACAAAGACATTAAGCCTAAAGTCCCTTGTTTTCCAACCGCATCGTAGTATATTTGTGCCATTGGCTGACCAAATGATGACCCAAGAACGGACTCGAGATCGGGGTTGATGCACGAAGCGATGACGATCATGATGATGAATCCAAGAACCCAGCAAGATCCGATCGACATCAAAATTCCGTATGGAACTGCCTTCGCCGCATTGGCTGCTTCCTCACTCATGTGGACACAAGAGTCAAACGCTCCAATGGTCCAAATGGGTGAAAGCCATGAAAGCATGAAAGCCCAGCCAGTTGGCCATGTGGTAAGGTTTTCGGTCTTGGCAAAGATGTAATGAGCGTCATTGCGTTCACTAGCCATCTTCTTTCCTACTGGAAGTGCTATGATCGTAGCTGCAATGAGGATGAGGTTCATAGCTACGAACACCGTTTGAAGCTTCCCCATGATCTTTGAAAGTGTCGAGGCTAAGACTCCGTGGCAAAGTACACAAGCCAGGAAGACAGCATACACGATCCCGTTGGTGGGTTCCCATTCTCCATCTCGAGCAATGACGATCCTGAGACCGTTAAAATTATACCATTGAGTTGTCCATTTGAACTTACACTGAGCAGAACATCAATGCAAATCCATAATCGATACTGCACAGTCCGCCAACTAATCCAAGTGTATTTGAGTAGCCAACCAGAAAGCTTAGCGCATTGCGAGTTTTTGGGGATGCGAAGTAATGAGTCCTAATACCGTCAGTGGGAGCTTCATGTGGACTACAGATGCATTGCATACCACCAGTAAAGTCCCCCGGATGTCGGCATAGCAGAACCAAGATCTGCCATTGCAACACCAACAATAAAGATACATCCAGACGCGAGAAACCAACCCCAAACCATGCCAACCGGTCCAGCGGGAATAGAGAAGGCAAGTGTTGATGCGATAGATGGAAGTAAGCCCATGATACTGAATGCGATTCCAAACACTTCAATCATCGTGAAATTTCGACGAAGTTCCTGCTTGTACCCCAACTTGGCTGCAGATGAAATATTAGCCTCCCGCAATTGAGAGCTTGATTACAACTTACCCAATAGTTCAGCGTCGGCTTCGCCAGCAAGAAGCTCTGCTGGTGGAGCTGCCGAGTGAGGATGTCTGCTTGCCATCTTCTCCAGATCGGGGTGCATGCTTGCGCCTGTGTGCGCTCCAGTTGCGGACGTCATGATCGTACAATACTCAATCTTCGAAAGAGAAATTTGAAGTCGGCCGATCGCCAAGGTAGGAATTGATGAAGATATATCAAACGGTCTTGATTGCAACGTGCCATAGTTCCACTCTTGATACGGGTGAAACTCAAGCTCGGAGCTTCCGTCATACTATCAAGAACCAGAGTGAGAATCATGATCAACGATTGGATGTATGTAATAGGAAAATGCAGTTCGTCAAGATAAGACGCTGCAACGCGATAGCAGTAGCTACGATAACAAGGTTCTGACAGGGGCCGAGGCCGGGGACGAAGCTTAATCAGTTCACAAAGATGGCCAATGAACCTCCACAAATTGGTGCTAAGCACGAACAAGGCAATTGTAACCAGAGGCATCTTATGTTTGGCCGGTTCGCACAAACGAATTGCGTTTTGACTTCGACTAAAAATCCCGTGGCAAGCTTTTGGTGAGATGAAAGTTGAAATTCCACATTTGAGAAGTCTTACAAGAGAGGGGCAGAAGTGGGGCTGACGTGGCTTGGCCGCCAATCAACACCACCTGGAGACAAGCTCCTTATCACAGATAATTAACCCGAATACACGGCAACGGTCTGGCTGGGTAACGGAAAGGACATATTGGTAGGGCTTATTAGTATCCGGCTTCATTATTGAAAGACAATCCGCTCATCCGGGGCCATGTCCAATCTCACGTGACCTTTGGGGATAGCCATGTATCCCCGTGGTTTCACGATAACAGAAATCTGCACACCATTGTGAGTATAATACTGTTCCTATTGTCGGTATCTTTGATGATCGAGTGTAGAATCTATCTCAACCTTGTCCCAGTAATTACCAGTAATTACTAATACTGAATGTGTAAGCGAACGATGTACAGAGCAAACACCTGCCAGAATTGCCGTCGAAATTGAGCAGAGAAGCATGGAATGCAATTGCCATCAAAATTCGTGGTATATTGAAGTTCTCAGTGCCTCTGATATTATCTTGGGAGACTTCAATTACCCGATGTTTAGAAGTGATGTAAGGGCGCGATGGTATTATTCGCTTGAGCTGAAGGTTCCAAAAAGGAGAGAAAGCGAAGCAGGAATTATTCCACCGCCAAAAATAGATGCTTCGAATGGCCAGGACTTTGGCAAGTTCTAATGTGAGGACATCTGACTTGAAGCACTGCTGTTCTGCAAATTTGATTTCCCTTTCTTTCGCTACCCCTATTTACGCGGAGGCGTGAAGTTCGGACTTTCCAGTCCAAATCCATATTAAAGCGATACCGTTGCAGCTGATTCATTTACCAGTCGTGATCATGCGGCAACAGTTGAAAATGTGGCAGTGCACAACGTGACACAAACATGAAGCGCCATGGCTTTGAGCTGAAATTGAAACCCCAATTGCTGCTCAGTGTCGTACGGGATTTTCCTACATCCTTCAGCTCTTGGACATCTTCTTCCAATCAAGGAGCGGTTGCCCCTTTTTAGAATCCTCATTTGGTGCTGCAGAACTGGTCTCAATATTAACTGCATGAGAGCCTCGTTTGCTGTGGAATCTGGGGCATAACTTTAGCGCACTGTCGCATCAATAGCTGCATTTTGATAGGGGTGGCAGTGACTATACCTTGATTGGCAACTTTAAGGGGAGTCGACAGATTAAACTATGGCTGCATCGATTTGTTGAGTAAGGTTTTAATGTTTTCCTTGAGGCTCTTCAGTTGAGGTATTCCATAGCTGTAGATCAATTTCTCTCCAAGTGGGAAACAAAACTCCTTTCTGATTCTCTTTGTAAACATTGCTGTTTTGTCTCAAGCGGGATGAGAAATCGGTGGAGGAGACGGTTCCAAGCAGACACTCGAGTCTTGCCTTTTAGCATTTCATTCCCCACAAGAGCACGCGATCATCTCTCTCTCCTGTATCAACAATTTCCAGATCTCACGCCAGTCGCACACCCCTTTCCATCATGCAGTTCCAACCCTTCCTTCCCTTCGCTATTTTGGCAACAACCACTGTTGCTTCTGCAACCACTGAAGATATCTGCCAATATACACTTCCAACGAAACAACCCGCAATTATCTGTCTGCGAGCCGATCAACCGCTGAACGATTTCCCAAAGGAGATAGCTGCAACCGCATCAATTGGTGTCTCCTCCGTCAAGCTTTGCTGTAGGTCTTCTTTTGGTCCATCGTTTCTTTGGCTGCAATTAATGATCTCTAGGCAAGCAAGGATCATCATGTTTACTGCATAATGCGACGAATCCCGAAGTGATGTGCTATGATTCCGCGTAAGTCTTCTGACTAAAGTCAGTCTTTCATCCAAATGCATCTAACAATCTGGAATCATATTAGAACTACATATGCATCCTCCTACCGAAATACATAGAAATGCAACATCACGGGAGATACATGCAACACCCCATATTACGCAGCGAGCACCAAGGTGTATTGGCTGTCGTATCCGTGAAGGATGGCGTTGGAAGCATTGGCGCCTCTTCTGGATCCACTGGAGCTAGTTCAACCACGGCCGGTGCAAGCACTGCGATGGGTGCAGCAAGGAGTGAAGGCATGATGAGTTATATACATATACTATAAGACATATCGCAGGGGCACTGGGTTGTTGGTTCCTAAGGCAACTACGCTAAGGATCGTTTCATATATGTATCAATAGCTTCATCAATTTAAACAACAGCTTTCTACTAATCCCCGATCTGACATGAGTATTGCGATGGGGCTTGGATTGGCTTTATAAGAGAAGTATTATGAGTGATTCACATGTGCAAGTAGAATCAAGATTGTAAAAATACCAATTCGAGATTTCTTCACCAAGGCACGCTCCCATCCTTCGAACTGAAAGTTCCACTTGCCCGCTCGTTCCCCTCCCCTCCCAACTCGCAAACTCCCACTGCCCCCACATCGAGCTTATTCTGTTCCGTTCCCTCCACTGGATTCAACCTACCACCCACAAGTTTGGGACTCATAGAATTAACCTTCCACTTCCCTCCAAGCTTCGGAGCATAGTATCCAACAAATTAATTCGCCGCCGCCTTGCTATTCGTATACCAGGGAAACTCAACCCAAGGCCTCGACATATCTTGAACTGGATTGGGAGAGGCAAGTGACGTGCTCATGAAGATAATCTTTGGCAACTCGGATTTGACAAAAGCGGGATAAACGCCTCAATATCAGCTCAGTCTCAACTGCCGTTTTGACTGTCAACATGACTATACACCTCTCCGAAACTCTTCACCTCCGCCCAAAATAATACATTTAGACCAGCCGGGCCAAGACCTAGGCTAACAGTCCTAGCATTGTTGATGAGGATATCAAATTTTCTATATTGCTTGGTGTTGAGTTCGACGAGAGAATTGATTGAGGAGTCGGATATTATGTCTAGCTGGACGGGCGTGATGTTTGGTGGTGAGCGAATTGAGGCTTGGGCAGCTTGCCCTTTGGAAAGGGAACGTGTGCCCACGAGGATGTGATGCGTGGATGGGTGGTCATGGAATATTCTTTTGACGATTTCGTGACTGATCCTTGCGTCGCCGCCGGAGATGAGGACGACTGTCCCAAGTATTCAAATGACGACGAAACATAACGATGAAACCCCGATATGAACTAGAATACCAGAAGTCAGTGACAGGATCTACGTCAAGGTTATAAAGGAAATCTCAACAGAAGGTCCTTCTACTTGAGGTAAGACGGCATTCTACAAAGTGCGCTCGTATATCGGACATAGGAAATAATGATGCTCACTTACGAGTCCTCATATCATTTGAAAATAAAACTAGAAGGTGGTTGAGAACCTCGACATAAGCCTCGTGTTGGGCTTTCGGTCCCAAGCCCGGAAAGAAATTCGGGACGCTGCACACAACGGCAGTGCCCAAACAATATCTCATTTTTTTTTTTGATTTTTTTGAAAATAGTACCCGATAGCGTTTGTACGTAGTCATGATGCAAGATAAAGAAGACGTTCATATCAAAAGAAGATGGCAATTGGAAAAGATGAGCGACTTGAAACAACAATTGACTTTCTTACGAAGAATCTCACACCTTCTCGTCCACAGTCTCATCACTTCCCATTCCTTCAATCGTCCTATTCTCCCTTCTCCTTCTTTCCAACTCAGCCAATTCTTTCTCCTTCTTCTCCTTCAGATAAATGCAAAATTTACTTCCTGCTCGAATCCGATCACCCTTCCACAAGAATCCAAAGGGAATAACACACATCCCCAGACTCAAGAAAGCCAACAAGCTCGTCGCCCATGGTACGCCTAGATTGCGATACATGGGCGTGGCAGCAAACGGCAGGACGGCGCCAGCAACGCTACGGCAACAACTCGCAGCCGCCATTGCAGAAGCCGCGAAGATTTCGTATGCATCTGTGAGATAGTTGAGTAGCGCCATGAAAATGAGGATGAATCCCATGCCGAAGGGAAGACCTGCTAGCATGGGGACGTAGAATGGAATTGAGGGGCGAGCAGTCCAACCGAGCCAGAAAAGCGCAACAACGTAAAGGGGACCGCCAATGCATGCCAATGGAAGACGACGAGATTCTTCTTTCTGCGTCCAAGCCTTGCCTTGAGATTGTGCTTTGCGCAAATATGAGTCGTACCAGAGGAACAGTGCAATGGCTGCAACAGTGCCTCCACCAATAGGGAGGAACATGAGCCCAGACTCGCCAGAACTTTGTCCATAAATGCCTTCAAAGATGATAGGATAGGCTTCGAAGTACATATAGAATATGCCGTACGCCAAGCTGAGGTAGAGGCAGGTTGCTAACACGATGAGCTCGAACACGATCATGCGAAGAGGCCTTGTTAAAGTGACAGTTGCCATCTGTTTCCACCCTTTCTTCTCCAGCTCAATTGGAGCAAAGATGTTCAGATTATTTGTTGACTTTCGGAGTTTGGCAGCACGTTTGGCAAGGAGAATAGGTCCGTAAGTCTCGGGGAGACAGAGGAGTGGTGGTAATGTTGAACCAGCGACAATGAGTCCAATCCAAAATGTCCATCTCCAACCCATCGCAGGGGAGACGTATCCAGAAAGAAGAGGTGCAACGAGAGGACCGACACAGGTACCCTGCATTTGTTAGCAGTGGTAATTTACAAAGCAAGCCTGACTCACGCCAATGAAGACAGCCATTGCACGTCCTCTGGTAACGGGGTCGCCATACATATCCGCGTACACACCTCCAATGCAGGCAATTGGACTGCTTGCATTGACACCAGTGAGTAATCTAAATATCAGAAGTGATCCCCAATTCGGCGCCAATGCACAAGCCATGGTGAAAATCGTAAAAACGACAAATGAAGAAGTCATTATCAATCTTCGTCCATATACCTCCGAGAGAGGCCCAAACATGATCGGTCCAACTATGTAACCAATAAGATACATCGAGATCGGCAAGATCTGCCCGAACGAGGAGGTTATATGAAAGTATTCGCTGATATATGGTATTGCATTGGACGGGAGGGACGAGCCCATGGTACTGTTGATCACCACCAACATGCCAATAAAGACTACCCAGGACTTTTTCGCCTGGCGGAAAGATATCAGCAACAGACAATGAAAAGTAGACGGAATCCAAGTTCAAACATACACTTGACCAATTGTAGGGATTTTGTAGATCTCCATCTTCCCAGGAAATAATTTTCCTCCCAGATGTATCATTTATGCTGGATGTGCTGGAGCCTTGAATTGATGGTATTTTGTTGTCTTCAGCCTCAATGTCATACCTTTCCTCCGCATCAGCTCGATCGATTCCTGATATTATTCTTGCCAGTCCATTTCGAGAGCCTGGAGTGTCAGGAGTCGTAAATCATTGCCGAGATCTCGGATACTCACGAGTCGGTTGCGGCTTCTCTACCAATCCCGCAGCACTCGGATCACTGCCACGCTCGGCTCTGGGCTGGCTATGAGTAGCCATAATAGTTGAATTATATACTGGAGGCGAGAGTTGCCATGGATTTAGAAGAGAGAAAGATATTAGGGAGCTTCACGGATGAGGTCCTAGATCTGAAATGGCATTTCCAATCATTTTAAGGGATCTCCATTCTTGTCTAGGTGCCGTAGAGCTACAACGCCCTTCATCCCTTCATCCCGCCTTTGGTGCACATTAGTTGCTTCTTATCCCCGCAACCGAATGAGGCCTGTCGATCTTGACGGGAGAAAAATGCCATTGGATGGGGAGGAGTTTCCGACATGCGCGATGCCGATAACCGCAAGACTAAGTTGTTTTGAAGAAGAGAGAGATCGTTGCAGCCAGTGAAGGGCTTCAGTGGCTTCGAAAGTGGGAGGGGCTGATGTTCCTGTGATGCTGCCCACCTTTCAACATCCCCTACAATGCGAATAATATCGGAGCGAGCTTCCCCTTTGCAATGAACCATGTAAAAGACGATCGGAAATGTCTGTATTTTCTTTTCCAACGAATCGAAATGGGACAATGCCTCAGGCACCTTAAATCAACTTCATCACGTCCTCTTTCAAATCGGTTTGTGCTGGATAATCGCTCTTGGGTATCATTGTCTTGTCGAAACCTATGTCTCCAAATTGATGCTTCGCCCGAATCGCGCGTATAATTCGACTTTCAATTGTGTTTGTTCCTCCCTGATTGTAGTCAGTTTCTCCTCCAGCGCAGTAACCTCCTCCTCTATTTGTTCCGTCGTCGCGGTGAGTCTTTGTTGGACTTCGGATAGTGGTAGGGAAACGAATCCATCGCCAATTTTGTATCTAGTCCGAGTCAGCAAGCTGTTGAGACATGAGACACTCCAAGAAGGACTTCGTACGGGATTTTTTCGTCCTCGTCTACCAATTCAAGCTCGTTTGACACATCCTCCAGGTCTTCTTTCTCCTTCTGCCAAACGTGCCATTGTCAGAAATACACTCTTCTGGCTCCTTGTAAATCAGAACTAACATGTTTCGCCTTCAGCTCGTCTTCGATGACAATCTCGCGTTGGTGTAGGCGACTGAATCTATTGATCTTGTCCTGGTCCTCCCTCCGAACCTCCACCTCGTCACCCGCAGCTTTCGCCTCGTCCTCTTTGGACAGCTAGGAGCAAGCGTTTAGCACTGGCAGATGCAGAGAATATCGAGGCTTACCATGCGCCGTTGTACAGCTGCCGACATCTTGAGAATGGGTTGTTGAGCTGGATTTTTCGATCACGGTTCCAGCACTCCAGTCGCGACTTGGGAGAATTGACGAAGGTAACCTTATTGTTCAGCCTTCTCGCTGACTCAGCAAGAGTTCTGCCACGTGAGTTCGCTGAAGTGAAGCCTATGAAGCCCGAAAGGTCCGAAATGCCCACTTTTCCTTTTCTCAACACCATCACCATTTTTCAGCAGAATCGCTGTTTGCAGCGCAACAAACAACATGGCCAAACACCCCAATGCCTCGCCTTTTCGACCACTTATTTGCCACCCGACCACGCCCAATTTGACCTCTCATAGTCTCACTCACTTCTTACATGCCATTTTACTCAATCCTCACGATATATTATTAATGATCCACTTCGGAGAGGTTCAAGCCAACAGTTGACCCTGATTCCTTGGCACATATTTTTGATGCACCTACTGCACTTCTGTTTGGCTGTTGCCAAGTGGCGTGTCGGAGGGAGGCACTTATCCAGTTTCTAGGCCCATTTGGCTACAGATCGAGCAATCAGACGCAATCTCCAGCGGCGATATAACCAGAATACTACCTGCAAGTCGGCACGAGGTGGTGCTGCATATGAAGGTACATGTGTGACATATTCATCAGATACCTAGATACCGCACTCGCAGCTGTTTCTCATACTTTCATTTTCCCAGAGAAACCAAACTCTTTCCAGGAAGATACCAGTTTACGGCAACCAGGAAGCAAAATCTCATAGTGCGCAGGAATCTTCCTTTCTGTATTTACTTCACTCAGGACCCAAGGGACCCAACCTTGTGAGCTCAAGGATCAGCTTTCCTGACAACATGGACTTAATAACACTGAGCAGTGTCTTTGGCCACTCCTTTACACCCTTCGGGATAATTTTCTTCTTCATCGCAGCACTAGGAATAACGGGCATCATTCTCGTCGTTCGGCTGCGCAAATCGTCCCTTCCTTTACCACCTGGCCCAACACGCCTTCCATTCATAGGCAACTTGCATCAAGCACCAAAAGAATATCCATGGAGGGTCTTTCAAAATTGGGGAAAGAAGTATGGGCCGATTTTCAAACTTCAGTTCGCACAAAACACTATCATCATGCTCACGAATCACGAGACCGCGCATGAGTTGCTGGATAGGAGGAGTAGTATCTACAGCTCTCGCCCACGGGTCGTGATGGCGGCCGAATGTCTTGGTCAAGGCATGCTCACGCTGCTGATGCCGTATGGACCTCGGTGGCGCGCACACCAGCGCCTTCAAATGTCTTCCTTGAACATTCGAGCCTCCCAAACATACTGCCAACTTCAAGAGCTTGAAAGTACGCAACTGGTGTTTGATATGCTTTCCACCAACGATTTCACTGCCGGATTCCGACGATACTCTGCTGGCTTGGTCTTTGCATTAGCGTATGGCAAACGCCTTGAGCATAACGATTGTCCCGACCTGAAACAATTGGATATAATCATGGAAAACACATTGGATTGCTTGATTCCAGGGTGGTTGGTTGACATCATCCCCGCCCTGAATTATCTCCCCAAATCTCTCGCACCTTGGAAACGATACGCAGAGAAGCTCCGAAATTTTGAGTCCCAAGTGTACCTCCGAAACTTCACCAGTGCTCTCTCTTCTCGATCATGGAATTGGTCAAAGCAAGTACACAGCATGGCACGAGGCCAGATGACTCCCCTGGAAATGGCATATAATGTAGGAATTGTTTGGGAAGTTTCCACTGACACAACAACTATCGCCCTGGAAGTCTTCATCCTTGCTGCTGTGCTTCATCCCGCAGTCGTCAAGAAAGCACAAGCACAGCTTGATCATGTTGTTGGACCGAGTCGCCTTCCGGGATTCTTTGACAAAGAACATCTTCCATACGTTTTTGCGATGGTGCAAGAAGTCCTTCGATGGCGGCCTGTTGCGGCGGGAGGAGTACCACATGCTGTCACAGAGGACGATGAATACATGGGCTTTCGTATTCCCAAAGGAGCGACCATTCTTGCAAACCAGTGGGCTATCTGCCACGATGAAATGGTCTTCCCTGAACCAGAGACCTTCGCGCCCGAGCGCTGGATCCAGAACCCAGATTTGCCCGTCGCCGCATTTGGCCACGGACGCCGCACATGCTTTGGTCAGCATATTGCGAAGAACTCGCTGTTCATCATCATTGCCCGACTTCTTTGGGCTTTCGATATTGAATGTGCCACGGAAGTGATAAACGGGGAGAAGACGAGATTGGTTCCCGACCCTTTAGCAATGACCCAGGGTTTTAACTCAAAGCCAATGCCCTTCAAGGCCATGTTTACCCCTCGAAGCCCCAACGCCGAAGACATCATCAAGCAGACCTGGGAAAATGCGGAGAAAGATGTTGACATTGTTTTGAATCGTGTCGCACTGGAACAGAGTGTCCAAAAGGGCAAGACGTATGGTTGAGTACTTGTGGTTGGTATGGAATCTCGTCGTAGTCATTGTAAGGAGTTTCTGTATTGCATCTGTTTGACACCCTTGTGGTTTTCTCCTAGCAATAGATTTGATATAGTGTTACCTACCTTTTATCACTTGTCGCCTTCTTAACCCGGCTTACTTGATGAAGGGTGCGCGTTTTCTCTTCGATAGGACTTGCGCGTGCTGCTTAAGAGTGGTTTCTGGTGTGGAAGAAATTGCAGTGCAGTGACTGGATCATGCTCTTGTACAGCTGTGAACATTGAATCCACTCTTATCGAGTTCGAACGTTGTATGAATAACAAAATCAATGAATTTCAGCAAGTGAATATTCCTCATTCACGCGTCGATTTCCTAAGGCGGTGGCCAATTCGATGAATCGACCTCGCTTAACGCGTTATCAACGCGGACTCATCCATAAATTCTAGCCGCCTTTTCTCCTGCGGCTTCCCTCCTTTGTGGCAACATCTCCCGAGATTCGATGTTGGATTCACCTGGGTTCTGCACGCTATATTCAAATCACACCACGAAAAGAAAGAAATATCAGATTCCAGAAGTCGCAGCCTTTATTTACGATGTCTTGGTCCAATCCATTCAACAACGCCTTCTGCACAAAGCCATCCAACGAAAATGAAGACAATGAATTGCCTTTCTCTTCTCGAATTCCCGGAACAGTATCACTGCCCTTGCCCTTCCCAGATGCGGAGAGCGCAGGAGAAGCTAGCAGCGACGATGTCCTTTCTCTCTGGTCTATGAGCAAGAAAAAGAACAAGAAAAACGAGCAGAGCGGTGGATACAAGCATAATGGTATGGGCTTCAATGAGGGACTAACGAAAAATCAGGAGAAGAGTGAGCTAGTACCCTCATGGTACAAAGAAAATAACAAAGCACCCGCCGCTGCCCCGACCGTCAATAAACCCAAAAGAGACGACAGCGAAACCTGGAAGCCTACCCCTTGGTACCTCAACAATACAAACCAACTATTTATGGCGCAAAATCCCATTCCTAGAGGAAAATGTCACTTCGAAGCTTACGAAGAAGCTACAGCTTGGCTCACCGCTCACCACCCTTTCGCCAACTCAGATACACAGATCGTAGGATCGTCCATCAATGCAAGGGATGATAAATTAGCTATCAAGATCATCAATGAGTATTTCCGGAGAGAGAACTTGGGAAGAGGACATCGGAACCCATACTGGGAGCTTTCTGGTGCTGGAACTACGTATTGGGATGAGAAGCCTGTGCAGTACACGAGAGCTCATACGCAGACTGCTGCATGGGAGTGGCAAGTTTGAGACCAGCGAAGGTGATCGGGTGCCATTGATCTCGATTGCGGCAATTACTTGCATCTCAATGTACGTCGGCTTCTCCTTGTTCCATTCAGTGGGTGAAAGGCCCATGATATCAAGACCAGGCATTCCTGGATATGATGTCTTAACATGAGATTTGGTAGAATTGGGGTTACGGTAGTACGATGCACGGAGAGGGGTATCGGTCTGTTTTTGTTTGATCGTAAAGGAATTCTGCGACGGCGTTGCTGATGAACTTGGCATGTTGATAGCACGAGTGAGGCAAATCTATTCTTCATCTCTGGAACCTAAGGTTGATCATCACCTTTAGGATTTAGAGACAGGCAAAATGACACCTTTGCATGCCCTCCTGAATGAGAATGACATCACTCATAGTGTTTCCCTAGCAAATGAAAAGTGACATGAAGGTCTGATAGGACATCAAGGTTTTCGATGACATGATATCTCCTCAGGAATAATAACGGCTTTAGCACTCACCTTCGGTTGCTATCACGGCAATTTGATTATCACTTTTGAGGAGAAACCTCACCTTTAAATCCCGTTCTAGTTGTCAAGTTTCACTTCGGATAATCCCCCTTTATGTCGCTCGCGAGGTAGAAGAGAAAACCACCCTACTTTAGCGTAAACCTACTGCTATATGCTTAAAAGTATAGAATCGAGCTTATCTACACTATACACAACCTATATGTCACCTTCAGTCTTAAATTTCATCTTTAAGTTCCTACTTTTAGTGAGTTTCACACTAGTTCACCCCTCTTTTCGATATTAGCGAGTTGGTAGCGAGGATCAACCTTATCCTGACATGATCATTTCCTGATTCACTTTATATCAAATGAGAGAAACTGGATCTGGAAACAGACATCTTTCATATGTAATTACATTTCAGGTGAGTCTCTAATTTATCTCTCGTTGGCTTTTCTTTCTTGAATCTCTTTTCAGCGTTTACTTCTTTCAAAACTATAACACTTGAATACACAACACTACCACTGAACAACAGAAATGGATACAAACATCATACAAACCTTCCCTGTCCGTCGCCTCTTCGTCCGAAATGTCCCTCCACCATCAGCAACCACACAACAAATTCGAAATTGGTTCAAACAATGGTTCACGGGTATTAATTTCGAAGAGCCATTGGACAAACCTAAGATCTTCCAGGTTTCTTGGGATGGAGGAAAGATGAGGAAGTTCTTGGCAGACGCAAGCTCGGAACATGCGCTCAAATACTTTCTGCTTGGAACTGGGATGAGTGAGGTCCAGGCGGGATGCCTCGCCAGGGATATTTGGGACGCTGCCGTGATCGGAGATCGGAGTGGAGGTTTTAGACGAGGAATTGGTAGACTTTGCGGAGGACAGTTTGGGCGAGGAAATTGATAATACTGGAAAGGGAAAGGGAAAGAAAAAGGAACCAGCAGCAACTTATAGTTTTGCCCCGGAATCGGAGGTCTCAGTAGAAACACCAGATTACTGGGATGATGAGTTTGACGGAGGCTTTCAGCACGTTTTCACCATGATAAATAGCATTTCTGCTTCTACTCGGGCAACATTTGGCACAGAATCCGTCTCTCTCAACCAATCTGAGCGGTCACAACACCTTTCTCGCCCCATGGCAATTGGATATCATGCAAGCAAGCCCATTTCCAAGTCATTTAGTCAAAACAATGGCGAATATTCCTCAAGGCGACCTTTAGAGTCAATCAATGAGGACCCTCAAACATATGACCGCTTCAAGACACCACGCCTCGAATTTCCAGCAACCTTCACTTCTCCCCTCCAACAGGCCCAGCTAATGCAACAGTATCAACCAATGTTCGCTGGAGTTACATTTGCGGAGCCTTTCCCACATTTGTTGATTCCCCGTGGTCCATATGTCTTCAATCATCGCGCTGCTGGTACTGAACACGTGTTTAATCGCCCAATCAATCGAGTTCCAAACTCTGGCGGCGGCATTGGACGACCAAGATGAAGGGCTGAGCTATGGGAACTCGCTGGAGCAGTGTTAAGGGACACCGGAGATTTTGAGCTAGGTCTATATTTCGCTGTTGAGTTTCACGATTTTACATAGACTTGGGGAGTACCAAGAACGTTAGATGGAGGCACTTCCAATATTGCAGCAGATGCATTTGTGGAAGATTTTCCAAGCAGTATTTGATGATTACGACAAAATAGATCGCGTTGCCTTTCCAAAAAACTTGACAATTGTGCATTTTCGGGTGATATGTACAGATTGGACCCTGACAAGTACTTTCTATCTCATTGCCGACCAATATCAACACAATCCACCACTTCTGACCAAACATCCGTCCCTGAGAAAGAAGCTTCAATGAAGCGTGGTGGTAGCATTCACGAGTGGCCAGTTGATTCCCTTGTCTGCGGCACCCGAGTTTTGGAGACCTGCGCATGCGTACAAACCAACGGGATTGTTGGCAGTGGCCTTCATGTATTGGAGATCGATGCATTCCTCTGTACCTTGTATCAGCACTGAAAAGTTTGGTCATCACTTTTGACCACTCACTTGGCTCGGCTTCAAGTGCAATTCTGCCATCGGCCATAACGTTGAACTTCTGGGCGACTGCGGTGGCTGAGCACTCTTGCACATACAAGTTACCCATATCTTTCCAGTTGGCTGTACATGTAAGTTAGTTGAGTCCTTCGCCTTAGCAAGATACAAGTCGCGAATCCTACCCTTTGCTCCGCCGTCGATGCACAGGGTTGTACCAGCCAACTGAATCGTGACGTTGGATCCCTCTCTGATGTACCATTGTTGGTCAGGCTTGCTTGTCAGGGTCTGGCTGAATTTTCCATAGTATCAGATTCAGTCCATGCAAATCTTATGGAGAAAGGGGGAGACGAACACAACCAAGGTGCTCCCAGCCTTCACTGGAGCTTTTGGTACCACAACGAACTTCTTGTCCACCATTGAAGTAATGTATACTGCACGATATCCAGCGGGAATATCAACAGCAAGACCAGTCGCAGCGAGCGCCAAAGCGAAGATGGAAGATGTCAACATCGTGATTAATTTCAAGGTGTTTCTTTCAATGTTCGTGGAAGTACAAGCTTGGCATCAAAGGTCGTCGGCATTTTGGAGAAGTCGGCACTTATATGTATGTCTTCTTCATGGATATTTTTGTCGCCTCCATCTCATATTATCGGTGGGTAATTAATATGTGGGGAACAGGCTGGAGGGATAAATTTACCGACTCCGCAACAATGTTCCTTTCCGCACTATATGGCATTCGGAACACTATGAAACCTCTGGATCGGATAAATCCTGCCCAATTATCGTAGGTTGACGTGTTAACTCATTACCGATGCTACGTGAATTGTAGCCTATATCGAGCTCAAGATCTTCAGGCTACCGAGGACACTTTACTTGCCCAGAATAACCACAAGATTTGGAACATGAATCAATTCTACCATCAAGATCAGATGACATTTCCTGCAGGCTTCCACCAAAAATATTGTCTGTGATGATGGATTTGAAGTTTCTTCGGCAGATTGACCGAATATTTAGCAAGAAGTGAAGCTAAGTGATGCGCGAAGTGAGGTTATCGAACATCTAGAGAAGCTTTGTACGTAAAAGGTGTTTCAAACGGTTTTCTTATATGTAGACATAGTTGGAGGAAATTTGTTTATTAGTAGAGCGTTATTTTAATTAGTAAGAAGGAAGTAATATAAGCTTGTTTATAAACTCTAGCCTTTCTTCCTTATTAACTAGCTGTTTTATCACATAGGTTTCTTTAAACTTCTAAGTATAAGTATATAAAAGGCTATATATCCGACATATGGTACGTGCTGGTCGGACAGCCCCCCGTTCTAGTGTGTCTGCCTGCAGGACGCAATTGGTCCTCGAGCTGGTCTACCGAATAAGAGACAAGAATAAGAATTGCTCAGTCATCTGGATACCTGCGACCCATATGGAAAGTCTTCATCAACCCTATCCAGATGTTGCCCGAAAGCTTAAGATACCCAGTTGCAAAGAGATATTCCAGTTCTTCCGATCTAATTACAGGAACCGAATCAGGTGGCGCATATGCAGAGCAGCCATGTGTGATACTCCCTACTCCGCACCTTGCAGTGTCGGGCGATGTTGATTTTGAGAGGAGAAGGCAGCATGGCCGAGCGAACGAAAAATCTATTCAACTTGTATCCGCTGAAATCCTGCATATCAAACCCGCTTAATGCCCAAGGCATGTCAACCCACTAAGCTCGAGATCCATCCAATAGACTCTGCTTCGCCACTAGGATGGGTACATGTAATTCGTCCAAACACGGAGTATCATTTTAACTTCACCATTTTCCTTGACCGCTGGTGCCATAACCTGAATAGTCCGAGCAGCCCCTAGTTTTAGTACCTCTTAGATGTTCGCCTTCGATATCTGACTAAGTGTAAAGATAAGCCTATAGAGTGGATTGTAACGTTTATGGTACAGCCTTCCTTGCTACAACTCTACTCATGGTAACAAACCGAGAATATCAAAAACAGCCACATCAGCACCCGAAACGTTCCTAAACTAATTCCTCAATTCCACAGCAACTGCCGGTTATCCTCATCCTAATTTCCAATTTTTCAACTTGAAAGTCTTTAGATAGTGAACGTGGAATATACTCGCAAGCTAGAGCCTCTTCTGTACCTTGTCCGCGAAGGAATCAATTTTATCTGAGAACGGCTAATTTC
This sequence comes from Halenospora varia, assembly GCA_020726485.1. Taxonomy (NCBI): domain Eukaryota; kingdom Fungi; phylum Ascomycota; class Leotiomycetes; order Helotiales; family Solenopeziaceae; genus Halenospora; species Halenospora varia. The sequence goes on from JAHEWH010000055.1 coordinate 114,991, forward strand.
TGTAGATTTCTTTCTCTGTAACTATCAAGAAATCCTAAAGGCATCCACATCTTTCCGTTTCCAATTCCCTTTAAGTATCAACCTATGTAAACCCTAAACAAATTCAAGACCGAAACGACTCCACCTTTTCAAAAGATTTCGAATCCAAAACCCACGAGAAATGGGGACCAAGACCTAGGCTATTCATCCAGACTTCCGCCAAACCCAAAAGCCAATAGCTACGAACGCGATAATACACAAGACGGAAAAGCCAACATCTGATCCGTCAGGCTCAGCATGGGATGCACAGCCAGAGCAGCTCCAATTCCTACATTGAGGATGATGTTGAGTTGTGGAGTTATATCTGATTGGAGGACGGGATGGCTGGTTGGTAGCAGTAGGTGCATGAACTGTCCCCCAGTGAGAAGGAGAGTATGTGACATTTGCTGTTTGTGGCGTCGCGCCATAATGAGGAGACGATGGGGCGTGTGAAGCTGGTGCTGTGTACGGCGCAAACGAAGGGGTATAATGGGGAGCGTTTTGTGTAATCCCAGTCGCTGGTCTTGGGTTGACGAAGACATGGTTCAACCTTCCCATAGGTCTTGCAAGTGCTGTAAGTCGCGCATCCCCAGTCTCAAATAATGTGTTCGTCTCTGGGTACGTCTCAGGAGCCATTCCCAGTTCTCGCATAAGAACTTTATAGCTCTCTTCTTCAAGTCGCAATTTGTATGCTCGACAGCGCGTGCTGAAGCCACGCAGTATACCAAGTGGAACATTGTAGGAATGCTGGAGTCCAACATATGACTGCTTGTGCAGTTTTCGACCTCGTTCTAGATGAAGTTGTGGTGGGTAAGGTAGCCCGAAAGATGTAATATCTGCTCCTTCTGGGTCGCGAATAGGAAGGAATTGCTGGAGATGGGTTTTGAAGTGCCGCTGTCGCAGGTAGTCGTGGAGCTTTGTCTCTGTAAAGCTCGTTACCTGTGCCGCTGTGAGCTTCTCACTTCACCATCAATGATAAAACGAGGAACTTACACATGCTACGGAACATTTCAAATCGCCAATAGTGGTGGAGCCATGTCTCTGTTTAATGCTCAATACAACAACAGGGTGGTCATATCCTCCATCGCCGAGTTCGCTTTGTCCACAGCAGATACTCTTGTCGCATTTAATGCTAATTTGCTGAATATTTCTCTCGGGCAACCAGACAATACATCCGACACACAAATCTCTTGCGCTGAGTATTAGCCGTTCCCTTCGAGCTCCGGGGGGTGGTGCACTTCTTGGGCCAGCGTGCTCGTGGATGGCGCGAGGGACCATTTTAAGGTGTTAATGAATACAGCACATTGATTTTCGGCTATAAAGCGAGCTGCAGAGGCTGGGACTAGAATTCCTGCTCTTATTGAGATTCTTGGGGACGATTGTCATTATTATATCCCGAGTCTCTTTGTTGTTCCAATCGAGTGAGCCTTGTTTGTTTGCATGTATGCAGGAAGCTGAGTTAGGCAGAATTGTGCAAACCAACCGCATTGTGGTTACAGTGTGACAGCGGTCATACGATACAGATGAGTCTGATTGGGTGCCTTTTAACTTTGTATTCTCGAAGTGTATTCTTGGCGCTTGTGGTCGCGTTTAAGGCGTGGCTGGGGCAAAGTGGCCGCCAGGTGCAAGGCCAGATGTTGGGACAAGAAATGCAGCCTTGCTACTAGAAGGCAACAGAATCAGAGCGTCCATAGTGAACTTACTGGGTCAAGTGGTTGAGTTGGCATGCCAGTTGCTGGGATCCTCCTCGTTTTCGTTCACCAATATCGTAAAGTTATTGGCCATATGCCGGGGAATAAGGAGGCAAGACTACGCAACAAGTTTGGGAAGATCGATGAGCGGTGGTTCACATAACAAATGACCCATTCATGTTGTCACCGAAGCCCCATTTCGCATTGCATTGACGCGCAGGAGCTGGGATATCATATATATATGAGCAGGACTAGTCTGAAGCATTTTCTCACATTGGGTGCCTGTCTATGCTGGCGCACTCCACTCTACATCTATCAGTTTGAATACCCTTCAACGGGATCTCATCGCCACTCCCCTGGCTCTCCGCATCCCCCCATCTCCTACCATCGCCATGATACACACTAATCCCTAACTCGGCGCCATGGTCTGGCCGCAAGTCTTTATCTCGAAGCACACTCCCATCCAAGCGCTCAAAGCGTGAATGTTTGCTTCCTTTGCCACCGCCGCTGCCTCCGATGGTGGTTACTCCGTTGGCACTTCTGGGGGTGGATGATGATTTGCTTTTCCGCCAGGGCATGAAATTTATAGAGCGTAAGAGAGGCGCGAGGGTTGGTAGACAGGCGGAGATTATGCCGGCGGAGGATTCGACAATGACCCATGTGCAGGCTTTTGCAAGTGACCCTAGGGAATCTTAGTAAGAGGTCGAGGAGAGTGGATTAGAGGAGCTTTACATACATGTAAGGTCCGAGGGGACGAATTCGAATAGTGTGGTGAAGCGGTAGATACTTGTGCAGACAACGCTGGGGGATATATTAGAGATAGCTTATCGGCGCCCTTGGGAGGAGTGATATACTCACAAGCTTCCTAGCAGAAACACAGCACTCAGCTGACATTTTTGGATTAAAGTGGTTTGCAAGCCCCACACGTGCGGCATAGGCAAAGCCAAGATAGCCACATCTGTTAAGATGTTTGGGACGGCATTGCCAATGAACGATCCTTTAAGATTGATGCAGTGGCCAGGAATGGTTGGGTTCCACGCTTTGGCGATTGGTCTGCATTGGAAAATGCTAACCATGATGATGGAGATGCACCAGCAAACCGATAGGGTACCGAGGATCCAGCAGCCGATTCGCATACTGTCGATAGGGAAGATGCGGCAGTACATGAGGAGCAGGGATACCTTTGTGAGGGCGACGGTGGTCACGTAGATACACTCGAAGGCTAGAAGACCCTTACCAACAGTGATGAGTTGATCGAAATCGAGTGTGGCGGCGTGTACTCCAAGTCCGTAATGAATCACTGCTGAGTCTTCAGTAATTGAAATCTCACGTTCAGATATAAGTGGTTGGTCCTTACTCAACAGGCCAGCAGAGAGAAGGGCAAGTAGAACAGCCTACGTTCTTGACTTAGCCACCAGTCTTCCTTCAAACTATGACTAAAAACTCACGTATGCAAGTAAAATAAAGTAATCATCGATACCAATGTAAGCGCGCTTCTTCCACCTGGAAAGAAACCGAAGTCCAACAAAAAAGCCAGCGAGGATGATAAGGGTTATGTTAGTCGATCTCAGATTAGACTGTTTGTTTTGGGACAAATCTTGACCAGCCGTGTTGGGATTCATGGTCGAATGTTCTTGAACAGCAGTGAAGGAATACAGTGGGAAAGATGGTTACGAGTTTGAAAGTAGATAACTTAATGAGCAAGTGACTTTGAGTAGTTGGATTTTGAGTTGGCTTTATATTTGAGGATGAATCTGTTATAAGAGATGTGTGGCAGATTACATTTTAAAAAGTAACGGCCTAGTATCCATCATGGATGTTTTTTTAATTCCTCGTCAGCCGCCTTTAACGCAACACAAAGGCGATGAGTAGTCGTGTTCTGGCGAAAAGAAGAAAATCATAACTGATTGCGTCTGGGTTTTATTATCCTGTTGAAAAGCATAAAAAGCCACCAATATTAGCAAAGCCTCTCTTCACAACCTAATTGGCTAAGCCAAAGGACTGTCATGTTCATGGCGCTTTCCCTCGACCTTGTTCGCCTCCGCAATCCTTCCCCCCGTCCCCGGCAGCGTGGCGCTTTCCCGAGACCCTGTTCGCCTCCGCAATCCTTCCCCCCGTCCCCGGCAGCATGCCCCGGAAGCAGCACTTTGCCTCATTTGGTATGGCCGCAATGCAAAATTTTGGGGAAGCCGCTATAGCCGATTGAGGACGGTACGAATGTTACCGATTCAACGTGCGTATCGGTATGTGCCGTGCTGTGGGGGAGAAGGATCTCTCGGCCATCCTTCTCGAAAATCACTCAAATATACTTGATGATTCAAAATCCGGCACTTCAATCAGCTCCCGAAATTTTCAAGGCGCAAAAACAGAAGCTCCATTCTGTGACCATGCTTATAAGGGTCATCCGGACTCACTTATTGCACTGACTCTTATGCAAGACTAATACCTTCATCGATCTGCAAATGTTTCACACTGTCCAGCACTAGCGCAAGCTAGTCATCATCGAAACTCCTGAGGGCCTAAGAGGGAGACCGCCAGAGAAGGCGAGCTGGAAAGTAGCGAGCGGAGAGCGACTGTCTGTGCCTTGCGGGTAAGGCTGCAAAGAAACAGCTGCAAATTGTAGGTCAAGCTCAACGAGTAAATTGGCACGGTCCAGTCATCAACAATTGTTTTTGTGTCTTGTCCTCGTGTGTTGCAATCTCTGGCACAACTCTTGGCCAGTTGGGAATGTAGTATCACGTCACGGGAATCGTAAACAGAACTCAATAGGGTAAATCAAGTATATTGACAACTGTACAGAATAAACTACTAGGGCATTCAGGCCACATATATGGTCTGCAAGTGAGACGTGCTTGAAACAGTGCCAGGCCAGTGCCAGGCCACGGTTTGTGCCTCAGGCCACAGGGCACACTTCAACATCGTGGGGTTGCGGAGGAAGTCACGTGTCAACAGCTCTGAGTGGCCTGAGGCTCTGATAATGGCCCGAGGGCCGAGGTACACGTTCCAAGCACGTCTTACTGGCAGACCATATACTTCGTAGTAGCTTTATCAATTGTAAATGCAAGGGTGATGCGCCACAATGCCGCTTTACTAAAAATCCTTAATATTTTGTATGCCATCCTTTGGCATCAATCACTGCCTGGCATTGCTCTTTTATACTATATACAAGCTCTCTAACCCTTTTATAGGTTATTGATTCCCAGGCCTCCCTAACTGCCTCCCTTAGTCTCTTATATAAGCTATAAACCTTAGGGTAGTGCTCTTAGATATAATCCTTTATATTGTCCCAAATCATCTTAATAGGACTTAAATTAGGAGAGTATAATGTTTATAGTATAGCTGATGCTATACCAAGGTGGGAACATTAGGTTGTGTGTAGTATATATAAGAGTAATAAGTCAGGGTGTTCCTGTACAGTATAAGAATAGAGTATATTGCAAATACTATATTAAGTTGAGCATAAAGCTCCTATCTAAGGAAATAACTATAGACTTATATAGAACCTTCCTGCTCCTAGATTATAGTAGCCCACTATAATCCCTATAAGCGACTTATATAGATCACTATGATCCATATGATCCAATCCTTGTCATGTGACCCTTATATGACCCCTATACCAACTGTCTCTAGGTTCTCTATACTATATCTTAGTACTGCTAAGCCTTAGGCCTAGAGTTGCATGTAATAATAAAACTATAACACTATCCCCTTTCTGTACTAGTATGGCCTCTATGCTTAAATGACATATAGAAAATATCCTAGAAGGCTATCGGCCTTCTTCCTTTATTATAACTTCTAAAAAGTCTTAACACCATACTGCCCTTTTTAACCTAGTAAAAGAAAAAGGCTTCAAAGCAGTGATATACTGTTCCTACTATTAAGAGAATAATCAAACCTATATTATAGCAACCTTGACTTCTTGCTGTTCTAAGTATGTTAGGACTGGTCGTCCAAAATGTGATGGGAAACCGGAGTTCCTTAATGGTTAGGAAGCGCTTGCCTATTAGGAAGAAAAACTTAAGCAGGAAGAAGAGAAGGCGATAGCAAAGACCCTTTGTCTGCAAAAACAAAAGAAATTCCTCTAATGCCATTATTAAGACATAATAGCACATGGCCTATACTCTCTTAAGGAGCTAGATGCTACTAAGCAGAAAGAAAGGAAGGAGAAGGAGAGAGTAGAAAACAAGAGGAGGTAGTAGCACAAGCTGTTGTCTACTAAGTTGTTCTTCCTGGCCGACTATAGCCCCCTTGACCTTAACCCTGCCTTTAACCCTAGTCTGGAATTTTAGGCAACCCTAGATGCTAGTAGTAAAACGCCACAACCTTCTTAGGGCAGTTAAGATTTGCCTTAGGTTCCTATATGTTTTCTGATTATAGGTGTCCTAACCATTTGATTAAATACATAACCTTGCCTTTAATATACTAATAGTCTAGTAGTTCTTTAACATTATACTTGGCGTTTAGGTTAACTAGTTAGATCTCTGTTTTTAGAGCTTTTGGTGCTCTAGGAGGTGCTAGTTCAAGAAGCAATATATAGAACACTAGGTGGATGTTTATAGTCTTGGGTAATGACAATTTGTAATTTGTCTTCCCTTTAACTTTATTGATTCTAAATAGTCCTAACTTTTTGTGGTCTAGTTTGCTACTTAGTTGTTTTGTTTAAATGTTTTTTCTAAGCAGATAAACTCTATCCCCCTCCTTTAGTATAGGTCCTATACTATGTTTCTTGTTATAATAGGACGCTGTTCTTTTTATAATAAACTTGAGGTCTAAGACCATCTCTTAATATAGTGTCTTTAGTCCTTTAACCTAAACCCTAGCTGCTTTATTATTATCTTTACTAAGTAGTAATGTTTTGTATATAACCGGATCATATTTATAGTTTGTATAGTTTGGTGATATCTTTGTTGTTTTGGTACTAGAACTATTATATACAAACTATACTAATAGTAACAATTATACCTAATCATTTTGTTAGTAGTTTATATAACATCTAAGATATGCTTTTATAGTCTGATTTAGTCATTCTGTCTATCTATCTGTTTGCGGATAAAATGCTATAAACATCTTTCTTTTAACTCCTAGTAATCCTATAAGGGCTGTCTAGAATTTTAATATAAAGAGTTTGTCTCTGTTAGAGATGATTTTGTCTGGTATACTATAGTTTGTGACTATAACCCTTAGGAATATATATACCAGTTCTTTGGTGTCACTTGCTTCCTTATATAGTAATATATATATATACTTTATAAGTCTATATAATGTTTATAGTATAGCTGATGCTATACTAAGGTAGGAACATTAGGTTGTGTATAGTATATATAAGAGTAATAAGTCAGGGTGTTCCTATACAGTATATAAATAGAGTATATTACTAATACTATATTAAGTTAAGCATAAAGCTTCTACCTAAGGAAATAACTACAGACTTATATAAAACCTTCCTGCTCCTAGATCCTAATAGAGCCTTAAGATCTAAGCTCCTGGAGCCCTAGATCCTAAGCTCTATATAGGCTCTATCACATGACCTTGTTATATGATTCCCTGGTGCCAACTCCCCAGGTTTTCTGTGCTACATAGTAGCCAAGCCTCAGGCCTAGGTCATATATAATAATAAAATCATAACACTATCCCTCTTCTGTACTAGCATAGCCTCTATGCTTAAATGACATATAGAAAATATCTTGTAAGGTTAACAACCTTCTTCCTTTATTATATCGCTTAAGACAACAAAGTACAGACAGTATATCATCCTTTCTAAGACCATTTAATCTTATAGTTCTCCTGCGATGCCCTGTTCTAACTATATTTGTTACTAATGCCATTATGTTGTGTTAAACAGCAAGTCCTAGCAATATAGCAAGTATGTTTGTTATAGTATAAAATGTGATGCCCTTTAGGCGTCTATAAACGATCTCTAGGACCTTTGCCTAGAGGAAGAGCGCCTAAAATTCAAAAGAGACATAGCCTTCAAGGCCGCTATAGCAGGTCTTGCTTGTGTCCGCAAGCTTGAACACCACTAATAAGAGCTTTGTAAGCAAGGTATAGAAATGCTTTGTTATGGCCTAAAGACCCTAGATAAACTTGATATTATAGAGGAGAAAGAAAAGGAGGAGAAGGAGAGGGTAGAGAACAAGGAGAGATAGTAGCACAAGCTGTTGTCTACTAACTTGTCCTTCCTGGCCGGCCATGGCCTCCTTGACCTCAACCCTGCCTTTAATCCTGGTCTGGAGTTTTAGGCAACCCTAGATACTGGCGGTGGAACGCCATAACCTTCTTAGGGCAGTTAAGGTTTGCCTTAGGTTCCTATATATTTTCTGATTATAGGTGTCCTAACCATTTGATTAAATACATAACCTTGCCTTTAATATACTAACAGTCTAGTAGTTCTTTAACATTATACTTAGCGTTTAGGTTAACTGGTTAGATTTCCGTTTTTGGAGCTTTAGGTGCTCTAGGAGGTACTAGTTTAAGAAGTGATATATAGAACACTAGGTGGATGTTTATAGTCTTGGGTAATAACAATTTGTAATTTATCTTCCCTTTAACTTTATTAATTCTAAATAGTCCTAACTTCTTATAGTCTAGTTTGCTACTTGGTTGTTTTGTTTAAATGTTTTTTCTAAGTAGATAGACTCTATCCCCCTCCTTTAGTATAGGTCCTATATTATGTTTCTTGTTATAGTAGGACGCTGTTCTTTTTATAATAAACTTAAGGTCTAAGACTATCTCCTAATATAATGTCTTTAGTCCTTTAACCTAAACCCTAGCTGCTTTGTTATTGTCTTTGCTAAGTAGTGGTGTTTTGTATATAACCAGATTATATTTATAGTTTGTATAGTTTGGCGATATCTTTGTTGTTTTGGTACTAGAGCTATTATATACAAATTGTGCTAGTAGTAATAGTTATACCTAATCATTTTGTTGGTAGTTTATATAACATCTAAGGTATGCTTTTATAGTCTGATTTAGTTGTTCTGTCTGTCTATCTGTTTGTAGATAAAACGCTATAGACATCTTTCTTTTAACTCCTAGCAATCCTATAAGGGCTGTCCAGAATTTTGACATAAAGAGCTTGTCTCTATTAGAGATAATCTTATCTAGTATGCTATAGTTCACAACCACAACCCTTAGGAACATATATACCAGTTCTTTGGTGTCGCTTGCTTCCTTATATAGTAATATATATATATACTTTATAAGTCTGTCAGTAATGACCAGGATAGAATTATACTTTACTCCTGTTATTAGTTCTTTGGATAATAGTAGTTTTACTACAAAATCCCAAGTAATAGATTTCTATAATTGAGATGGCATATCAGGTGTCTATATTTGTCTATATAGGGCATGCCTTGCGGCTTTGTTCTATATATAAGTGTCATAACTTAATACTACCTCTTTTACCATTTTCCTTATACTAGGAAACTAGTATGTTCTGGACAGTTAGTCTATAGTATAGTGTATTCCTTAATGTCTATATACTAGTAACATATATTGTTTATAAATAAAGTCTAGTCATATCTTCCTCAGGATATAAACTTTTCCTTTATATATAAGGAGCCCTTCTCTGGTTGTTCCAAAGCGGTATGCTTCTGCCTCCACTATTACATCCTCTATATATACAGCCAGTATTTGTTTAGTATAAGGGTCCGTTTTGACCCTTATTACTATTATGATTTCTGCCTGGTTAAAAACAATCTTGCTATCTTTTTTCTTAAATATAGCAAATAGTTTGCTTTGGTTGTTTTCCTTATACCCAGGTTTTCTGTTAAGGGCGTCTGCCCTAGTGTTATCTGTTCCCTTTATATACTAGATTTGCAAATCTAGTAAAGCTAATGTTTCTGCCTATTAGACCTGTTAGCGATTAAGTTCTTTTGTTATAAAGAAGTATACCAGGTTTTTGTGATCAGTAAGCACCTAAACCAGGTAGTTTGCTCCCTATAAGTATACCTTCTATTTGCATATAGCGTCTATAATAGCTAATAGTTCTTTATTATAAATCTTATAGTTTAGCTTGGCTAATAAGAGTTTGCAAGAGTAGTAAGCTATTGGATATAGCTTCCTATCTTTTCCTTTCTGACTTATAACCGCTCTGACCGCCCTATTAGATATGTCTATCTTTACAACTATTAGTTATTTGGGATCAAATATCCTAAGTGTGGGTTCTTGAGTAAAGGCGGCTTTTAACATTTAAAAAGCCTGTTCTGTTATTTCTGTCTATATAAAAGGCTTGTCCTTATATATTAGTTTTATAAGTGGCTCTATAATCTTCAAGTAGTTCTTAACAAACTTCCTGTAATAATTTGTAAGTCCTAGAAACAATTAAACTTGTTTTATGGTTTTAGGTTGTCCCTAATCTAAAATAGCCTAGACCTTTTATAGGTCTATAGATACTCTATTAGTCAAGACAATATATCCAAGAAACTCTGTTTTCTTGACAAAGAACTTGCATTTCTCTAGTTTAAGAAGTAGTGATTTCTTTTATAGTGCTCTGTTAGTATTACCACAGAATGGCTAGTGTAAGAGCTCTTGTTAGCTATTCTGTTATGTGTTTTTGAGACTTGCTATACGAGCAGGTCACCCTATCTGTGAGGGTAATCTAATCATATTGTAGCTTGTGTCTACCTTCTAAACTAAAGGAATGTACAAAGGTTATATCTAAGTAAGTGACATGAGTCCCAGCCTTGTACAAAACAACTATGGTTATACCAGTAATGACTGAAACAGGGAACGTCTGGCATGCCCTAGAATGCCAAGCCCGGATCTGTACTGTAAATCCCAACACTGGCAACTCTTCTTTTTGGAATTAATCCGTATGGTCCGCTTGGTGATCCTACTCCTCTCCCCGTTTAACCCAGCCTTCTAGTCATATGGTAATCTTGTTATTGTTCAGGAACTCTTGCAGCATCTTATTAGGCATAGCCTTTGTTATTGTATCTGCCGGATTGTCCTGTCCATTAATCTACCATACTTCTGTCAGCTCCCTCCTTTTGTATGATTGTCTTAGTGCTATAATATCAATTATAAGACGTTTCTCTTTAGTAGTTCCCAACTTGACAAGACACTTATATAGTAAGTAAGAGTCCGTATATATAATAGTAGGAGGTAGTGGGATATCTAGCTGTCATATGATCATTTAGATCATAGAGCTTATAGCTAATGCTATGTCTACTCCCCCAACCATGCCATATATCTCTGATACTAGCATGCTTTGTGTAACTTGTTTGCTTTTTGTACTGCTCTAGTAGATAAGGTTGCCTCTGATTGTGAAGCTGTTGTTGTTGTTATATGACTTGTTGGCAAGCATGATCTTATAGCCAAGTTGTGAACTCAAGTCCTTGTTATTAGCAAATAAACCGTCCACAAACACAAAAAGCTTTGTATGATGCAAATCTAGTAGGATATACCTGATGCCTTGCTCTATATTGTCTAGCTGCTACTTTAAGCGCTTGTTCAGGGCTTTGATCTCTTTGTCCGAGGGTTCTTGGTGTTGTGTAGCCACAGAGAGGTCAAATGAGGCTTCTGGTTAGCATGTCATGGCCAGGTAGGCTCTACAAGCTTGTTGCTCTTGGTATTCCTCCGTATGGGTGTCCGATTTAGTGTTTACTAGCTGGAGCTTCTTCCCTTGGCCTTTCTGGACAAGAACAATATCGTCACCTTCTGTATGTAAGATGCCACTATTAAAGATCAATAGAGTCTTGTATAAGAGTGTGTTAACTGGCTTGGCACTCAGTTTGGCCTTCTCTAGTTTGTCCTGCTTAAGCTTTGCAAAATTATCGTCTCCTAAGATCAAGGTATCATCTGTCTGCATTCCTACAACTCTAAAAGCGTTCTTAGAAGTCATGATCAATAGGCATGGGTCGTATGAAGAGGTCTCTATTCCTAGCTTCTCTTGGTGGTGTTTATTATATGTGGCCTACTAGTGAGTTCCGGCCTCCGGAATCCCATATAGTGGCTTCTATACAACCATGATCATGTCCTCTAGGAACTTGTAGCGCATCTTAGCAGGTATCCAAGACAGGATTAGTCGATTTAGGAAGGTTGTCAACTAGATATATGCTTGAGTAATATCCCTGCTAAATATTTTGATCCTATACTGTAGAGGGGGCTCTACAAGAAGAAAGCAGGAACAGAAACAGGATCTAGTACATAGCAGGAAGCTCACAGAGCAGAAGAAGTAGAAGGATTAGAAGCCGAATCAAATGTATATAGATCAATAGTTAGATCAGTAGTTTAGAGTACTTATATATATATAAAAATGAGTGTGTTCTGGTTGTGTTGTTGTAAAGATGGTTGTCTGTCTGCACAGAAAATTCCAACAATGTTATACCTGCAGGCGCATCACGTGCAAGTCACATGATCCCCACTACATCCGTCCCCCCTCCATTCACTACTCGCCCCGAGTAGCTAAAGTAACAAATATAGTGTAAAGTAGACAAGTGCTTTTACAGAAGGAAAGAAAAGAAAAACATGCAAGTAAAATAAGTCCCCTAGTCAGGTGACTTCGCTTCAACCTCCTTCTGTTGATATTGAATATAACTTCAACTTCAACTTCAACTTCAAACGACGTCATAACAAGAGAGTATGAGTCATACTCAGGCGGAGAGTATATATATCTCCAACCCCCTCTCTTCCTTCTCCAACTTCTCTTTTTATTAACAACTTCATATAACAACGCCATATTCCACCAACGCCTTTGACTCTCAATTGGCACAGAGTTATGGCGATAACAATCATTTCCGCTAAGTTCCTTCAATCTATTAATTGCATCGTCACATGTTAACTTCTCTGTGATAGATCTCCGCCAAACCTCAACTTCGAATTCGCCTTCTCTCACACATCGACACACATAACAGGATCGACACACAATTGGAGGATGGGCATATTGTTGAAGGATGGAGGGATGTTGTGTGATAGAATAAGATCTAGCTAAGTCTCCCTTCTCTTATGATTGCCGCCCACTGACATTGTGAAGTTCCACATTTGACGTTCAGCTTCCAACTTTGACGACTGCGACGGTACATTACCACGAACACACACACATCCTGGGTGGGTGGGTGAAGGCATAGAGAAGTGGTCTTTCCTTCCTTCTGTCAACTTCCTTTTGGCTCCTTTTAGACGTACTTAGGCCACTCGGACGCCTCTTGGATGCTTCTTCAAACGCACTTCCTGCGGGAAAATGCAATGTTTGGTCATTAAGTCGCCGCTCCTAAGCTCTCACCGTGGTTCCTATTACGGCAAGCCTTAAGAGGGCCCTCTTCAAGTTCCTTCTCTCCCTCTGACAGTGTCTGCTGAAGCTGATAGATCCGCTGGCCTCCTGGATTCTGGATTCTGGATTCGACAACACGACTAATTCCCTGGACTCTGGACTCTGGATTTTCCTTTTTCTTTTTGTTGTATTCAGTTTTGCATTATTGTTTCCAGGTCCTAGTGGGTCTTCGTTTCCTTTAGTTGTGGGCGCCGGATCTGTGGGCATTCGAGCTATCATGGGTCCTGAGGGCTTCTAAAGCAGTCACTGAGATTTTGTAGAAAGACCTTCTGAGCTCTCAAAATAGGCTTCTTGCCTTAGGCGTAGAGTTGAAATTCAGATGGTTGGCCTACAGGTCTTGGAGGCTGCCTTCAACATCATATTTTGTGGGCTTTTTGAGCTGTTGAGAGGGTAACCTCTTGCCATCATATTTTTTTGTGGGCTTTTGACTTTTGTGTACTGCCTTGGCATGTTCTGGCTGTTCTACTTTTCCTCCCTGAGCCTTAGGTGCCTAGGCCACAGCTACTGCCTCCAGCCAAGAAGTGAGGTGAATGAATTGTGCGCGTCCTGGCCTGAAAGACAGAGATAGGGGAATTGTGCTCTGGCCCAGTTTCATGTTGCCAAGTGCAACACTAGCTTCTACATGATAGAAGCGTCTTGATTGACCTTCCCTATAACGGGAAGGGAGTGCAGCTTCGTGCTGCCTCGAGGCCAAGAATTCATTCTGCTTGCGGGGTGTTTCTAGGCTTTGAAACAACTGTTGATCACAGCATATTGAGCTCGCTGGTCTGCCGTTAAGGTTGGTGGTTGAATGACAAATCTATTGTGCTGTTGTTGTGGTATTATTTCTTGATCTTTGTCTTTGACTAAATCGTCGCTTTCTGACTCGGTTCCTTCTGTTGTGTCGTCAGGAGAGTAAAAGTACCGTTCTTGTTCTATAAAGAGCTTCAACCTGCTTCCGGAAAAGGTTCCTCTCAGAAGTACTCCGTCAGATCCGAGTTCTTTTAGCTTGTAGTATCCCTTCTCTTGATTTGCAGAGTAAATTTGATATGGCCCTAACCATCTAAAATCCAGCTTCCTGCTTGAAGACATGTCCACCTCTCTGACCAAATCATGCCGTAAAACAATGTCTCCTTCCTTTAGAGGTCTTGATCTGATATTGTGTCTGGCGTCAAATGCTTCTTTGCCTTCTTGTCGTCGTCGCGTCTTGCGGTAAATGGCTTCATCAGCGTCCTGCTCGCGTAATTGAAATTGTCTTGCTCTCAGTTCAATGAGCTTTGATCTGTTCTTGATTTCTCCAGTAAAAAGGGTCCTCCATGTTGGTACCTTTGATTCCACAGGCAAGATAGGTTCGCGTCCATACATCATGTAAAAGGGTGTATATCCTGTAGGTCCGTGAACAGTGGTGCGGTCTGCAAATAGTACTGCCGTTAAGTTGTCTACCCAATTGCCACCAAGCTTCAAAAGAGCGTCTTTTAGGGGTCCATGCCCTCGTTCAACCATTCCATTCGCAGCGGCATGGTATGCAGAGACCTGAATCCTGTCTATTCCCCATTTGTTCAGAAGGGAAATCACTTCTTCTTTGAACTCGCCACCTCCATCAACAACCATTCTCCAGAAAATCCCATGCCTGCAAATGATGTCTTCCCAGATGAATATAGCCACTGTCTTCGCTTCCTTGTTTGTAACAGCCCTAGCTTCAACCCATCCACTCATGTCGTCTCTTGCTACAACCATATACTTCTTCCCTTTGCTATGTGGCATGTAGGTGATGTCAATTGCCCATTTTTCCATCAAACCATTAGAAGCAGTAGGGTACATAGCTTCTTCCTTCCTTCCGGCAGTTCTGAACTGACATTCCTCACAAGTTTTCACGTAGTCCTTGGCGTCCTTATAACAACCGTGCCAGAAATACCGCTGTGAGACTCTATGATAGGTGCTTTCCCGTCCTTTGTGTCCACTCCTATCATGAATGTCATGTAGGATCTGGGCTCGAGTCTTCTTATTGTCAATCACTAGCTTCGTCGGCATCCCTTTTGTAGGTAGTCGCCATAGCTTCCGTCCATGGACTCCATACTTCAATGCCTCCCTTTTAAACTTCCGGAACTCGGTAAGGCTCATCCCCCTTGGCTTCTTTAGTGTTGTCAAGTATGTTGCAATTCTTATAGAATTTTCCCTGTATTCTGCCTCAGAAATTGGTGTTGTATAATCCGGTCCCTTGTCATCAGTAGAACTCCCCTCTGATTCATCACTTTGGGCTCCCTCCTGCTCTTGTAGCCTAGCGGCTCTATCCTTCATATCTTGAAGAATCTGCCTTTGGTTCTGGAGTTCAGGGTCCTCTTCTTCTGATTCATCATTGCTGTCGTCTACTACCACAGGGCAGATTTCATATGCTCCTATTTCAGAAAGAATCCAGTCATCTATATCTTCATCTTCATCGTCCGTATCGTCAGGGTGTCTTGGTCGTCGCGACAAGGCGTCTGCAGCAGTATGTTGTTTCCCAGGTACATGTCATACTTCAAAGTCAAAAAGGCGTATCCAAGCTAACCATCTTGTGATCAGTGCTCCTGGGTGGTCTGTTGCCGCTCTATTCAGCTGTGCTACCAACACGTTTGCGTCCGTTTCAAGTATAAAGTGAACTCCAGTTACCCAAACATGGAGCTTCTTGAGGATCTTCAAGACTCCCCTGCATTCTTGTTTCGTAGCGTCATAATTTTGTTCTGCTTGGGACCAGACCCCGCTTTCGTATCATGAGGGTCTCACCCTTTGTGTTTTGGGATCTCTCTGACCAAGGTATCCTCCATAGCCTTCAAGACTAGCGTCTACAGCAACAACAATCTCTCCAGCTCCAGGTGAGTAGTCGATTCATATTAACACAGGTGCCGTAATCATAGCGTCCTGGAGCTTCTTCATAGCCTTGCCCTGTAATTCTGGGTCCCAGTGCCATTCTACTCCCCTTTTCAGGAGACGGTAGATAGGTTCTGCAATCGGCCCAAAGTCTTTTACCCAAATGCGGAAGTAGCCACAGAGGCCTAGAAATCCTTTTGCTTCTGTTGTGTTCTCTGGTTCCTTCCAATTTTGAATCTTGATGACCTTGTCCGCAGACGGTTCCCTTCCGCCTGAATTACAGACAAAGCCGACTATGTTTAACCCATTCCTACAGAATTGCGACTTGGCTCCAATTGATCCACCTGCTCTTTCAATTCTCTCAAGCGTCTTGTCAAGGTTTTGGATATGTTCAAGTATAAATCGTCATATTCCTGGAAGTGCTTCTTCTCCGTCATAGTCTGTGTAAGGTCCTTTTACTCCGATGTCGTCCACAAAGGGCATAGCTATGTCTGGGCAAATGTCCTCCAGTACCAGGTTCATGATTCTGACGAATTGTGCTACTGAGTTTGTGGCTCCTTGTGGTAGTGTCATATTCCTTAGCAATCCAAGTGGCGTGAAGAAAGCAGTCAAGTCTCTGCTCTTGGGATGTAGTACCATTTGGTCATAACCAGAATAAAGGTCCACTAGACTTGCAACATAGCACCCAGCAAATTCTTCTGCAAATTCGTCGACTGAGGGTGGCAAGTTTGCGTCTCTCCTAGTGACTGCATTCAGCAGTGTTGCTGAGTTGATTAGCCTGTATTCTCCAGGCTTCTTCTTCTTAACCAGAAACCAAGCATTCCTGTATGGTCCTCCGGAGTATTCTAGCACATCTCTGTCCAGCCTCTCTTTGAACATCTTCACCACAATAGGCAGTAGTGCTCTTGGACAAGGGTAGTTGGGTGCTTGCCAGGCCTTGTGCTCTACTGTGCTGAGTACAATTGGTGGCGAAACATCTTCATGAAATCGTCCACATTCTGGCCAGTCAAAAGCAATGACCTTTTCTCTGTTAATCAACATTTCTTCAAGTAGCTCTCTCTCTGCAGGTTAGGGTTAGGGTTAGGGTTAGGGTTAGGGTTAGGGTTAGGGTTAGGGTTAGGGTTAGGGTTAGGGTTAGGGTTAGGGTTAGGGTTAGGGTTAGGGTTAGGTTAG
>JAHEWH010000056.1:0-111911 GCA_020726485.1 Halenospora varia
ACTTCCACCCTTCAACCCCACCAAACCACCCCTTAAAATCGTTCCTCATTGTGTTGATAAGAGTACCCCACTGAGGGATTTCTGGTGTCGATGAAATCACCAGATCTCTGAGCTCTTTCATCACCTCAAAATCCCATGGGTAATAGTACCAAATGAAAAGCTCAGTCTCGTTGACATCCACTATCAGCCATCGTATGCGTGCTCTCTCTTCCTGATTGACCTTGGACAGATGGTGGTCCTCAATTTTAATGGTATCCACATTGAAATTTATCCAGATGTATCGCAGAGTAGTACCGGTTGAGAAAGCTTTGGTGTAGAACACGAGAGCTTCAGTGCGAGATTCCTGGCAAGTGTGTAGGATGGCAGGTGCAGGGTCAGAGGAGAAGAAGTATTGGATCTTGACGGAGGCGGGGGGCAAAGCGCGTATGTTGAGAAGGCGTGGTTCAAAGGCGGCGAACTTCCAAATCCGATTACGGAGTTCTTTTGGGAGCCGCGGGAAGAGGTGGAAACTATCGGGGGGAGCAAGGGGTAGTGTTGCCATTTCCGCGGTAAATGAAAGGTGATGCCTACTTGCGATGTTGGTTGTGTTAGAAATAGATTATTAGATGAAGGTCGAGTTGTGTTCTGAGAGTTTACAACGTAAATGTTCTTGTTGGATGTTGTGGAGACTAATGCGGTAAGAGTTGTTGTTATTACGGCACAGACCACCAGTGGGGGTTATGTAGTAGAATAACGTGTGCACGGGCCATCTGACTAAAAAGTCAAGAACTTTGTTGATATTTAATTCCACATCTAATACAGGAGGACAGCACTAGTCTATAATCCTAATAGGTGCTCTACCTGTTAATTTATAAAGGTAGTTATGTCTTTGCCATCTGATAGAGTATTAGAAGATGTTTCGAGGCCTGTAGAACGACCTAGTTGCGCTATTCGAATAAACTTAGGTTATTATTGATATTTTACGAAAATCACCATGTTGGATTTTGGATTTTGGAGTTCTATGGCACGTGCGCACGTTACTCCGACCCCCACTGGTGGACTCTGTCTGCTGATCTAGTACGAAGTATGCATGTGCGACTGGCGCCAGAGTCCCGCCGCAGTGGAGACCATGAAGGTATGAAGTAACTGTATCTCGGTTGCTTGCGGTGGCTTGTAGCGGCTAAATGCGCTTGTCGCCCGTCGTCTCAACTTACGAAGGGACCCAGGCGGCAGGCGCCAAGGATAGCGCCAAGACGCCTCGCGTTCGCTAAATTTTCCCACCCAGCTCCAGTGTCCCACCCGCTAGAGCATCCTCTTCAGGGGTGCAACTTGCCCCCCTACCCCACTACCAACAACATCTCCTTCAGGAGTACCTGTTGGCTCTGGATTCTGCTGTTGCAAGATATCCACCATGGTTGTAATAGTAACCCAGTTGGAAGGGAAAATAGATGCGTAGCATTTTCCCGTACTTGACTAATTGATGAAGAGTACTCCCATGCCAGTATAGCGGCGGTACTGCCTCATCAAGACCAATGTCCAAAAGATTACATAGGGGGGTTTTCTCTGGTGGCGTGGTGGACAACAGTTCTAGACTTTAGGGACCCCTCTATCCCCATCTTGGTCCCATACGTTCTTTGCCAGATTGTACTTTCTGTTCTTCAGAGAAGATGGTTTCTTCCACAGGTATGTACGCTCTTGTAATGCTTTGCTTCCCTCAAAGTATTCCAAATTCTGAACAATGATGTTTACTGCTACTGCTTTTCTGCTCTGCAATTGCTATCACCATGTTGTTGCCTTGGGAATAATCGTATAAGCAAAGCGCTGACACCTCACTTTTCACAGTAGGCCTACTATGGGCTATGTTTCTTGCCTTGCCGTATACCACTTCTGCAAACCCCTCGATCTTCAAACGAGATGTGGTCCCTAACTTGCCCTACGTACGTATAACGAAAGGAGTCGTTCCAAGTCATGTTATTTACATCGGACCACTAGATCCGATATTTCAAGATGTCTTCACTTTTGAGTATAATCGAAGAGCACATCAAATATTCTGATTCCAAAAAAGAAAAAAAAACTTTATTTCCAATTGAGAGGAAATGCTGACTTTGAGATCATCTATAGGACCTCGCGACAACCAAGTACTGCACTTACTGGTACGACAATTACGAGGGCAAGACCTGCAACGCTTTGCAGCCCTCCGTCACCTTCTACTACTTTCAACGCCACCTCGATCGTACAAGAAGCAATGGAATAAGAACCAGAACCACTAGCGCAATTGGAGCGTGAGAACTATCACGCACCAATTCCTGACAATCGACAGACACCACACGCGTAGTACGATTACGGTAAATTGCAAACCGACCCTGAATACAACTTCTCGAAGTCTCAGGTCCAAGGTCATAACTGCACAACTACAAGCCCCAATCCTGGGCTATACGCCTCAGGCCGCTCCTCTCTCGATCATTAAGTATCTGGTTCTTCTCCTGTTGGGTCTGAAGACTCCGCGCCTTCCCATGGTGGCAATCATCTAGCACCTCGTTGGGGATGTCCTGTTGGGATTTTCAGTGATGATCCATTGATTCTACAGTGAGAAGTGCGCTATATATATAGGTACCTTGAGCCTTAACCCCTTAAATCACATGCCCTATATTCCTTGAGCAGCTAAACCTTCGGGGCCTCCGAATACCCTAAATAGCTGAGCCTTCGGGGCTTCCGACGCTAAGCCTTCAGCGCTGAGTGCCCTATAATTGCCTGCAACTATAGGCTTTTAGGCTCCTATATGCAACATGTCCCTCCTCGAACAATCTCGGGAATATGATGCCAAGAAGGGCCCGCGTCAGTTCCGAATCTGCAGTAACAATATTGTGGAGTCATACCCAACCAAAGTCGTTCCCATCACACAACCAGAATTCCAAAAAGGCTTTTTTTATTTCTACATGTGGCTGAGCCAATGGTGCGGTCGGAGGAGGGAGCGAGCCCCCTCTTGACTCACTTATCTCGTATTCAGTGCAAGTCTGCCGTGGCTTTAGAAGAGGCAAACAAGTTGATGGAAATAATGCGGGCATGGCTGTCATTACCAAATATTGGAACCGCGAGGGGTATGTCCCTGGCCCAGTCCGATGTGGCCACATCAACAACCTCCCAGGCTTCGGACTTGACGGAAGATGATGGAATGAAGAGGCTGAAAAATTACAAAAGGCTTTTGTAGAGTAACTGTTGTGCTTCGGAGATGTGGAGAAGTGAACTGAAGTGAAAGCCTGCCAATGCCAAGTCCGCTAGTAGCCGCTTTACCGTTTATAGACTGTGCCTCATTCTGAATTTCCATTAAAAATACTGGACCCTTGAAGTTGCTGACTTGAGGTCAAGTTCTGTGCTGGTTTGCCTCAAATTTGGGATGGCAATACTGTTTGGTATTGGAATGTTGCCCAAGAAACCCTAAGGAAGCCCGCTCACAAATCCAGTCCACGAAGGCATGACTTTCATAGTGTGGGAAGCAACCCAGGAGATGACTCCCCTTTCTGTGCTTAGTTTCAATACCCTTTCCTGAGCCTTGAGGGTAGAGGTCTTGGTAGAAGTAAAACATGAACACTCATGTATCCGAACTCAATCACTATCTCCTTGTAGGTCCTTTGCTCTTTTGCATCTATTCTCTCTACCTTTCTCTTCTCCCACTTCCAAGAAGCTTCTTACTGTCCAAATATCCAAATATCCACAATGGTAGCATGAGTGAGGAGGTTTGCCCTGAAAGTATAGCTTTTTCGCCTGGAAATTGGGTTGTATCCCAGGTCATTCGAGATTCCTTTGGGTGGACGATGTAGGGCCCTGCCTCGATAACTTCAAGCTCAGCGGATTGGGGCCACATGTAAGAACTTAAATTAGTAGAAAGGGCAAAATATGTCAGAGCAGAGATCTTCTTCGTATTTCCCTCTGCATATAAAGCAAGGGTATTGTGTCTATCGCCCATTATGCTCGTAAATCATCGCAACCATCTATCATCCATCTATGCGCATGCCATCGTCTCATCCGCTGCATCTAACAACATTTCGCGCCCTTCAAAAGCTATCACTCACCCCGTCCAAGATCCTCTTATGATACTTTTCGCTATGAGCAGCTTCAAAGCTTGGAGAGCACAGCCTCAGCACTCGAAACCGTAACCTCCCGTCCAGGCTCCTTCTCCGCATAAATGACCTTGCCATTATCAATAACAACCGCATATCTAGCCGTTCGTTCGCCGTTGGTCCAGCCAATTGACTTCGAGAACTTTGCTTCGGGATCGGAAAGGAACAGCTATTCAAGTATCAGCACTGCTCTCCATTTCGTCCAAATCCCTAGAAATTCTGTTGGGTAGAGTTTGAGAAGACATACAATATCATCACCCTTAATTCCATTCGCCTTTCCCCACGCACTCATAACCCACGCATCATTGAATGCAATGACAGCTACGATATCAACGCCCTTAGACTTGAGAGCTGGGAGGTTCTGGATGTAGCCTGGGAGGTGGCGGGCGCTGCAGCCGGGGGTGAAGGCGCCGGGGACAGAGAAGAGGACTACGCGCTTGCCTGCGAACTCTGTGGTGCAACGATTGTTAGCTTTGGCTCTCAGGGCTACTGGTGAATTGAGGTGGGGATTCCTGGATAGTGGGGTAATTGACCCCGCGATGGCCCAGCAGATTGTGGATTGGAAGGCAGCATGTAGGGTAGGAGTAGCAGAGGAACATACCTTTGCTAGCATCATAGTTGGTAGGAATACCACACGAGGTGATATCGCTGTTCTCGGGGGTATAAGGGACATAGCTGAAGGTGACACCTGCTGGGAAGCTGTCACCGACCTTGAGGGTTGACAATTCGACTTCTTGGTTGTTTGCCATGTTGTTGTTTTATGATGGGGCCTGTGGTGGAAATTGGGAAGTTGATTGTATGAAGGAATGGTGTGTTTGTGATTGTGTAGAGAAATGGAGAGGAATGGAGGAAGAGTTGAGGTTGGCGTCGAAGACTTAAAGTTGGGGGACCCTGGTTTTGGTGGGGCAACGGGGGGGAAGCTCTCCCGCCTGAACCGGCTTCGACCTGCTTTCCAAGCAAACACCCTGATGATCTTTGAACTTGCTTGAAGATTATGTCGGAATCCTCTTCTTACTCATATCTTCAATCTAGACTTTTGTCTCCGGAAATATACCTACTCTGCTACCCAAATAATCACATAAGCGTCAAACTCCGGAGTCGCAGAGACCCCGGTCGCGTCTCGCCGGACTCCATTTGTACCTCAAAATGTCGCATCCTGGCCCTCAATTGCGTCATGCAAATCCCGCTGTCGGAGGCGCATCCACTCAATGTAGGTACGGTGCGTGGCGCTACGTTAGTGATTTCATGCTAGCCTATGATTGAGCTGGAGGTGCTGATGTTGATACCCGGGACCAGAAAATGAGACTCCTTTTCATCCTCTTCATTCGTTTCAACGACCTTCTATGATGGAAGAGTATCACGGATACAACGGGCTGCGAAGTATTACCTAAAACGCATCACATTTTTACTATCTATCAGTTTCATTTTAACCCTGCATATCGCTGCTGAAAGATGCCCTCTCTGTAGGTTGAGCTTAGGTAACTCTGTCGTTTCTCCCCCATCTAGAAGTTATAAGGCCAGAAATACCCATACTCTTCTTGATATATGACCGCCTAGCATTCTACATCCAGAATCTTGATCTCATACACCTTTGCGGGATCCGCGGAAATCCTCAAACCCGTACAGTCACGATTTGTGAAGGGCGTAAGCATCAAATCCCGAAGAATCTCCATTTCGAATTCGGGCTCTGCCATCAATTCTTGTTTCTCTGTACTACCACAAATGTAAAGAAACTTACATAAACTCTTTTGATACCCGCTCGGGGGCAACTCACTCCCATCTCAAGCACTACACGTATCTACATACCCCGACCAACATACTTCTCCTCCACAAAAACTACTACCCCTCATTTCCAAAATGTCAACCACACAAACAGACACCAAGCCTCCCCTCCCTCCCTTCACCCTCGAAACTGCCCGCCAAAAGGTCAAAGCCGCACAGAATGTTTGGAATACGAAGAACCCCCAAGTGGTAAAAAACGCATATACAACCGACTCCATATGGAGAAACCGGGATACCTTCCTCCAAGGCACTGACGAAATCGTCGCTTTCCTGGAGAATAAATGGTCGAAAGAAAACGGCTACCGTCTCCGTAAAGAATTATTTTCTTTCACAGATAACAAAGTAAGCTATCACTCCTTTGCACGAAGAGGCGTGAGTACTGATGAAATACAGATTGCGGTCCAGTTTTGGTATGAGTTTCATGATGAGGCGGGGCAATGGTGGCGGTGCTACGGATTGGAAGATTGGACGTTTGCGGCGGATGGGAGGATGAGGAAGAGAATGATGAGTGGGAATGACGTTAAAATCTCGGAAGAGGAAAGGTGGTTTAAGGAGGGCGTTGAGGTTGATAACGTGGAGATTAGTGAGAAGCATTGGTAGGGAAAAGGAGGGGAACTGGGGAGTTTTTTAATATGGAAGGACGCTAATAACGAATTTTGGTTTGCTAGCGGAAAAGTTATGGGAAAGAGGATTTCTTTTTTGTTGTTTCTAGCTGGCGAGCTGCTTCGAGGATGGGGAAAGAGGAGGGGTTAATTGGAAGTGAGCGACTATCTTAGTTCTAAATCATCACGTTGGAAACCAAGTGTTTCTAGATAATTCTTCATTCCGGGATAAAATTGCGGGTATTGTGAACTTGAAAAAGAACGTCATTTGTTCCGATGCGTATACTCCTCCCCTGAAAAATGATAAACAGGAATTCAAGGCCTCCACAAAAATGTTTGAATCCGAGGTCGTAAACGCTAAAGAGGTAAACAAAATATGACTCAAGCATTTAGCCATATTCATGATGTAGTTGTCACTACAGCTTAGCTCGAGCTTTCACTCACGATCGTTCTTGCAGGGCGGGTTTGGGATGCTGTGATGCTTTGATTCTTTCGTGGTTTTTGGCCCTCCCAAGCACGTATGGCCAATATATGTACAACTCTCCAACCCCAGCTCTTCCTTCATCATATTCCATTTTTTACCAGGCCTGTGACTGTCTCCTCGATTTGCTTATCCGTCAAACCCGACAATGATGCGCTCTTCTCTTGTCCAAACTCTGTTGTCCCGAATGTCAGCGTTTGATCCTTTACCTGGCCCAGATCCTCTCGAATTGGAATTTTCAAGTGCATGATGGAATGATTGGACGGGGGACTGACCGTAGCGGGCGTATACTCGAGGTTGCGTCCCAGCAGCTTCGCGGAGCATGATGGGGGTGTTTGGGTTGTGCTTCTTCATGGTTGGGTATGTCCGCGTCAGGAATGATCTGTATGAGGTCTATCAGCATGGCTTCTACCCAATGAAAATTGCAATCTGGAAGGCATATTGATCTGCCAAACACTCTACAATGCGCTGCGTACAAAAATCGAATGGAGAGAGAAGACCTACCTCGTCGCACCACTTGCCTCACCAGTCTGGCAGAACAGAAACCGCACCTCCTTCAATGTCTGCACGAATGCGTATTTGGCCGACATGTCGATCCTTTTCTTCCTATCCTTGTGCTGAGTGTTGTGGGTGTTCAATCGCAATTGCGCCTCGAGTTGTACTTCTCAAGCTCCAGCTCAATGAACTGAGGTTGAAGCTCACTGCATAAATCCTGCATAAAAGCCACTAACGGCGCACAATTTTCTTATGCACACGGACAAGGATTCCCACTCCGATAACTGGGATGGGCAAAATATGACCAACATTTCCCGATGCGAGATTCAACATTTCGGACTTTGTGACTCTATCCGCGAATTTCAACCTTCACCATCGATTGAGTCGTTGTTCGTCGTCCACCCCTCTCCTCTCTTTCCTTTCTTCGGTCGCATCAGATCAATCTCCCCTCTACCATCTTCCTCTCCGCCTCAACAGGTCCAGAGGATCCGCAATCGCGAGCAAACATTCCCCGAACCAAACCTTCACAAGAAAGATAGCAAAAATGCCACCAACTTCTACCCTCCTCCGCGCTGCCCGCCCCGCGTTCCGCGCGCAAAAGAATACCTTCTTCACATCGCAGGCTACGCGAACGAGGTTTCAGGGTCAGTTTAGACAGAAACTTGGGGGTTATGGGAAGAGATGGCAGAGTACTGCTGCGCCGACTGCGGGGGAGCAGGTTGGTTGGTTTAAGAGGATGTGGGATAGTCCGATTGGGTTGAAGACTGTGCATTTCTGGTGAGTCTGGATTGTGGGATTGGTGTGCAGCTTGAGCTGGCAGCAATTGGTTGGGATTTATGTGGAGAGTTGTGCTAATGTTTGGTGTTCTGTAGGGCTCCTGTTATGAAGGTATTCCGAGCTCCAAATTTCTTCCCCGCCATCCCGAATCGACACTCACAGGTTTAATGAGCCTCTAAAATCTTCATACAATACCATGAAGGAGTGGATGTACTGAGGACATTCCCAATTGAACATAATGCTGACGTTATTCCCTACAATAGTGGGCGCTCGTCCTCGCCGGTGTCGCCGATTTCGCCCGTCCCGTCGAAAAGCTCTCCCTTACACAAAACGGTGCTCTTACAGCTACCGGATTGATTTGGACAAGATGGTGCTTGATCATCAAGCCTAGAAATATCCTGTTCGTGCTCCCTTCCCCGCCGTTGTCACATACTACATTCCAATCGCAAACCCCCCGTTTTCTTGCAAATATACTCTCGAAGATGAATCATTGCTGACCCAGATAACAGCCTTGCATCAGTGAACTTCTGTCTCGGCATAGTCGGAATCGTTCAAGTATCCCGAATCCTCATCTACAACGCCTCGCACAAGGGTCAATCAACCGGTGAACAACTTGAGGAAGCAAAGGAAAGCGTCGTGGATACCGCGAAGGGCGTGCAGAAGGAGGTCATTGATGCCGTCAAGTCCGCATAAATTTCTCGCTTCTAATAAACAATGTCAAATGTTATGGAAGAGGGGTGTCTGAAAGTGGAAATAAAGCACGTGCTTGGGTGGAATTCTGCTTCTGGGTGCCAAAAGGATTCAATGAGTGTGGTAAACATTACCGGGTTGAGTGTGGTGGACTTCTGACATTAGCTGCCGTTATCTCGCTAGAGTCTTTCTAATGGGGAGATTTTAGACACGAGGACGACTGAGAGACGCAGTGTACGATAATGATATCAATCGAATAGTTTGCGCTATTACAGTATCTGCTTCTCCCCTAGTTACAATTAACGATCTCGTAATCTGGCAAGTGCCAAACATACAAAATAACTAGTTCCATCGATGGCCTCTCCTTCAATTCGAATTTCAGATGAAGACCATCCGAGGAAGGAAGAATCTGAGCTCATTTCTCCTGAATTAGAGAGCCAGATGGAAAAGCAGTTTTGAATTGCTAATAGCGAGTGGGCTATCGAACCCTGCATATAGACACGCTTTGTTAGAGACGGGCATTTTACTTCTATTTCTAACTTTCGCCATATCAACCACCATCAAATCAAATCACGGCCTTGCAGACAGCACACGAGTCGTTTCTTAATAGTGTAGGCAACTGATGGTATCTATTCCAATATCTCTCGCTCTATTTTCCCTCCGTCAACAATTCCCGTTGCGACCGAAGAGAAAGAAGGACAAGTTGGGTCGTCATGGCGCTGGTTGAGGACGGCGTATGCAGAACACCCTTTGCACGTTGTCTCCATTCTATCTTCTTTCAAAAGTAGCATTCTCTTCCTGAAAATGTTAGGAAGAAGAAACGTTCATCTTAAAGTCAAGTCTACAAAATCTGCTGTCGATCGATACATCCTGTCACCGTGTGACAAACATGTGTAACAGCAGGTTTTTGGCTGTCAACATATCAAAACATCCTGAAATTACGATTTGGAACTCTAAGTTCAAATGTAATGGTGACATTTTGTCACTTGCTTTTCAGGCGAAAACACATGACTTAGATGTGCCGCACCAACCATGAAAGTTTTTCACGCGCTCTTATTGAAATGAGATTGATGGTTGGAGGTTGGTTATATACCTTCAATCGTCCTTTCGTTCCACTGAACATAATGTTAAACTGTCTTCAATATAAAAATCTCCTTCCCTAATCCAGAAAATTATTATTTACTTGTATTTCTTTTTCTCAATTAAACATAAAGAGCAGTTGCTGCGCGTGCTCGGAGGGTCACAGCAATTCATGGGGTCCGGTTTCCAACACATACCGAGTAGCGTCACTTCCAGACTCATCCCCTATCTACACCATTCCCTCTTCTTGTAATCAACTTTAGACGCTTTACTGCTCCCCTTCAATATACGCACTGTGTGGTATGCATAGACTAGAATCACATTTCAAGTCTCCGTACCTCTCAACTTGTCATATTCCTCCCCCTCTTTCGTACACCACCTCCACAATCACCCATCATGGCAGCACCAACTATTTCCATTAAATCAACAACCGAACTCGACGGCATCTCACCTCAATCACCATTCACCATACAACTTATCCGCCAGAAATCATAAACTTATCGTATTCAATGTAACACAGTCTTCATAACTTGCTTTCAGGACTGTGCCGTTCATTGTGTTGTTGCCAAAAAATATGTTTGATTTCAACAAAATGATCTACAATAAATCCGTTTATTACCACGGATGCTGAACCAAAAACGCAAGCCTTAAGCAGGTGCTTCCGTGTTGCAGATCTGTGCACGCACGTACAGCAATATCACTAACTAACCTTAGTCCGAATATGCCATTTTTTTCCTCACAAAACTTTGCTAGAAGCAATGTTCTTAGAAACATTCTGTTCGTGCTGATGAGCCTAACCACAGGCTTTCATCTTGTCTCACCCAACCTTCGTCAGCCAGCCTCATGCCTGAGCTACATAAGCATCCTCGGCTTCTGAGACTATTCATAGTGGCAACATGATATTTGGCAATTGCCTCCGGAATCGGAACACATTTCATCCTAATATTATGGCGCCGATACTGCCAATACTAGCAAATTTGGGAGGACGGCGAAAGAGTACGTATGTGCTCTTGCTTTTGAGTTCCAGGATGACTCACAGTGGCAACATAATCGTTGGCAATTGCCACAGGGAGGAAACATGTCTTACTTAACGAGTTTTGCCTCGATACCGCCATCCTTGGGAAATTCGAGTGGAGATTCAGTTGGTTGTCCAATCATAATGGCAGAAGAAACACTGTGCAAGCAATTTTAAACCCAGTGCGAACGAGATGGACCCCGATGCTTCCAGGGTTGTGAATTATTATTTGAAGTGCAGAAAAGTTGACCGAAAAAACTAATCATGATAATATTTCGACGGCTATCTTTCTGCCCTGATTAGTGCGATTCCCAAGCTTGCTGCCCAAGTTTGCTGTGCTTGTCATATACTTTTGCTGTGCTTGTCGTTTACTGCATGTCGGGTAACATATCATACCGCTTCATTGAAAATCCACTCTTCGATTCAGGGAGCATTGAGTCTCGAAAGTAAACCACAATATATATATCTGAGCGGTGAACGGTGCGGCAACACAAATCGGAAAAATCTCGACGGTGAACCTTGTACAAACCTACACGACTACTTCTTGACATCCTCGCTCCTGGTGATGTCAGGAGTCTGAGCTCAAAATTCAAAGCACCCGTAAATCGCCGCATCCCCGTTTCCACGACACTCGTCTCAGCAAAAGACTCGACAGCGTCTTGCGTGACCTCCCTCGAGCTTTGCCGGAAGCACGATAAAAGGACAGTCTCCCCTAAGTTTTGCTAGAAGCACGAGAAGAGGACGGCCTCCCTGGAGTATTGTTGGAAGCACGAGCAGAGGATAGCCTCCCTCGAGTGTTGCTAGAAGCACGAGAAGAGGACAGCCTCCCTCGAGTATTCTTGGGAGACAAAGCGCAGACTGTATCGACGCTCACAATCGAGTATAACTGGCCTCGGGTGTCCCAGCTCCTCGAACGACCACAATCTCCTGGAGGCAAGAGCTTCGGTAAGCCAGACTCATTCGTTGCAATTGTCGTCCAGAGTATTAATGATTTCGTCGACAGGAACCGAGGAACACGACCCGATTGCTATAAAAGCGTCCTTCAAGATCTCATTTAGAAGTTGCAGCCATGATTCGAGACAGCGACGACGTTGCAGAAGAAGTCAAATACTGAGACGTCGCTATGAAAACAGGACAAATCATGGTACGTCATCAACTAGAAGACCGTTATCAAGTAGAAGGTCGTCATCAAGCAGAAGGCCATCAATATGGAGAGCATTGCGTTACTCCATGCCGCCTTCTTGTTGATGGGGTCTGCTAGTTGATGATGGGTCTGGTTGGGCCGCCCCCGGTTTGTACAAAGAATCAAGCAATCGTGGCCTCAGGTTGAAAGAAATTTGAGTTGGAAAGAAATTGGAGCGTCAGGGCTCAAATTTCCACTTGGAATTTTAGCTTGGTTCATGCCCTTGCTAAAGGGGTTACAAGCAAGCGAGGAAATGTTGAAGGTCAACACAGCTAACATGAAACTGTAGGTGATGCGAAATAATCGCGGAGGCAGCCAAGGTGACGAGGCAGGCAATGACGATGATCCGGTGAGTATACATTGCCAAGTAGATGGTATTGATCGATAGAATAAACGCTGATGGTATCCTGGAATACTCAAATGTCCAAGTCAATGTTGATTGTCAATTTTGATAAACTGGCGAGGACTGACCTGTAAGTCATATTTTTGTTTATTATGCAACCCCTTTCATAAACAACTGGCTTAGCCTATTATCATGCCTCTGTTTGCTTTTTCTAGCTTTCCTTGCACTATGTCCTAGTGTCTTCGATCCCAACGAGAGATTTGTTGCTAGGGTTGAGAAGTGGTAGGAGTTCTGTTGTCACAAGTAATGTGAAGTCTGAACATGACCGTGGCGTTTCTTTCAATGCCGTGTCTCGTCCGTTTGCAAGTTGCATGCGATTTACGAAGAAAGTTCCTCCTCTCGAATACTCCAAGAAGCATTTCGTCGTCCTCTTCATTATTGGTGTCGGTGCTGGCTATGTGTACAGTGTTTGAAAAGTCTAAAGGATCATCTTCGTAGGAGGGATCGTCGGTAGGAATCTGTATGAGAAGTAGGTTGGGTGACATAATTCCTCGATCTGATTCTGCATTCCAGGGTGATATTTCAGGGAGAATATGTACTTGTTTTCAAAAATGAAAGGAGCTGCAGATGGCTCGGGTTTGTTATGGAAAATATATATTTTGAGAGTCAGAGTAAACATCATATGTTGCATACAAAAGTTAGTCTCTCGAAATGTATGAGAGGTGTGTGAAATTCATGACTGAGGACGGCGTAATTGGGAACAGCGGAGGGCAACAAATGAGATCGCCGATACAAGTGGGGCTGACCTCGAGGCAGCTGTAGACGACAGACAAATTCTGACAGAGAGTTGTAGCCGGAACGCAAGTGTTAGCGCCCTCGTGGGCCGCAGATAAGTCGGCGTTTACGCGAGAGCATTTCCGGTGAGTCTTTTGGGACGAGTCGGTGAGATTTCTCGATTGCCTTGTTGAGCTAGCGTCTTCTCCCGCACCTTGTCAGCTCCACCGCTCCGCTTCGCTCTTTTTTCATCAAGAAACGACAACGCTTTTGGCTTTAGAGTCCGACGCGCCCGTTGCCTCGCATGTTAGGCCCTCACGGTAGTGCAAGGATGGTTCTAAACAAGAAAATAGAGTTATTGTGACACTTCAAACATATTTTCGTGTGGATTTTCGTTTCAAGAAGGGTTTGAATTGACCTCTAGTTTCGATGTTTCGTCGTGATCGGTTTTCTCATTCTTCCCCAAACATAATGCTCAAAGATTTCCTTCGAATTTTCCTGCAAAATCGAGGCTGAGATCTTCAACTAGAAGGGCCTGAGCGCCGTACGAAGCAGGATACTGCGTGGTCATGACATACATTCCAAATTCAAATGAAAACAGTTAATAATCTCAAGTACCATATAGTAGGGTGCAATAAGTCTGCACCCCCCCCCCTTGTCTGCCAAGCTTCACTGTGCCCTGATTAGTCTTGTTTACCTTGCTGTTTTTCCTTGCTTTCCTACCAAAAACAGCACACTTTTTAGGATGGTTTGACATGAATTATCTCCTCAAATAAGGGCCCAAATCTGCAAGCTCTTCTCTATTAAGTGGTTATATAGACAAATTCATTGACAGTACCCTAAGATTCCTCTCTTGACAATTAGAAGTGTTATATGACATGCTTCCTCCCAAACTGATTTTACCTTAAAACTATAATCTAGTAGACCTTATAGTCTTATAGAAGAACAGCAAGATTATGTCTATAATACTGTCAATTATACTAACCCTTATATCAAAATGCACAACCTCCTTTATGAAGTTAATAATGATTATAAGAAGTGGTGTTTACAAGGCCTTTTATAAGAGATAAACAAGAAGAAATAGATATAAAAGAAATGCCCTTTTATTACTCCTGCTTATATAACAGCTTGACTTTAATAGGCAATTAGACATTAGGCATATATACTAAATGATTAAATAAAGGTCTCTTAGTTAGATAAGTGTATAGTTGAGAAAGAAGTTAGTGTGCAACCTATATAGATATTTATATACCTAAGAGATCAAGTATAACTAGAAGATATATAACCTATATATTGCTTAGGGAAGGGTATAAAGAAGATGCTTTGGGCTGCATTTGGCTTAGATTAGTATATAGGATTAGTGCCTCTTAATAAAGACCTAGAGGCTCCTTGAGGAGGGGTTTCTTTATAGGTTATAAGGGAGTTATACTAGGCATTTTTACCTAGTATTATAGTTGAAGGAGGGGAGTTTATACATAATAGGGCTGGACCACACTACAGGCTTATAGTACAAGATATCTTAAGAAAGATGGAGATTTAAGTTATAAAATGGCCTTCTTACTCTCCTAATTTAAATCCTATAGAGAACCTATAGGCTTTAATAAAGGCTAAACTATATAGGCTATACCCTAAGCTTGAGCATGCTCCTGACACAGATAAGACTTTAGATGCATTAGTTTTAGCTGTACAAGAAGCCTGGCATGCTATTAATAATAGGATTTTATATAGATTAGCTACAACTATACATTATCAAGTAGAGGCAGTACTAGAGGCCAAAGGATGGTATACAAAATATTAAGAAAAGCTTTAAAAAGTGTGTTGTTTTTGGTAGGAAAGTGAGGAAAAGCAGCAAGGTAAACAAGACTAATCAGGGCACAGTAAAGCTTGGCAGACAAGGGGGGGGTGCAGACTTATTGCACCCCACTGTAGCCCCTCATAACCTTGCACAAGTTCAACTGCCATTGATGTGAAGGCAAGGGGCATTAACAACAACCCATTAATTGGAATCATTGCGTCAGGGTTTCTTGGGGTTTTTATTTATGCATTCGTTTTCACTGTATTCAACTTACGAGGAGGTGGTAATGTTGTTGATATAGTGAGGTCATTTCTTGGCAAGGACCAGAGAACACAACGGATCCTCCACAACAAATTCTACAGCAGATATCTTCCTATCCAGACTTGAACATGCACATGTACTGTGGGGCACAATATTTGAATCTCTTGTCACGTGTACATAGACGATAGGAAGCCAACTCGGTATCTGACTCATAAATTTGGGCTCCAATGCTGCAAAGCTCACTTAAGCTGCGTCCTTGCTTTCCGATTAAGTAGGGCCTAAGAAGGCTTGAGGAACCTTTTGCAGAGGCCGGGGTGCTGGAAGTTCTTCATAGCATTGATTGCAAAAATCTCGAGACAAGTCGTCCCGAGTTATGTTTTCGGAAGATGCTATGATTTTTGAGAACTTCGACAATATCTGGCGATCTCTCGAGAGATGGGATTGTCACTTCTTTAATTAGTTCGACCCCTTAATTAAGTTAACTACTGCCATAGTAGATACCTTTATCAGGAGACACTCACTGTATTTGGCCACAATGTCAAGAATTCTACCCACAAACTCTTCCACATCCAGGCCCAGCTTAGCCTTTCTCACAGCATCCAGTCCATCGCGTATGGGATTAAATCCCTGTTCTCGTTTTGTACTGTCCTTGAGCTTGAATGACTTGTACGTCGCATGGAAATTGCTCTCGGCGCTCGCAATCGGTAGGTCGTCAAGCTTATGACAGACATCATAGCTGTCTTCTTGTGAGACTGTATTCCCATTCTTATCTCGGCCATCCTCGGACTTTGACATATCATCCAGTGCGCACACAACACGGTGGTCAGTCGTGATCTGCACCATCTCGGCGCACATACACAGGATCAAGATGCAGCAGAATGATGGCGCCCATGAGGCCAAATCTTTCGGGCGTAGACTCTCCTCGAGTTCTTCGAGAACTTCCGCATATGTGTCGCGAATTAAGGAGTACATGACGTGCTTTATTTGAATGCTGATTATGCGCAGATTGGGCTTTTGTATGTTTAACTCACTAGGCCCAGGAAGATGTTCCAGAACAGCGTCAGGTTCGCTTCGCAGTAGCACAATTGTTTTCGTCATGAAAAATTGCATGGCATAGAGCTTTAATGATTTTCGGAGGAGTTGACTCTGGTTGAAAAATCAGCTATCGAATAGGCCGATCAAAGAAAAGCTTACAGCTTGAGTACCCCACTGGTACAGCCTTACGGCTTCATGAACGTCCCATGTCAGTCTAGAAGTGTTCCCGTACGACACTTCTCCAAAATTTCGTTCCCCTCCAACAATACCCTGTATATGGGTCCTGAGCTTACCGTCTAGATCTTGTGTGAAATCCGTGATGCCCAATGGAGGAGAGTAGAATTCGACAAAGGCTGGTGCTCTGCCCTCGTTTTCGGGCACAATCTTTTTGAGGACTGAGAAACTTGGGTCTTTAGTCCGAAAGGCTTGAACAGTGACTAGAATGGGTGGATAAGAAGGACCAGAAGACAAGCAGACTTTGTACTCGCTGCTCCCATATCCAGAAATCTTATTCTCCATGACTTGATCAATCCACGCCTTTTGGAATGGACGCACTGCTCGTTCTGTATCATGTTAATTGTCTCCGGTAATGCGCGGCTTATACGGACCTGGTAAAAAGAGGCTCAAGTAATCTTTCAAATGAGCCCTAACGCAAAGCTTGCAGGGTAACATTGATGCTTGCGCTTTCAAACACGGGATGCATATTTCACCTGGATCACACTGTGGAAGTGAATAAAGCATTCAAAATCAAAATTCACAACTCACCGAAATCTTTGCTACCCTACAGCGCAGACACGCCCTCATCCTCCGCATCTGTTTCGCCTTTGCCCTCGTATCCCCTGTTAAGGGACGTGTCCTCCGTGCAAGCTTTTGTGTGGTGTCTCTTGGGGGTGATTCATGCTCGGCCTCTGTGAAGTGGGTTCTGGGTATGAACGTGTGTTCCCAACTCGTCTCAACCTTCCGTGAGGGCGAATTACTAGAACTTTTCCTTTTCTGGAGCCTGGACGGTTGATTTGTTTTTGCCAAGAACTCCTGGACTTCTTGCTGTGTCGCATTGGTGTCTTCGACGACAACTAGCACTGGGGTGTCGGTATTTCCACCAATTCTCAGATTCGAAGACTTGATACTAAAGCGCGGGCCAGCCTGTGGCTTCATTTGAGTAGAAATTTCTGGTACGTTTTGCATGCGGAGACTTGTATCTTTGTTGAGTGCGTTTCGGTCGATATTTTCATGACTATCTATCCCCTTCAACCAATCATTATGAGTATCAATCAGACGCTTATTAGAAAGGGGATCCGAGCTAATTCCACCAAGTTGCTCTATTGGTAGCGAGGTCGAAGAGCTCAGATTGGCTCCCATTTCTCCCAACGACTGAAGAGCTCGCGAAGGGTAGGCAGGCTTTTTGAGATTGAATTGTTCTTCTACAACTATGACGTTGCCACGCATCTTATTTCCCCGTCCATCGAGATTTGTTCCCACGCAAGAAAACGATGGAGTTGAAACACTAGGCTGCAAGAATAGGCATTCGTTTGTAGGCCATACGACACTCGACTTTTTAGATGGGACCCTCGGCAAAGAAGACGGAAACCAATTCGAAAGATCAGAATAATTGGCTTCCGGGAGTGAGTGTCCCATCCATAAATGGCCATTGATCTCGGGACGACTAGATTTCGCTGCTTCTTAGCGCCTGAAACTGTTGACCGATACAGCAAAATACTTACATTGGATTCCCCCAGTCTCAAGATCGATATCTCCCCGTTCCAGAGTCCTTGCCATTTCAGAACGAGGATTCGTTGGTTCTTGAATATTTTCTCGCGGACGAAGAATACCAAGATCATTATTGGTAAGGGAAGAATCACCAAGTAAGTATCCACCAAAGTGGGTTCCTGGCATTTCAAAATAGGATGAGTTCTGGGCGTTGTGGCCAATGGACTTAGATCCATCCGCCACTCCTTCAGGCCGGGCATCAAATTCCAACTGGTGGCTTGTGAAAGGGAAAATTCTACCAGAATTGTCGGAATCTGCTTCAAAAGGTATCAAATTGTTGAGATTGTATTCAGCGCTTAGGAATTGATCGATCGAGTTGGAAGCCGAAACTTGTCCCATTTCTGTAATCGGACAACTGCTGATAACGTAAGGCTCGCTCCCTGTGAGCCCTGAGGAATCTTCATTCTGTTGCTCTACAATACCGTTAAACTCAAAGACTGATGACGGTTCCCAATCTGTGATATCGAGCCCATCCCGAGACTCCAGGCCATCATTCGCGATATTAGAAGGCGGGACATTGGACATGGAAGGAGTAACATTGTTTGTTTTTTCATGAACTCCTACCTTGAAAGGATTTTCTATTCCCCTGGAGGAAGTGGTCTCACGCCAGGTGGTTGCTAAGCGAGGGGGGTTAATTCCTGGAAGGTGCTGACGACGTTTTGCTGGCATATCTCCAGAAGTAGCGCTAGATATCGCAGTTAGTAGGCAACAACTGGTCCTCTCATTATCTACATACCCCGCGACAGAATTCAAATAATATGGAAAGGACGTCGGAGGCACGGAGGGAAAAGCGGTATCGGCGAGTGTGCAAGGCTCATGTCCATTGTACACTGTGGAGCCCGTATCTGTTGCAAGGGTCCAGCTCCACTCTGGGGTCAGTTGGTGGGGTTGGCTTGAAAGTCGAGTGCGCTTGTGGGGTAGCGTAGGGTTATGGAGCGAACGGGCGTTGGACTCAAAGGTGTCCAAGTCCAGTGCAGGAAGACTGATATCTGCGATGATCTTCCGCTTGGCGCTGGGGTGAGTTGCAAGCATATTGTGAAACATGAAAGTTGCGCAGTGTGTGTTAGGTACTTATCAAAATATGTATATGCACGTGACAACAAATGTTGGGAAATTCTGGTAGTAACGGGGCTGTTTGCGAACAGTTATGTATTAGGGCATTTTCTAAGCCGCAAGAGGCTCTGCAATCAGAAGCCAAACACATTGATTTATCTGAAGTTCAACAGAAGGATTTATCGAGTCGCACAAGGCGATATTTTGGGGGTTTTTTGAGGCGGACAGTGCCCAATCCTAACATACGTGCAGGGAGTTCACATCTCACCGAAATCCCTATTCGTGACCGAATCTGCTTCGACAACAGCGCATATAAGGCTGAAAAATCTCAGGTCGCCTGATATGGTTCGCATGGCAGGTCCTAAATCGTGGCATCCTTCGCGAACCACTTACAGGTTTCAGCCTATTAAGAAGCGACGCTTCTAAGTGGATGGTTCAGCGCCATGAAGATAACACGGATCAGGGGCAACCTTTTATCTCTAATTCAAAGAAATATTAAAATTTTATCTTGTACTGAAATGAGATATATAATTTCAAGATACTTGCTTTTCTAAAGTCAACCAAAAGCAATCCATACTATTATTTTAAATTAACTTGAGTTCTAATTAATGTAAGAGATAAGAACTTAATGAGATAGCGTAGGGTAGCGGAGATAGTATATACTATACGAGCATCTAAAAAATAGCTAAAAGATGTTATCAACTCCTGCGACGTAATCCTAACAAATGATAAAAACTTCACTTTTCTTCGCATATTTTGTTCTTGAAACTTCGTTATCCATAAAACCTTGAAAATAACAAGGTCCAACAAGCCGAACTTTCTTTGACGGAATGACTCGAACATTTTCGTGTACTGTCTCACTTGGCGGTTCTGTAGCAATCGTCCTGAGAACAACAGGGGTGTGTGCTCCGTGAAAGGCAACAATGATATCGCCAGCTCTTGTTGCGATACTTCCAAGACCTATATGGAGATTTTTCGTAAGGAAGAGATTCCGATCCCTGCCTATCTGATGAACCAGTTGGGAATAAATCCTAGCAATTGGCGAAGCAAGTCCTGGCTTTCCCAAAACACCCTTTAAGGTCATCGAAGACCCCCCATCTTGTAACCCCAGGGCCTGATATTCTTCCCACAAACCTTTGAGATCAGAAGGAGATTTGCGACTTCCGAGGAGGTCACTGGCCTCTGAGGTCCTGGCATCCATTACCAGGGCTCTCGCAAATCCCATATTTAAGAAATCAAGCTTTGGCTTGTATTTAGGTACAGTGGCAATTTCAATACATATTTGGTGAAATTGAACCATAATTTTTCGCATCTCGTCCTCGTTGGGTCGATTAGCTGGAAAACACGAAAAGCGATCTCGCTGGACTTCGTCAATCAGTATTCCTTTGACTCCAAGGAAGGGAACATGAGGATCCCCTAATGCGATCGAAATTTTCAAATGTGTTGCGGCTGAAAATGTTGGCCATAAGAAGTTGTAACGAGATTGATATGCATTGTTTCTCCAATCTGGTACCCAAGTGGGTAAGTTTGTTTCGCCCGAGTGACTGGCCGGCGCCGTGCAGTCATCGCCCATTCCCGCAAGATTCAGTATGCTCAAGATTCCGTTTTTAAGATGCTGAAACGCAAAATCCTGGTATATGTCCTCCACTCTTCTTGTATACTCTGCTTTCACACATATCTCTCTTGAATCTGTTTGTAAACCCAACACACCGTATATTCGATCTCTGTCATCAAGACAACGACCACCTATTCCAGCTTCCACAAGTTCCAATATCGTACGTGGTCTGGCAGAGTCTTGATTTTGAACACTTCTTCTTAGAGACACAATTTTCCAGCATCTCACAAAGTCATGACCGAAACCACCTACTCTACTTCGTAGCCTAAAAAGCACCAAAAGGACGGACATCGCAACCTCAAATTGGCTCCAGTTGAGGATTACCGAGCCACAACACAAGCTAATACAAGGTGGAAGAGCGATTTCCTGCATTATCCATATGCGGTGGAACCAATCCAAGGCAAAGAACCTGTTAAGGCTCTGGAAGTTCAAGGTATGATGAAGGTCCGCAAACGCAACCTTGGCGTTACTTTTGATGCGATGCTTTGTGGCACTATTAATTGGAGATTCCGGATCAATTCCAAATTCCATCGACCGAGAGGCAATTTCTCGGATGATCGCCATGGCACTGTTGGTTGCATCGTCTGCTGCTCCAAGCCACGCTAATACTCCTTCCGTATTCGCATATATTTTACCCATAAGTGCGATTTGTTGTCCCTTCTCAGTATCATCCTGTTGATTTATACAAATCGCATCAGCCCATAGGCTTCTACTCCGATCCTGGTATCGTAGCTCACGCAACGCAGCCGCAAGATTGCTCGTGATAGAAATTATTCCTGTTGCAAGGTGCAGCGGTTCACGAAGTTCCTGTGCTCCCCACACATACGACAATGCTTCGTAAAGAGGTCTATCGGCAAGCTTCTTAGTCGAGAGCCCGCAAGATAGTCTTTGTGGAGATTCAGGAGTCGGTGGATGTAGTTCTAAGACACGAATCTCGGTATCGGCCTCGATGGACGGATAGACATAAGGCGAAGAGTAGTTATCTAGAACCAATAGTTCAGTTCTCTCCTTCACTGTAACTAGCAAAGCTATGGAAGTACCTTGAACTTCTGGCCTTTCACCGAGGCTTTCTAGGACTCTCGCTTTAGGAAGAATGCTCATGATGCCCCACCGCTTAGACCGACCAAGGAGTGGTAATACAGGCTGCGGAGTGCTGAATCAATCTCAGCCCGAAATATTTAATGTAACAAGAAGAGCGGTATCCAAACAGCCATCTCAATATGCTAAAAGTCACTGTTGTCCTATCAACACGTGCCCCTCATGCATCCCAACAAGCTAGCGAATCAGGAGCCCCCTGACAACCAACATGCATACCGACATCACCGATGGTCCGATGCACCACCATAAAGACAAAAGATGCCAAATTTCGCGGTCGCTACACTTCTACAGGAAAATCTAGGGGCAGAAGGAACACTTTGACTCAAAGGAGGCAATGAATTTCAGCCCAGAACAGTGTGCTTAACATTTTGCTAGTTGAACAATACATTGTCGTCATATCCGTACAATATGAGGATTTCCGTATTTCACTCATATAATATGATGAGTCCGTATTAATGGTTAACCAATAAACATACAATATGGTTCCGATATTAATACATTAACGTATTGAAATGTTAATAAGCAATTCCAGAGGTTGTACTACATCAGGGCCTGATATTAAGCTTAACAGTAAAGGATACGAATGCCGTAACCTGGACCTGGCGATAAAGGACCTTTCCTTTACTAATATCATGGTATAGGTTTTAGGAAGGCCCGGAGGGGAGGAGACATCCGTCCAGGCATCACATCACTTAATTTGGTGCGGGGTGTGCAGGGTATAGCCGGGTATAGCAAAAGTCAGGTTTGCCAGTAATGACGATAGTCCCACCACGGGAATATAGGTTTCTTTCACTTGTAGGAGATAAGCATATATTTTTGGTAAAGTGTGTACACTCCTGGAACACTCGAGCAAGAGCCTCGTTTTTTCTTGATTTGTTCGTAATATACTGTTATCTGGCAATATTTATTGCAACACATATAATATGCCAGAGTTTATATTAACCTAACTTAGTGTGAGAAATCCTGTATTACAATATGTTTTCGTTCTACAAATATGACAAATACTCAACTAGTTCAACTATCAGGTACACTAACCCAGGATAACGTTTTAGAAATGGCGGCTGGTATGAAACATCCGAAAGCACTTGATAAATGAAAGCCAGGAAGGGAAGCGAATCCAGTGATATAGAATAAAATGAAGAGATTTAAAGGTTCAGTAGCATAGAAAATTCAAAATTAACTTGCACTTGTAAGTTAGAAGGTCTCATGAATATGGATTCTGTGAAGGGGCACGCCTACAAATCAACAGGCATAGGAAGATCATTCATTCCGGTGATTCGTGAAGAGGAATCTTAAAAGCTAGCGCGGAGTATCCATTCATTGTGAAAAGTGTTGTATCCTAGCTGGCTAGCGCCAATTGATGACTACGTCGAGATTAAGCACTAAACATTACCTAGCCCAAGCCCCTCATGCGCCATACCCAATCTTATCCTCTAATGCTCTGCGGGTTATGGAAAACATCGTAAGGATCAAATTGACTTTTCAATGTTGTCAATTTACCCAAGTTTGGTCCGTAATACCTCTGCTGAGGATTTTGCAACGCTGGATCTACATATCCTGCATATGAACCAAGAGTCTGTCCTGGGAATCCAGACATCAAGACGGTATTCATGCCTGTGACGAAGTTCCTCGTTGTTTCGGTCACACCACCCAGATTGACTGCATATGTTTGGAGATAGAACAAGGCATCGCGATGACCATAGGCTGTCGCATCGGAGGCGACTTCGTTGATTGCACCGCCTTCGACATCGAAAATGGCAAACCAGATGATCGTTCCTTTCTTAGCATCGTCCAAAAACTTGAAGAACTTGTCGATCGTGTCTTCTGGGATTAAGGTGGATGGTGTAAAGGCGAGGTTCTTCGAATAGAATGGTGCGGGAATGGATCCTCCAATATTGAGCGCAACATCTTCTGCCCAGTGTCCCACAAGACCTGCGAAGTCATTGAAAACAATGGTGCTGAAATCTGAATGATCTGGGAATACAGAAGTAATATTCAAGGCGTTGAATTCTGCTTGAGTTCCGAAATATGTGCCGGAAATTATCATACCAAGTTCGGTGATGATAACCTGACTTGCAAACTTCTGGCTCAATCCTGGATCTGAAATCAATTTCTGCCATGCTTTGAAGCGATTCGCATGATTGGTGTAAGGTCTGCCATTAAAAGTGTAGGAATATTGCACTGAGCTGCCAGGTGCGGCATGTGTGCGAAACTTGAACTCAGTGACAATGCCAAAAGAGGAACCAGCTCCTTTCATAGCCCAGAAAAGATCGGGATTTTGAGTGTCAGAAGCAGTTACGACACTCCCGTTGGCGACGACGACTTCCATTCCAACAACATGGTCAAGTGACGAACCCCACATTCGAGATGTAGGCCCAAGACCTCCCATGGTTGCATGGCCGCCGATTCCGACGTCTGGACAGGTTCCGTGGGCAATTGCACGATTTCCGGCGGATATGAGCTTTGAGGTGACATCAGCGAGTTTGGTACCACCTCCGATGGTGGCTTCCCAAGTGTTCTCATTCATGGAGAATTGCTTGAAGTTCTTCAGGTCCACAACGATGGTATTTTGGTCTCCTCCACCAAGGGCTATGTACAATTGTTAGCTATGTCTAATGCGTTCAAAATTGAATGAATGGGATAGGCGTGTTTAACAGAAGCCACCCCACTTAGTATTGCATTGGATAGGAAGTGATATTTACCATAATTCGCATAACTATGACCTCCACATCTTGCCTGAATTTTATTTGTCTTGCCAGCACATTTCACGACTTCTCCAACTTGTGCCGCGGTCTCAGGATACGTGATGGCAACTGGCGAGACAGAGACGTCGAGGTTGTATGGGTGCACATCAACGAGTTTGTACGCAAGGTCTGAAGGGAAAGCAACATTGCCTCTAGTTGCAGTGATGAGGCATTGGTTCAATGGCGTGGAAGGAGCTTGACCCATTGTTGCTTGATGGTATTTGGAGCTGTTGTTGAAAGAGCAGGAATGAATTATCAAGTAAGGAAGGTGCGAGTCGACTTCACGTCATTCACCATCTCTGGTCCGCCTGACCATTAACCGGTGAACGGGCTACACGAAATTAGTCCCCCACATTTCGCCCGTTGCTGTACTCAATTGCAATGCTGTGCGCTGGAAATGAGGTTATAAAATTGCCACCAGGTAACCCAGTAAATATGCACACCTCGCTGTTTGTTTTATCCATGATTTCGCGAGGTTGGCGTATTGGTAGAGGGCATTCCTTGGCACACCTGGGTAATATCCCCCTTGTCGCTTAACACTGAATCTGGGGATGTGATTAGTCGAATTAGGCTGCGCCACATCCGTGTGGCTTGAAATCGTTCCACTCTTGGCGATTTGGGCAAGTAGAAACGGGTTATGAAGGTCCAGGTTTTATTGAATCCACTTGGGGTGAAGAAGCGCAAGGACTACGTTGATGCGGAAGGAATAGTCGAAACGTGGAGGGCCTACAAAGGCTTGGCGCAATTGTCTTGGTCTATCAACGACGTCAGACATTAGTTGAGCAGAACTATAGTTTTGGTCACTAAGAGTTCTTGACCATAAAAAATTCCAGACCTTTCGAAGTCAATCGAAAACAATTGAGAAAATGTAAAGAAACGCGCAAAGCGACATGAAATAGAGCGAGGCAGAAAGGTTTCAAGAATCAAGAGTATGGAGGTTGACATCTGATCGACTCAAAATAATTCGGGGAAGGTGCAATAAAGAGGATGAGAATGTAAATGAGTATTTGAATCATTGCAAGCAGTG
Organism: Halenospora varia; assembly: GCA_020726485.1. NCBI lineage: Eukaryota > Fungi > Ascomycota > Leotiomycetes > Helotiales > Solenopeziaceae > Halenospora > Halenospora varia. The sequence goes on from JAHEWH010000056.1 coordinate 25,715, forward strand.
TGTTGTGAGCTGATCTAATCATCCATGAGCTACCGGGTCTCGTGAGATTCGCAAAGGTTGCCCGCAAGCGAGACGAAGGTCAAGTGGGGGCAAAACTACAAGGTTACAATAAAAATAAAAAAGACAATTGCATTCAGTTGCCCGATAGATATCTGTAGACGACCCTGAACTTATCAACTCCAGTCATCTGGTTGCACAGAAACACCATGAGGGGATTTCGCTAAACTCTCCTGATGTGGCGTATCGGCACCCAGTAATGTCAAATGACGCATGCAGCAGTAAGGCTGAACATGCGATGTAATGCCATTCTGGGAAATCGATGCTGTACATTATATCTCGATCTTACGATGATCATGGAGAACGTGAGACATTATTTGTAGAGATGGGAAAGAAGTGGATCAGTTGACCTGATGAACTCCTGAGGTATTTGATCTCCCAGGCTAGTCCTGTCGCCCAGTATGCTGGTAATCGTAATAGCAACCATACTTTGAACAAACTCGAGCTTCTCCAAAGAATTGCACTGAGCGATTGATTGTGGATATTTGCAAAACATGCCGAACCATCACCATCGACATCGACAATATGGCTCCCCTCCTCCAGCAGAAAAGAAGAAGGGCTCATACCAGTTGAAGATCGAAGAAATGTCAGAAGTATCGTATCCTGACCTGAGGTATCTTTCGGACTTCATGAACGACAAAGACGATAGACAAACCAGAGGAACCCCACAGTGCTCCATCATGTAAATTTCAATGAACAATAAAGTACTTGTCAAAACCTCGAACGGACATCCAAATTTCAATCGTATCATGAAAGAATTCGACCCACAAAACACGCCCTCACAGACATTGTTCATGCTAGAAGACTTATCGACTGAATGGATTGAGTACTTTGGTTGTCTTCTGAGCATTGATCCCCACTTCTTCGCGAATCATCTGCGAAGTTCGGAGTATGAACACAACAATAACAAAACTAATGCGCCAGTGCTGCCGCCCGCGAGACGACATAGAAACTATACAGTGCTGTCATACTTTAAGCCGATATTTTTGGAAACTGAATGCGAGTTACACAAGACGGAATTGACAGACTTCAATATCTTGCGACGCATGACTCTGAGGCATGTCAAAGGACGAAAGGGTGATAAGGACGAGATTACTATAGCTTTAGTGACGAGAATGGTGTGTTTCTGGAATAAGACTTGGGACAACGGCAGCTGGGTTAGTAAGTGCTGAGATCCCACGAACCCAGGATGAAAATAAACTGATACATGAAGGTGTGCTTCTAACGGACCCAGCACTTCCAAAACATTTGCGAATTAAAAACAAAGTCTCCGAAGGGCCGAGTGAATACAAAACCTGGAGTGGAGGGCGTATGGAGGAGGATACGTTGATTTTCGCCCGTGGACAAGAGTGCAAGAGATTCCCGAATAGAATGCACCCGAAAGCCAATGTATGTGCCATGAGGTCTTCTATTTCTGGAAAGACTCCTTCCCAATTCGTGATGAGATCAAGCCTTGGGACCGGACAAACATCACCCTGGAGAAAATCGCACTCTCGGACTGGATGCTCACACTTGCTTTCCTTCGAAGAGACTATGATGCACTGCATATGAACCAGTTTGTGAATGAAAACACTGATCCAGAGATGATCGATCGATTGCTGTCAGAAATCGCTTCCTCTCGGGATTTGATTGCGAAGTGTTGCTCCTTTGCACGGCGAAATCTGATCAATCTTGGGATCTGTCCCAACAACCAGGTCTACTTTTCCGGCTGGCGGGACAAGCTGACAAATCCCCTTAACGAGACAAATGCCGACTGGACATATCTCTACATGGAGTTGCAACATTGGAAAACAGACACCGACATCCTGACCTCGAGCCAGCTCAATCTTTTGAAGGCTTTGGACAGCAAACGTGCTCAGGTAGACTCGGAACGAGAGCGGACTGAAGCTCGAGATCTGAATCGTTTGTCGTACATGGGAGTCTTCTTCATACCGATGGGATGTGCAACTGGAATCTTAAGTATGGGAAATGACTTTTCACCTGGAAAACGTCAGTTCTGGGTTTTCTTCGTGATCTGGGTGCCAATAACGGCGATTGTTGTGCTGTGGTGGTGGACATCGAGGATACTTCAGAAATGGGGAGCACATGCCAGAAGCCATCTTGGAACGATGAGCACGACTCATCAGGAATGATCGTTTGCGATAGGACCCGGGGTGAAGTTGATGTGCTTGGGCGTTGGAAGAAGAGCAAAAGTTCTTGGAAAGTCATGCTCTTGTTTTACCTCGGCTCAAACCTGAAAACACGAAAGTGACACGCTGGAAACGTGACTTGGAGCGTCGTGACCACTTCGTCTCTTTTCTGCAACCATTCTTTTCTTTTTCTTTTGTGTTAATATGCCAGTGTCTTCCAGTATCAAAATGTCAAGCCAACGGCTAAATTTCAAAGCAAAGGCTACCGTGGCTGATCTGGTCTGTGGGCTCAACCATGTCATTGGGAGACGTCCTTAGGATAGCATCAAAGATACGATAATCGCTAAAGACCGGCTGAGTTTGATCCTGGAACTCCTTTGTGAAGAAAACGACGAGTGTACGAATATTCTTGGAGTCTGGGGTCTTTTGGAAGGGGAAGACCTGCTGAAGGAATCAGTCTTGAAAACTGCTGGTAGGAAGAGAGCAAGAGACAACGAGAACCCATCGAGAAGTTCCGAGGGTGCCGAGAAGAAGAGAAGGGCTACTCCTTCTGGAATCTTGGAAGCGGCAGAGGTTTCTAGCAGCAAAATAGTCTCACCACAGTAGCTGAAGCAGAAGTCCGAGACGAATTGCACCAGAAAATTCGCGACGTCCCAGAAGCTTCTTCATCTGGGAGACTTCTCCGTTGTGCAAGATGCAATGAAGAATACGATGAGATTCTGAACACGAAAAGCTCATGTAAATGCCACTCAGGAAAGTCCAGGCGGAGGCAATCGACCAGAATATAAACTAACTAACACATTAACAGACAGAAGGCCTAAGTTTCTCTGAGTGCAGGGTTTCATTGTCCAACGTATACATGCTGCGGGACTTACAATGAGATCGGATGCCTGGGCACCAAGTACATCGATGACTCTCAAGCATTGATTCGCGAAGCGTTTGAAGAATTGAGAAAGGCCAATAAAAAGTGGCTCGACAAGCAGCGTTACACAGGCACTTGTGAAGTGTGTGAAGCATCCTTCCAAACCTTCGACAGCGACGCTCTCATATGCGGGCCTCGTGAGGGCACATGTTCTGAAGAAGATGACTACGATCTCAACGGTGATTTTGTATCTATGAAATGTGTAGATTGCGGGCAACGGTTGGACTTAGACGATTTCCCAGACGACAGTGATGTATGTAGGGATTGCGACAGAGAACGGAGAAGATATGTGAGAGATTGCGGGTATTGCGGCGGGACGTTCGAGGTTGATGATAGTTATGATGATGATAAGTGGCATGATGTGCATAATATAATATGTGTATGCGGAGAAATAAGCCGCTCGAAAGGCCTGGCATGAAAGGAGCTCTGCTGCACGTATAGACTTCAAAGAAGGATCGATAGCCTCGATTAAGACAAGCGGTTTCAACATGCAGATGGCTTCTTTGCATATGCTCTGTGGTGATTTATCGTATGCTTGAAATTGCCACCAAATGATTCCACAGCTCACATAGCTGGCTCTACAATTGTGATTGCTAGCATCTAACCATCCTTAAGTGGGAACAAAAAAGAAAGAAGCATTTGTGATCGTAAACTACGTTCCGGTGCGCTGCCTCTTTGAGTTTAGCGCAGCCCCTTTGGGCATGGACCCTCGCTGTCCCCTTACAGTACTAACTTTCTCGACTTATTCCAACAGTTTCAATTTCGCTCATACGCGGGCCCTTGTATAATTGGACGTCAGCTGCACTATCTCGTGGGGTATCAAACACCTAGAGACATGCTGAAAAATCTCTGGAGCAAGCCGACATGCTTTGTTCCCTGCTTATCTGCCTTATATGCTGTGGTGTTGTGGGCCGTGCACCTGCAGAGCCAGTTGCACGTGACATCCTATGACTAAGTGCCAGCAAAGCCTCGATGCGTTTCCCGACAGTAATAAATTTAAATTTCATATTATTAATATAGATAATAAAATAATTAATGTTGATATTTTAATATTTAAGAATAATAGTAAGATATAAAACCTTTGAAATTCTAAAGTATTCTTACTAAATCCTTATTTCTCGCAGAATATCTCGAGCCCCCTTGTAGTCTGTCTTTTCTTTTTCTCGCTGGTGACGGTGTCACCGTCAGCTCCGGCCCAACATGCGGCCTTCTGGTCAATCCGCGAAGGGTCTCTTCATATGCATTTCACCGTAGGTAGATTCATAAATCGCATCGCCTTCTTGTCCTGTTTTGTTTACCGACCACTGCTCCGCCAGGTCCTGCCTTAGCTCGAGAAGGCCACAGCCTTGTTCCATCGCCCCGCATACGCAACGCTGATAACCACCTCCTCCCAGATCGGGCACCATGTCATCCTGGGGTGATTCATTTGATGGTTGGAGCGAGCAGGTTGACAGCATTCAAGAAACCTCTTCTGCCAGCAACATTAGCTCCAGTGACTTCTCCCAAAGCGACCATTCTTATCAACTAGGAGGCGGGACCACTGGAAGAGGAACTCCTTCATTCGACGCTGTCCTGACATCGTACGCATCACGCCCTGTTACCCATGTCTCGAGGACGCCATCGACAAATTCAACAGGCAGCGAGCAGCTATCCTATGCCGCATCCGCCGGATCGGTGCTGGGTATCACGCCTAGATTTTCAGCCCCTCGGGAGTCCAGAGACCATGCTTCTTCAGCATCATCAAGTCCGTACGACCCAATACTTGGACATTTTGCCCTACATACACCTTTAGCATCATCTGCGGCTCCACCCAGTCAGCAGCCCTCAAGGCCAAACAGTCTCTCCTCTGATGAGACAACTGAGTCAGACGAGACCGGTTTTCACAGCGCAGAGTCAAATCCCGAACGAGCTAAAGGGGCAGTAGGAACGCCTGCCACCAGCGACGCAAGTCAAGAGGCGGAGATCCTATTTGCTGTAGACCAGGACCACGAAGATCAGGTGCTTGCGATACCAAACAACCTAGCACTGGTTGGGCTGGAATTACAAGGTGAGTAATTAATGCTCAGGGAGCTACTGTATTCTCGGATGAGGAGACTGACTTTCATCTGAATTATCAGACGAATATCGAGCCGAACCACTATTCTGCGATGCGAACATTAATCATGCCGACATTGTCAACGAAATCCTCGAGACTCTCAAAAACGAACATACAAACCCCCAAGCAGAACCAGATGCGATACCGTGGGTACTAGGTGCACAAGATGCTCGGTGGCGCACTTTCGATGATAGAATACTTGCGCCGTCTCCCGGTCTAACATACCAAGAATATTATTCGTCGACGAGAACGCACAAACAGAGACATAAAAGACATGAAAGGAAGACCCAAAAGAAGAGGAAAGCGATCTTAGCGAGCCGCAAGGCGCAATCCACCCCGCTGGGATTTCCTTGTGATAGCACGGTCACAGGAACACCTGACTATGATCCGGACATTTCTCCCAATATACTTACTCAGTGCTCGCGAAGCAGACAACCACAAGACTGGTTTAACAGCAATGTAGAATGGCTCCGAGCCACCTCTGAAGGATCTCAGATCTGCCGTGCGGTAGACTGCGTGACTTTCTCTCCTGAAATATTGGGTTCTATCTTTTACCCCTGTACGCGCGACCCCCTCCCCCCTATATTGAATTCGCAGTCTAATATCACGCAGCTTTTGCCCTTGCCCACCTCTCTCCCTCCTCCCTCTCGACCTTTACTGCCAAACTTATCGCTCCAGATGGTCTCGCCTATGACTCTGAGTATACAATTGACCTCGCCCTCGGCTTCGGACCGACCATGAGTCACAAAGTTTGCATCTTTACTCCCAGAAACAAGAAAGATCTACAGAGCTATCAGAAGCATCAAGGTGAAAACAAACTTCATGTACAAGAGTCGCTTCCAATCGTCCTGAATCTCTTCTCTGTGGATTCTCATGCTGAAGAACTTGATACTTGGCTTGATCGTATCATCGATTCCGAGTTTGGACTCCAAGAATACATCGAGTTGATGCAACGCCGGCAAAACGAGCACCTCTCTGTGCAGATCTTGAGATGTCTAGTTGCATGGTATTCAACATCTAAGAACAAGGTAAGCTCTTTTTCTGATTATCTTGAGTTCCCATACACCGTTCAATCGTCATATGTTGGTTGTGTCAATAGATGTTGACCATCCACCTCCACCTCTAGATCTTGCAGCCAGCGCATCGCACCTTTCGCGCCGCACTCAAACTCCTAATGACAACAACTCTTCTAAGCCTCGTTCCAAGGCTCAAAAACATCCCCGAATCTCTGTTTCGATGCCTCTCCCGGCAATCTTCTGCTCTCCATAGCACCCATCTTTCGACCATTGCGCCAAAGCTGCTGTCTCGGCAAATCAAAGCCAGTATCCACCATTTGCAACACGATCTGTTACACGCTATCTTCTGTCACTTTGCCTGCGACTTAAAGCTCGCTGCAGAAGTCAAAGTAGCCATTGCGCTCCTTCTCGCCTGTGTGCTGGAATTAGCCCAGAATGCAGGTCGACAATTTGCCAGATTCGCGAGCACAATCGATTCGACAGTTGTGGTGAAACCGCAAGATGTCACGCAATACGAGATGAATATGCAGAGGCATGTGTTTGAGAGAGTTCGAGCAAGTGTTCTTGGTATGGTAGGGGAGATGGGACAATTGAGAGAAGGATTGAGCAATATGGGTAAGGCTTTGCCCCCTAGATCTTGGTTTTCGGGGGATAATGATTGGTTTACTAACATGTGACATAGGCTCGATTGTGAAGGGCAAGGGCAAGGAAGATGAAACATGCCAATTTGTTTCTGTCATTTTGAATGCTGTGTTGTAAAGAACCCTCACTGCTGCCATGATAAATGCTTTGTATAGTGGTCCTAGATAGCTATGAGGATTCAAAAACGAAATCTCGTGTCGTCTACTGCGGGCTCAATTGTCAATTGTACGGGGGTCATACATATATGGTTCGGAAATAAGGCACAAGGAGGGATAAGGTACAATAGAGGGAAAAAAAATCTCTTGATGGATGATGCACTTTCTCGATCATTGCTAGCGCATTACTTTCTCTGCATGCCAAATCACCTAACTTACGCACGCACTTAACTTAGGACTCCAAGTAATCATGTTTTAACTCACTGGAATATCAACCATCGGGCTCTACGGGTGTTATCGTGTACTTTTTGCCACTACCCGCACTAATATCGTTTTTCTTGAAGCTTCCCATCACATATTTACACCCTCCAACGTCCATACCGATGCTCGGGGTATAATCAGTGTTTTAAAGGATTACTCAAGCTATTTGAGTTCCTCGGGTGGTTGCCCAATGAGTATTGACTAGGGTATGAGTAACAGCAGTCACTCTCCTCCATTCCACTCAATTTTCACAATGAATCATGCCCCCGTCCATCTGCCCCGATCCGGGCGCAGTTTAGCCCCCAAGGGCAAGTAGCCACCCAGGGCAAGAAGCCCCATTCGGTGAGCAAGCACTGTGCTTCGCATCCACTCCACGGTGAGCCAAAACATCAACACTAACCCGTTAGACTGAGCCTACATCCCGGATTGAGTGTTCGCCCTCATGACCGGCTGGGTAGGAAATAGGTTATCGTGCCTGGTGCCTTGCAGGGCGAATCAAGGGGGGCGGTGCGATGGGCGATGGGCGAGGGGCGATTGGTGTGAGATCTCAGAATAATGGATGGTGGTGATGGCTGGAGTTGGTGCCTGGTGAACAATTCAGGGCATCCAGCGGAAAAGAGCGACGGATGGTGCGCAACAGACCAGGAGCGCTGGCTAGCTCATCGAGAATGTGCGATATACATATATATATGAAGGACAGAGTATATTCGACCTTGCTCCCCGTTCTCAAGTCATCGTGTCGTCCTAGAAAAGATCAGATTTCGATACTGTACCCTTACAAAAGAAAAACTTGAGATTGCAGCCACTGTACCGGAAGGTTACCGTCTTTAAGCCCAATCTCTCGCACCACACTCCCTCCCCTCACCCACGCGCCACAGTATGGCGCAATCCCGGTGCGGAACGAAGGCGAAGGCCCAGCCCGCTGCTGCAGCCAAACGCCGATCGAGTGCATCGTCACCAATATTTACGCCGTCGTCCTTGGGAAGGAAAGAAAACGGGAATGGGGACGGAAATGGGGACGATGGGACGGATTCGGATCCTGGTATGTTTGTGTTCGCGGCTTTTCCCCCAGTTATTTGTCCTAGTTCGCTATTTTTTGCTTGCAGTCGAGCTGACAGTTGTCTGTTTGCGCAGGTTTAGGTCTTTGACGAGAATGGTGAAGGGGGCGTGACGGAGTACTGTACAGAACAACTATTTCTTTGGTTAAAGTTATCGGAGTGGCTACATTGGTTCTTTTCGTGCGGTGTTCCGGTGGATGCGAATGCGAGTCATTCGCTAAGGTTGGGGAGTATCTAGATGTGCGGGCATTGGAGTATCGTTTGTGTCTTTTGGGTCTTGTATTGTTTGGAGTATTACTAGCATTATCGAACTGGCGTCGGTATAGGAGCTTCTTACATCAGCAGCTTAGTGGGTTTAAGTCTGGGTTTAGGTTTAAATTTAGATCTTTAAATAAAATTAATCGATAAATATAGATTAAATAAAGCTACTATTTATCTAAAGTCGCTCGAGGTTCCCTTGGCTTATCCGAGGGAGTGCGGTCGCTGTTTGATCTAACTAAATAGAAGATAATATTACGCAAAAGAGTTCACACCAACGAAAATAATATTACCAAGGTAGAAACGGACCCCCCTAATGCCTTCGCCTCAACTTCCTAAAGCGAAGAAGTCCTACGAGCCAAAACGTGACACAGTCCCATTAACAAGGTAGTCAGATCCCCGCCCGCCCTAGTATAGGCATTGAGTTAAGCAGCCTCTAATGCCAGAATATCATTATGTATTCTAGCTCGCTCGCGCCAGCCACTTGCCTCGTAACTCCTTAGCCTTTACTGTCACTTATCTAATACGAGGGGCGAATAGGAATAATCTGAGACAGCAAGTCTTAGAGGGTCCCGTAATAAAGAATGGCGAGATCACTACAGGTAGACTTTAAGGTGGGAGATCTTCGAGCTCGGTTGCGCATCATTGTGAATCCATCCCTAGGTTGGGTCAGGACAATCATCGCACAAAACAGCGATTAAGACCGCTGGATTCGGCGGCTATCGCACCTGAACATTGTGTTTAGTTGTAAACTTGGTTGAATTCAAAGTAGAATCTAGCTCCATTGTCGAGCCCTCGCTTACGAAATCGCGAAGCCAAAGACGACGCGTTAGCAACGCGATGGTTGTTCCAGAAGCACTTCACTACACCTCCCACAACAACACAAAACAATTATGAATTCCGAAAGTTTGGTGCGTGGAAATGAAGTGCAGACCCTTCGCGACGCGATCAAGACCATAATAATGACTTGCCCTCCAGGCAGAGCGCGTGCAAGACAATTGTGGGCTGGCCTTGGTGAAGAAGAGCGCAAGAGCAAATATGCGTTGAAAGACCTATTGAAGATTCTTTCTGATGAGATAGATGCGTGTCGGAAGATTGTTGACAAGTTGGGTGTGCTTCAGATGAAGCCGTTGGTTGAACAGAAGACCTCAACAACGAAGGGTAAGAAGATCGATAAAAAGGATGGTATGAATGTCAACCATGGTGGTGCGAAGACAGCCAGACAGGGACTAGAATCAACTCATTCAACGGTGCATCAAGTCGCCAGTGGACGACTGGACAACGTGAAGTCAGGACACGGCAGGATTGCTTCGCAAGAAGAGAAGCAGTTGAAGAGAAAAAGAGATACTCTGGAGCCTAAAGATTCAAAATCCTCAGTGGATGAACCCACGAGGAAACGATCAGCAGTAGACCTATTTGACGCTGATGCCAAAAGACGAGCAGCTGAAGCCAAGGAGCAAGAAAAGACAGCACAGGAGATGCAAAGGAGAGGAGGGGTAAGCGCTGATGGACTACTCTGCTGTGCTCAATGCGACATGTGGTATGATGAGGGTAGAAACAACAATAATTCGTGTAGATATCATCCAGGTAAGTTGTCTATTTACCCACTCAATAAAGCCTGTTCGCTGATATATTTGTAGGAAGGAAACCACGTTTCCTGGATCGTAGCGAGGATGTGGAGGAAGCTCTGGGAGCTATGTACACTTGTTGCGGCATTAGAAGTGAAGTTGGGTGTAAATCCAAGAAGCATATCGACGACTCACTGCCTGGTGTCTAAGAAGAAATCGAGAGAAAGAGAACAGATGATTAAAAATGGGCCGAATCTTAGGACTACTCCTATACTTCTTGTGGGAAGTGAGGGGAGGACTTCATAATGTATGACGATGCGGAGGCCATGTGTGAGGACTGCACAGCTTTAGAGGACGATGGCGATGACGAACTCACAAAACACATCATATGCCAGGACTATGGAGACCGGGTTCGGGTTTACAAGTTCCGTCCCCTTGGAGGTTCGTGCCAGGAGTGTTTTAACAGGAAGAATGGTGGAGTGGAAGAAGATGAGGTTGCTTGTGCAAAGTGTGATACTTGGTTTGTGGTTGATCGGGAAGCATACGATACTGGTGTGTTTGAACGTGGCGAAGAAGTCTGCGACGGCTGTTTGTAAAGCTTCATGGTACTGGCGTTTAGTCCAACCCAAGCTAGTTCGCATCTATGTCGAATCTGTATCTTAGACTTCCGAAAAGGATTGTGTATGACGATTTGATTTGCCCTTGCAGGTTCTGCGGACCATGTACTTCCATATTCATGAGCCCAAGACCATTTTACTGGCGATTTCATGGGCTAATCGAGGTAGGGTGTATCTGATTCATGGAGAAGCATAGTCATGATATGCTGCCCTTGGAATTCCGTCGACCAATGCAAGCCCTGTCATATCTCCTCAGGCTCAACAACCCTCGCCTTCAATATCCTCACCTCCTCCACCGGCCTATCCTCCGCTCCCGTCCTCACCAACCCCATCCTCTTCACAACCCCTAACCCCTTCGTCACCCTCCCAAAAATCGTATGTTTCCCATCAAGCCATGGCGTCGGCGCAAGCGTAATAAAGAATTGACTCCCATTCGTATTTGGACCACTATTCGCCATGCTTAATATTCCTGCTCCTGTGTGTTTTAATGAGGGGCTGATCTCGTCTTCGAATTTCTCGCCGTAGATTGAGCTGCCACCTCGGCCGGTGCCTGTTGGATCGCCCGTTTGTAGCATGAAGTTGGGGATTATGCGGTGGAAGAGGAGGGTGTCGTAGTAGCCACGGGAAGCTAGGGTGGAGAAGTTCTTGCATGTCTAAGAAGGCATTAGTACTGTTGTGCAGAACATTGGGGGAGTGGCGCATACTTTCGGCGCATGGTCATGATATAATTCTACTACTATCACACCCTACAGATGATTAGCATACTTGCAGCATTCTGAGAAGAGCACTTGCCATTGTGGTTTCTAACGCGACGTTGGTGGTCATCTTGAGGTCGATTTGCGCCGGCTCAAATTGCGGGAACCAGGGAGGAAAAGAATTCGGCGAGTCGAGCCCAAAAGAAAGACTATATCTCAATCCACGAGCGTAGTTATTATGAGGTGAGAAGTACGAAGTCGTGAGTGGATGACGCCTTGTTTATTGTTGTTTCTGGTGGTACCTGACGAGGCTGAACCCCGCCAAAATATTTCTTTGGCCTCGTAGTCTTGGCGGTCACGCTAGTATCTATTACCATTCCGACTGACTTCCGACTTCTATTTAAATTCCTTCCCACTTCACTTTCTTCGCCGATATTCAAGATCATTGAATAATTTCTCAGACTTGACCACCTTAATGATCTGCGATTTCACGATCACCTCAAATCTCGCCATCTGTCCTCATCCACCATCACGCTGAGCCTGGCTCAGCACACCTCAAACTACCATGGCAAGCTCCATGATAGACAAATTCTTCGAGAATTTCCAAGGCGACAGCCCAGTTATTCAGTCCTTTGGATACTGGGGTCACAAGATATATGAAGATCGAGAAATATGGAAAATGCAAGCACACCTCATTGTCGCCGCCTTATTCCCAATATATATCGGCTCACATGCTTCATTACGACGGCCACCTTCCGCAGAAGCGCCAAAGAAATCCAAAGATGGAGATGATGAGGAGGATGACGAGATTCAGGTCGAGCCTACGATGGAAGGATTCTCGCCTTCAGATGCCATTATGTTTCCCATAATGGCGGGATGTACCTTGGCTGTTCTCTATTTTATCATCAAATGGCTCAAGGATCCAAGGATATTGAACCTGATTTTAACATGGTATTTCTCGATCTTGGGTGTCTTCGGAGTTGGCAAGCTCGCAGCAGATGCCCTCAACGTCGCCACCACCTTCATCTTCCCCTTAGTCTGGTCATCCCGCAAAGAAACCTATCACGTCGACCAAGAACTCCGTAAACAGCTTACGGGCAATACCATCAAAGCTGGAATTCTTCAGACTCGCAAGGCTGCGCCAGATAAATCATCACCTCTCGCCGGTCCACTTTCCGCCATCCCCCTTCCCAGGTCAGTAAACTCATTCCTATGGAATCTCCGTGCTCTCGTAACAACAAACTGGATCCTCCGAGGATACATCCACAACATCGTCAACCTAACAACCCGCATCCGTCTCAATGACGCCATCGGCCTCGTCCTCGGCTTCGCAGCCATAGTCCTATACAATACCATCGGTAAAGTTTGGTGGCTAACAAACCTCATCGGATTCGGATTCTGCTACGGGACTTTACAACTCATGTCACCGACTACATTCTGGACTGGCTCGCTTATCTTGATAGGACTGTTCTTCTACGATATCACGATGGTGTTTTACACTCCTCTTATGGTTACAGTTGCTACGAGTCTCGATGTACCTATCAAACTTGTCTTCCCTGGTCCTAAGAATGGAGGAATGCTAGGACTGGGTGATGTTGTGTTGCCAGGTATCATGATGGCTCTAGCCCTCCGCTTCGATCTCTACCTTCACTATCTCCGGCAACAACGTCTCGAAGCACCATTATCTCTCAAACCGCAAGAGAAGAAACTCGTGAAAACGAAGTACCAAGACGCTACCGGTCTCTGGGGTGAGCGTTTCTGGACCTCTAATTCCACGAAAATTACAGAAGCAGACGGCGCAAGGTTCCCAAAGACGTATTTCTATGCTAGTGTTGTGGGGTATATAATCGGTATACTCACAACGCTCGTCGTTCTCAATATTTTCCGCCATGCGCAACCTGCGCTCTTGTACCTGGTTCCTGGGGTTCTGATCGCGCTTTGGAGTACGGCTTTGTTTCGTGGAGAGCTGAGTCTCATGTGGGGCTATACTGAGGATGGGAGCTTGGAGGAAAATTGGGAGGAGGTGAAGGCTAAGAGGGAGAAGGACGAGAAGGACGAGAAAGAAGGGAAGAAACCAAAAGACGACACGAAGAAAGAGAAAGATACGAAACATGCTCATCATGTTGTTTTGTTCTCGATATCAGAGCCCAAGCGGAGGAAAGTAGCAAAGGTAGAATCAGAATCGGATGAATTGAATTTGGGGGAGCCTGCGATGCCAAAAGGTGTTTTCGCTTTCAAAGGGGTGGAGAAGGGGAAAGATACAAAGCCGGTTGCAAATGGGACTGGAGATGATAGTGATGAATTTAGTGTATCCGAGGAGGAATAAACTCCCCCAAGCTTTACTTAATCTTTAACTAGAAGGCTTTGGACCTTATATCACAAACTAAATCAAGAAGAATAAAATCCAATAAAATCCATACTGTCTGGATATCGTGTTAGGTTGCAGAAGCATATGTTGTAAATGAGACACCTCACGAGCCCAAAACTCACCTTTCGACTGCTTTGCCATTCTTCAGTCTCAAAAGAAGGGGTTCCGAAGAGAATCCACGACTAATCCAAGAGACCAGAGACTGGAAGTTGTACGTAAATCTAGATCAGTGGCATAGTAATGATACCTACTCGCTTCTATCTAAAATTCATCAAGATTCTTAGGTCAATGCTACGCTTTTTCCCAATTCCCCAGTTTCCCCAACCCTATACACTTTATACGAAGTGTGCCCTGCTCAAACGCCAATGTCCAGACTCCTCTCCTCCCTTGCTATGCATACCACCTAAATCCTATCACCGCCACAAACAACTTTTCCAAAACCAAACTTCCGCACAACTGAATTTCGAGTATTTCAAGACCCAAAAGCAGCAGCCGGATAAACCCTCTTCTTCTTCCCTGCCGTCCCGCTTCGACTACTACTCCTTGAGCTCGCCCGACTAGCTTCCGCACTCCCATGCGCACTGCTCGGTTTTAATAGCGCATTACCCAGTACATCCTCAGGCAAATCATTCCACTCCCTTTCTGGCCCTTTATCCTGGAACGATCTCGCGGGACCCACAGCAGACGGTCTCGTTGGTCGATTTTCGTCAGACATGAGTTGTGGAGGGCCGTGGAGAGACGGCGCTGGAGAGGGAGTATTTGAGAGTGGTGTTGCCATGGCGGAGTTTTGCTGCGATTGGAAGGAGGTTAGGTGGTCGCTGGGTGCGATTCGACGTCGGAGGATCCATGCACCGTCTGGTTTTAACCTTCTGTAATATCCCGCAATTGGGTACTGGTCCCTTCTAAAGCCTCTCTTCTGATACCATTCCAATGCCTCCCCATTTTCCGTCCACACATGGGCGTATAATTCCTGTATTCTCACTCCATCAGGAGCGGTAGACACAGCTATCGCAGCAGCAAAAACATCGTCCAATGCTGCTGCTGCAAGACCTTGACTTCGGTATGGCGAGAGTAGAGCGAGAGATTGGATGTATATATCGTAGCATCCCGGAACGAACGTTGGTGCTTGGGGATTGAAATCCTCAGTGGGTGTGGGGTCAAGACGACAGACTATGCCTCCTATGACTTTTGTTTCGTTCGACCCAGGGTCCGTCCATTGGATTATGCGGGAGAAATTGGGTGTTGGTGCCGTTTTGAGAATGTTGTGGTAGAAGCTGTCGGGGTAGTGGATTGGAAGGAGGAGGGAATTTATTCGACGGAGGGGTTGGATGTGCCCCTCTTCGACTGGAGAAATTGCTGCATTCGGATGGGCTTTTGATTTGAGCTTTGAAGCCTGCGGGAGCAAAGCTAGAGGGGGAGATTGCGAAGGTGGATTAGGGAGAGGACTGGTGGGGTTGGAGGTGTATAGATTTGCAGGTGGTGCGGGAGGAGCTGTGTAACTCGGTGTTCGTGGCTGGAAGAACGATCGTATTGAGGGCTGGGCTCGTGCCTGGGCCGGCGCGGCATTACCATTCGTGTCCATGTTCCCGTGTTGTTTTTGGTGAAGCTATTCCCATAGAATAAGCTTCGGAAGGTTGTGCCCCAAACGTTGAGCTTTTATATGTTTCCTGCCCTCATGCAAAGAAATGTGTGCTCTCCCCAAACATATTTGTTGATACCGTTCGTCGCGGGCGATTAGCCCCTTACGGCCACCGCCTTCCTGCTCCACCAAACCTTATTTTAAGCGCGTGGCAGAATCCCGAAAGCCTGAACCTCGAACGCTGTGAAGCCTGGTTTCAGGACCAGAGCTTCAACCAGAGAAATTGTCCTCCTCTTGAGCTGCGACAACAACTATCGCTTTCCTCTACAATGCTCAGCATTCAGTAGAACTCTGTATGAAAATGCACACTCATGTCTCTTGCTCCCCCTCCTGTCTTGCATCGTCTTGCAGCTCACCTTTGAATGCATTGCAAACGTTCCTTTTCCCGAATCCGCAGATTACCGCAGCCTGCTCACCACGAACACCCACATCATGGCTGCCAACGACAGTTTCCCGCAGACCGGCATTGTTGTCGCTGGTGATGATCAGAAACTCGATAATATGGGCGACCTGGTAAAATCCAATTTCTTTGCGAATTACCTGCTGTGGCTTGGGGGCAAAATGATGATAGCTAACCTCCTAAACAGGCCCACGCGATCTTGGATGACATTGTCTACAACATAATACACGACTTGGTGCTGAAGACGCATCGAGAAGAAAAGATGGCAAAAGGCTCAACAGCTGCAATATTAGTTGAACAGAAAGCTGCTGCCACTGCACCTCCTTCGGACGATTCGAGTACGGCCTCAGAGCCCCCACATCGAGCCGAGATCGATTCGGCTATATATGAAGATGGAAAGGTGTACTTGAAAGGCAATCCATTGAAGACGATGTCAGAGATACTATGTCCAAAATGTCATCTGCCAAGACTTCTATTTCCAACAGATGGGGTGGGGTCCCGAAAACCAGAGCCGGGGGTGGAATACTGCAAGAAACGCCCCTTTATAGAGAAACCATACCACGATATATACGGACAAACCTTCCAGCAGGAGGGGCCTGGACGAGGAAAGAAGAAGAAGGATATGATCAATCCATTGCTACAATCTGCCAAAGAAGGCACCCCTGGAAGCCAAGATTCTCCGGGTCAATCGCCACCGCCGGGAGAAGGCCCGCCGAAACCTATATCGTTCCCACATTCGAAATGTCACAATTGCAGTACGTTCTTGCCGGTTCGGCGGATGAACAATCATATGGTGAAATGCATTGGTGGAGGTGGACGAGACTCTTCGAGAGCAGCTCTCTTGAAGATTCAAAACGGCAACGGAAACGGAAGCCAAAACGGAAACACACCTCCTGGAAGTCGTGCTGGGACTCCAGCTCTACCTGGGTCGCAAAGTTCGAAAGGAAAGACGAGCCCAAATAAGAGGGAAGCTGGAGATGATTTCGATTCGGATACGTCACCTCAGAAGAAGAAGAAAGTTCTCAAGAAGACGGCTGCTACAAAACTCAAAGCTCCCAAGATGGCCAAATCTGCATCCCAAATGTCTAGTTCAAATTTAAGTTTCGAACAAAAAGCTCCAGCCACCGATGATGAAGAGAGTGGAGATGACGAGAATGATGGCGAATATGGCACAGTTGTGGTAGAGCCAAAGAAAAAGGTCATCAAGCCAGTCATCAAGAAGCCCAAAGACATTACTCTGTCAAATGGTGCTGAGAGGAAGAAGAAATGGCTGCATGGAAAAGGAGGTGTGAAACCTACATTACCAATAGTCGATCCATCTAATACGCCAGCGAGTAGCATTGCTTCCAGTGGAATCAAGCTGAAGATCAAGAGTAGTTCAGCAACTACAAATGGTGAGTCACGGCCAAAGATCGTACCGTCAAAGAGTGGAGATGGAAAGCATGGTAGCACGAGTAATGGGAAGCCTGCTGGGGTTCGAGCAGATTCAGAATCGAGTCAAACACTGAGCTCGCCAAACTGATCTGCGGAACGACGCGGTGGGAAGGAAAAATTCAAACACGGAAGGTTTTAGGTCGATACGTTGGAAGATATTACGGCCTTGGATTTTCACCGACAATAAAGAGTATGCATAGCTCAAAGCATAATGTCTGCATGGAACAGGCGTACTTCATATCCCCATCATCTAGCTCTGACAACAGAGATATGGACTTAGGTGGCGTTAGGGCACGGGAATGTGCATTGTACTGTACATAAGTATGGCGTTGATGTGTATGTCTCTATTGTGGTATGATTGGTATGATATGGATCGAGGGAATCAATGAATGAAAAGTTGGTCCTACTTCCCATCTTTATACGCTTTCCCTTGTCTTCGAGCCACGTGATATCTAAGTAGGCCGCGATTTTATTTCCGCTCTGATTCTTGAGCTACAAAAAAAGACTTGCATTGCATGCCACAGTGATACAGAAGCCTACAAGCACCAACTCGCCGAGGATGCGAGCCCATGACCACCCTATTCATTTTCCTCTCTTTATCTTCAAAGCCATCTAGTCAGCGTATTCAATTTAATAAGCCCTAGATACTTCACCAGCTCAGGCATTCCCAATTGGGCGTTTCCGAGAATTCATCCTTATGCGGAAGAATCCGAGAAATCGTCCGTAAATGGAAGGACCCGAGTGTTCTCCGAACAATTTTATGAACTGATGATGGAACCCATTCACATGCGAGTCTAGTATTTGGCATGGTGAAAACGAAGTTTTATAGATTTTGGGCGATGAAAGTTGTCCATTGTTGGGTTACGAGGGCGAGGTATGTTGGAGGAAGTGATGTGTAAGCTATGAATTGCTTTCGTGGATTATCTAAAATGTTTGCGAACAGGAAATGGACATGCTTTCGGTTCGTAGAATTACTGGTTACAAGTTCTATATATACTCAAGGGCCAATGCCTTCGTTCTCCCGCTCATATATCATCATGACTTCGTGCCCACCGTACCAGGCCCTGGCAGTCTCCAAGCAACAAGATCTTCCCTCACATCGAACTCATCCACCTCACTCGCGCTTCTAAACCCACCTCCGCCCCCCACCCTATCCCTCTCGAATGACTCACTACTGCCATGCACATGCCTCCCACCCGCGCCATCAACCTGCCTCCCTAATCCCACCGTCTCAGTACTCCCACTCTTCTGATGCCCCCTCAACTTCCCCATACTAGCTTTCTTCGTAATCGTATTCTGACTTCCCATACTCTTCGCACTTGCCCCACTATGGCTCCTATGATGTCTCCTCCCATGCGGATGCAACTGATCCTCACCATCATCATGCCCACTTATCCTCGGCGTAGAATAATGATCACTCCCGCCATCATAACTCGCCTTCCACCCCGAGCCACCATTAAAGATATCCTCAACACACTGATCAGCCGGCAGCTCACCAACTTGCGCTGCCCAACTAGCAGCGAGCGCACGCCGGTACATATCCTGCAATTCCCCGTGATCGCGAGATTTAGAAAGGACTGGCATATCTATATACGCACCATCAGCACCACCCTTTTTGCCCGCCAAAACATAATTATCAGAACGAGAAAAATCAGAAATCGACGTACGCAAATCATCATTCTCGCCCGCACCCGCCCTCTCCCCCGCCATAATACCCGCTATGCCCCCAAACACAGCAGCCGTTTTCAGCGGTGGAGCAACGAAATTCCTTTCTCCGTCAACTTGTCGCATTAATATTCCGATTTTCACCGTGCTGTTGATTTTAGACTCTTGCATTAGATACCTCCTTACTACACCCTGGAACTCCTCTTCCCCACCATCCCCCTTCCCCGCGACAGGACTAGCAACCATCTCGCTTTCCTCCACATACTCCGCTAGATTCAACCTCAACGTCCCAAGTTGAACGCGTTCCGGCTTCGTGCCAATATTGTGGAAATCTTGCAAGACGTCGAAGTGGATTATACATTCTGTGAGGTTGTTTGCTTTATCGATGGTGAGGCGGAGGGGGATGGTGTGGGTGTAGTCCCAGGAGACTTTGTGTTCGCGGATGGGGGATTTGGGGGTTTGGCCGCGGTGTTCGGTGCTAGCGGTTGTGGTGTGCGCGGGGAGGGACCATTTTATGTGGGAGGTGCCGGCGACAAGGGGGACGTTGTTGAGGTCTATTATCTGCGGGGAATGGCAATTAGCAATTGGGTTCGATGGATGGGAGGGAAAGGGGAGAAGTACTTTAAGAGTGAGGTCGAATTTAGGCTGCGATTGAAATCAGTCAGCATCGTGGCTCTATAATAACTGGCGCATCGCGAGGTCAAGCAGAAAGGTGCAATCAGACCTTTCGAGCCTTCGAAACTAGCAGGTTCGAAATCATGGTTAGCTACTGTTCTTCGTACACTTGGATCAAATTTGAATGGCAGACATACTTAACGGATTCATCGCCATAAGCTCTCGTAAGCACTGTGAATAATGCAGGCACGACTGTGTCTCATCTCATCATTCTTTCCGTGGAATGTTCGGATTTCACACGAGGCTGATGGACAATGACGTTCATTCGGCTAAACCACGGTCCGGGAACCTCGTGCCGGGGAAACCGGATATTCTCCCTCCTTTCCGAACTTTTCGTGTCAGCCTTTCATCAACGTCGACGTTCAATGGTCATGTGATGGAGATCAACGGCGATGATGTCGCGGAAGTGGTGTTAAAGACATTTAATAGCTGGGAGAAGAAGAGGAAACCCCTTGTAAGGAGTGATGGAAAGAGGGAGTGGGTGCCGTTGAGTGGGATTGTCGCTCAGGGTTTGTGCGGATAACCTCATGCTTCATGCGAGGCTGACATTTGGGAATAGGGAAGGGAAGTCTTACTTGTTTGGTTGCTGCGTACGTTCAATGCTCTACTTAACGATGGAGTGATGAATGCTGATAAGATTTAGAACAGGCATGAAATGTCTTCCTCAAAAGCACATTTTCCGCGCTCGAGGTGTCGTGCTTCATGATTGGCATGCCGAGATTCTTGCAATTCGTTCATTTGACAGGTTCCTATTAGAGGAGTGCCATGCTCTTGCAACTTCGAAGCAGAATACTTCAGATTATGTGAGAATGAGAAAAGCGGAGGAGATGTCCGAGAAGGATTTCCAGCCCTTTGCGTTAAGGGAAGAAGTCGGGCTGCATATGTATTGTTCGGAAGCCCCTTGTAAGAACTTGTTATTCTAGTAGATATCTCAGAACTAATTGTGTTTAGGTGGAGATGCAAGCATGGAACTCACAATGGCCGCTCAAGAAGACTCGACGCCTTGGTCTCTTCCGTCCACAGATATAGCCCCTCCGTCTCCAGCCGAAAACTCGGACGAAGTTTTACAACCCGACTCTTCCCTATCAATCACCCCCAAAATCGTCTCTCCATCTTCTCCGCTAGAGCCGCCAACCCTACACGGTCGTTCCTACTTTTCTCAACTTGGCATTGTCCGCCGGAAACCCTCCCGCCCTGACGCACCACCTACTCTCTCAAAATCCTGCACCGACAAACTAACCCTCAAACAGTCGACTTCCCTTCTCTCCTCCCTAACCTCACTTCTCATCTCCCCGCAAAACGTATACATTCATACTCTTGTCTTACCCTCATCGCAACTCTCACCTACCGCTGCTGAACGAGCATTTTCGCCTTCAGGGAGACTGAAAGGCTTGGTTGGAAACGACAAGTGGGAAGGAGGATATTCTTTCAAACCCTTCAAACTCGTCGGGACCACGAAAGAGTTCGCCCATAGCAGGCGACAGAAAGGGGATCTTATCCCCTCCAACATCTCCTCTGCTTGGACACCTCGAGATACCGAAACCATAATAGGCGGCACGCTCCAAGGGCGTAAGCAATTCGATCCTAGAGGTGCAAGTCGTGTCTGTAAGCGTCGAATGTGGAAACTTGCTCTTGAAGTTGCGGTGTTGGTTGGTGTGCCGGCTGTGGAAAGGGTGCTGAGATTACAGACGTATAAGGAGGTGAAGGGGTGTAAGATGTTGGCGGAGAGGAAGACGGTGAAGGGTGATGTTGGGGGTGTGTTGGGAGGTTGGGTAAGAAATGAGGGAGGCGAGGAGTTTGAGGTCAATGGCGTGGAGATATGAGTAGTGAGATATTTACGAGACAAAATCGGCAGCAGGAAGTCGAGATACTCTTCCAACATGACATTAAGCCTAAGCTGTGCGGCATTTTGAGGAAGAGGGCGGTGGGGTTGACTGCGATAGAAGGGAGGAGCAAACAAGAAATTGAGACTCATTAGTTGCATCGTTTAAATCTCGATTCCTCCGCAACTCTGCTGTCACCATCATCAAAATTGGCATTGCTGAATGCAACATCGCTATGCCTGTTCTAGACAACGGAGAGATGGGACGTTAGGTTGCTTAGCAAGAGCCAACCATGGCGGAGCCTCACAGTACGCACCTATGCGCGCTTTCGCATTCTTCCGCAACTTGCGCAGGCAAGTATTCACTTTCGCCATCACGGCATATAGGCGGTCTACAGAAGAGATCTCAACACCTATAAAGTGAATGAGCCCCCTCCGGTGCACATTTTGTCTAGTCCATTACTAGGTAAGGTCGTTGATAGTGCATTAAATATACCAAAGTCAACTTCGGTACAAATTCCGTCAACACCACCCGTGCTCAGATAGTTTATCTGCTATCAAAGCTTTCAGAAAATAACCTCCTCCACTTCCTCTTCTTCCACCAACCCAACCACAACCCAAACCATATCTCGACAACACAACTCATATATCAAAGCAAACACTCACTAGGCTTCATTTGAAGAACGATTAACCTCGAACCCACAAAATTGAATTGCCAGATACTCAGAGTTCCATAAGCAACGGCGAAATGGTCATGGAGGAACTCGGCCGTCTCGGGAAATTAGTCTTCACCATTCCTAAGTCGTACCGCAACCAATTATTCCGAGAATGTGTTCGCTCAACCGTTGGCGTCCGCGGTCTTCCAGTTCTACCCTCCCTTCTGGCAGCCGTTCGACCTTGCCCTGATCTATACAAATATCTGCTGAATCTTTTACGAAGAAAATGAATTCAAGCTCGACAAAACCAGCTCGACAAAACCACCTCAGACAAGTTCATTAGTCTCTCCCCTTACATTCGTTACCCAGATTCGTGACCTCCATACCGTCGTTGAGTAGGTTTAAAGATCCTTTCCTTTTCTTCAGAGCTCTAGTAACTTCGTCTCTGCTTGAAGGGCCCTGGCACTTTCTACCCCGCCCCCCAGGTATACTTAACGCTGCACGTGAATAGTGCGGTTGATCTTGCAATAAAGGCAAAGGTCTATGCGTTAAGAACACATCGTATGAAATCCAAGGTTATAATGTTCATTCATTAGAATGGAAGCTGGTGATAGATACTTGGAATGGACTTTACAAAGGGAACCCAGGAAGTAGTGGAATCTGACGAGGATTGAATCAAAGATTCAGGAACAGGGAAGTTCAAGGCTAATTACATGAGATCCCTGAAACATTCGGGAAAATGGTGGATGGTTCGGTGAGGTCGGAAAGTCAATGTCTGGGTCATTTGGAAATTCTGGGTGGCAAGGCATGGCCGGTCGTCAATGGCTAGTATTCGGTGCCGTACACTGTGGGTAGGTTGTGATTTACGTGCAAGTTATAGCCACTTTCTCCTCGAAACCTGAGATACGAACGGGAATATCGAGGGTGTCACCGCAGCAAAATTAGCAACTTCTGAGTAAGAGTCTCCTAAAAGACACGAGATTTTAGGGAATTTCCCAATACCTCGCAATCCACCTCATCAAAAGCCTTGCATGCTATTTGTTGTGCCACACTATTTATGTGCTGCAATCTTTGGGGGTAGATGGTAGGTCATTTTGAGACTAAAAGTTTGCAAACACCTCTTGAAGACAAAATCGGACGAAACGAGACTCCGATACACCGAAGACGACAAAATCATTTACATCGTCGCACCTAGGGGCACACAAGCGCTTTCATTCCTTCTGTCCAACTTCGTAATGAATTTCCAGAGTGAAGTTAAACGTGGTATCATGCGTTTGAAAACGGAATACGACGGCCGGGGTTGCGGGTGTATAACACTGCTAGCTTTATGTATAATTTCTTCGTTTGTCTCTACCCATTTGGCCTTCCCTTCACTTCACAGTTGCCGATAAAAGAAGACTACTCAAAACTCTCAAACTCCCATTTCCGACAGTGATACAACGGTCTTATCCTGCTGACAACTTCATCATCTTGCACACATTCGTGCCAATCACCAAGCTCACATCCTCCGTCCCTAATACTCCAACAGTCCTGGCCTATCTCAAACATGGTTTGTTCAACATTTGTGACAAAATATCTTTCTGCGTCGCCCAATCGGTGATATAGAGTGCAGAGCTTGAAGGTTGCCAAGGAACGGCTTTGCTGGAGAAGTGATTCGATTGTTGGCCAAAGCCATGGACCTCCGCGACCTGTAAGGACGATGCTGAATTTGGTGAGGGGTGTTAGGGACGAGAGGTGGATATCCTTTTTCGCAATTGCGTAGACGGACCAGTCGTATGTGAGTTCATTGTTCCTAGGGAATATTAGCTTCTTGAAGTGAAAGATGAGAGTAAAACTTACGATATATCCATATGCAATCTCCGAATGTTAGGAAGGATCTCGCGCTTCAGCTTCTGGGACGATTTGAATGTCTCAGGATTCAATACAAATGTGTGGTTGTTGTATAACATCTTTAGTACCGACGTATACATGTGGAGGTTTGGTTGGAAGGCAGCAGCAATACTTGGTAGGATAGGATTTCCGGTGGACGACGTCCCGGCGCACACGCAGTCGTTGAATATCATCATTCGGTGCTCTTCTGGGAGAGTGAAGATCAATTTTGCTAGGCTTGATATTTCCTCCACAGACTCGATTTCGTGTTTCATCTCAGACGCTACTGCGGTAATACTTCCATTATCTGGTCCCTGGTTTCCCAGATTTGACGTAGCAAAACGAACCTTGCTCCTCAGACTGGTCAGCACAGCATCCCGTGACACATATATTTTCCGTGCATCTTTCTGTTCTTCTTCAAAACTAGGAATCCCCTACATAAACAAAATCAGCACGTTTACGTTCGTCTTAGTGTGCATTTCTCAACTTAGCGATAGACTTACCCCGGGCTTCTGCCTCCTCCGACCAGTACTCTCATAGCAGGGGCGCGGCAACATCTTCGCGGATTCCGAACTTGTCAGTATTTTGAGAAAGATGAAGGATTCGTTCAAAGTGGTAAGGGATCTTTTAAGAATAGAAGAGGTGCTCATTACATTCGCCAGGGATTCTCGCCTATCTACGGGAAAGCCCCTGGTGGATACTACTACTCAGGCGGCCTCACGGCAATCCGGAAAAGATTCACTGACCCTCACGTTAGACAAGATTTCAATTGTATTGAAATTCTTGAGTTCAATTGAGGCATGTTAGATAGTTACTGCTTGTGAATTTCCGCTGTCTCCTGATCAGCAGCGAGGATACGTGATCAATATTCCTATTCTCTCACCTGGCCTTGCGGGATTTAGGATTGTGTAGACAATTTCGCGAAATCTGATAGACTAATAAAGAAAAGGAGCTCTCTTAAATGCTACTCAAAGAAGCAGTCGGGAATTGAGCGGTGGGTGACGAGGTCCGCGAAGCGAGGGGGCAGCAGCGGGCCTCAGGGGTCTTCGCTTAGATAGAAAACCCCTCTTCTTCGGAATTAAGAGCAAAGCCTGTCACCTCTGCTGAGTTGCGTTATCATGCCCTCTGTCTGCCGAGCTCCGAAAGGGTACAGGTAAAGGATGGGGCGGAGTATCTTTGCCAAGAGCCGACGGGAAGGTTGCATGACTCACCCCACGCCTCGCGAACATGACTTTTGAGACATTTGTACTAAAAATTGCATCGTTCAGCCAACATTTTCCTGATATATTATTGCGCAGAGTATTGTACTGTATGTATAACTGACTTCCATTTCCTTTATCGTGCTTTCTTACTCTTTTTTTACTGCAACGGTCTAGTTCTACCGTATATTGCATTAAAACAACGTGATCTGCCCTTAAGTAAGACAAGACCTCATGTTCAAGACAGTTTCTTGGCAATTGCAGTGACTACGTGTGTCTTTCTTTCCACACGTGGATTTTTTACACCCCTATGTCGTTGTCTTGATCAGTATATTCGTCTATTTTTAGAGCTATCGGTCCTCTCCCGTCTTCTTTAGTTGTGTAGGAGCGTAAGGCTGAACGAATCAACCTTCAGCCTCTAGCCGCTTGGAATATATACATCCTCAACGACGACTAGGTTTATGCCTCTAACCATAGTTAGATATTCATTGGCTTAGACACGATACAGAGCAGAATTTACTATTTGCAAAAATTCTTTACAGGGCGTGTATGCACTTGTCATTAAAATTTTATTGTGCAAATTTTGAGCAGAAATCCTTCAGGTTGATGTGGCAGCGCCTACTCCCACAACGTGACGGCAGGAAAGTCACGATGCGTTTTGAAGGATTTGGTTGCAAGCCTACATTGCCCAGTGTCTCATTTACAGCTACTGCTCAAAATGCTGGACTTGATATTGCAAATGGCAACATTTGCAGAGCCTCCACAAATTGATCTCTTGTTGGTTGACTTGTCGCTCTATTCATAGCATTTCAATATCGATATGGGTTTTCTGGAGTACTTAAAGAGCTCTGACCCAGCAATTCGATTTTTATCACCATAATTGTTTCATTTTTATCATCAGAATGTATCTCAACACAGTCTTTGTTTTTGCTGCCGGATGCCTCTTCTTGCTGCCATTGGGCGGCGTAGAAGGAGCTTCACTCGTGAGCAACAGCACATCAACATCAACAACCTCCTTGAACGTTACTTCGAGTATCAAGCCCACGACTGTAACGCCAACTGAAGTTCTGTCACCGACATCGAGCATTCCCATTCCCGCCCTTTCAAACTCTACCTCTTTGTACCTACAGCCTAATTCCACGGCTCCGCCAAAGATTATAACCACAAGCTCTCCAACTGAGTCGGGATTTGGAAATCAAACGATATCACCATCAGCTCGATATACCTTCGCGAACAAGACATCAAGTTCAGGTGGTCCAACACCCGCGCCAGCAGTGCTTATTCCAGCTACCCCTCCGGGCATTAATCCGCTCGACCCAGTTGTGCTCCAACCAAATCAATCTGTTTCATTGTTTTTCCAACAATCCGCAGCATCCAATGGCTCTGGTAAGCGTTACTTTTCCGGTCCTGTAGATCAACCATTTGCTAACATTTCCAGATGTTGCCGTTGCCTCTGTTTCTATTCCAAAGATGGCCTATCCTGCGGTTGTGCTAGATCACTCTCAGTTGATTTCCGAAGTCATTTGTGATGAACATACGCTCCAGATGAAATTCCTTCATAGCAGTGCTCTTGGGGTAGCCGAAAAATCATGGACAATGCCCAAATTTATCTTGATGGCTTTCCATGACAAATGCGGCCGAGCAATTGAGACTGGGGAAAGGGATTACTTGCTGGTCAATGGATTGCAGTTTGATCGCGCAAAGCTATCCGCAGATCTCAAAATATCTCACATCGGAGTTGCGGAAGCAGTCGGTGCGCAGAATCCAATCACCGTCGACATGGGTACCTATACTCCGAGTTCTTTGGACGGCACTAATGGGTTTGATACGACAACTGCTACTCCTACGTCAGGAAATGGAACAGCTACAAATACCACCACTTCACACAAAGATTTCGATGTAGCCCTTGATGACGAAATTGGATACACAACATTTTCAACAACTCCAAATATCAAGAGGTTTTTGGACATCGATGCCCGCAATAGGATAGTTATTCGATCATGGTGTGGATTCTGCGACAAAGTTGTCAGTGCAGTCAAGACTGTGGTCAAAGTAGTCGAGAAATTTATTCCGTCGTGGACTCTGACTCCCCTTAATAAAAACATCGACATCAACCTTGGAGGAGGAAACGTATATACACCTTGGGGCAAAAAGGGCTACCAGCTGTACTCCAAGACATCGGGGTCTAACTTCGGTTATATTGCGTTGACTGTGGCGTTAATGGTGTGGTCAATATCAAGGCGACCGTTACTTTCAACGCGATCGGTGTTATTTCGTCAGGAAGCTTTAGCGCGAACGGCTGGCTCGGAGCTGGATTGGGTCTTGGGGTAGATGCCAATTATGTCGGCTCCATTCCTGCATTTAGTACCAATATCGTCGCCATTCCTCTCTCCCCCTTCGCAATTCCGGGGCTCATCACTATCGGTCCCCATCTCGATCTTGGCGTAGGTGCCAATGCCGGTGTCTCTGCTAACGGCCGTGTTTACGCTGGAGTCCGACTAAAATGGCCTGCTATTCATGCACAGTTAAACCTCTACAGTGCTCCGAGTGCCAGCGGATGGGTCCCCAGTGTTTCAACAGACTTTGATGCTCAAGGGACTGTATACCTAGGCGCGGATGCGTACGTCACTGTGACTTTAGGCTTCGGTGTCAGCATTCTCAACGGTCTTAAGAGTTTTGGTGTTTCCCTTGTCGAGAAGCCAGATTTGTACATCGCAGGCAGTAGTTCTTCCCCGAGCTGTCATGGGGTAGAAGTCAAAGTAGGGTTTACGAACTATGTATACGCAGATGTCTTTGGCAGTCACCACAGCATCAATACTTGGAGTGGCCCATCTATAGGACATTGCGTGTACATCAAGAAGAAGCGCAATAACTTCTTGACACTACCCTCGCCTGCTTCGCGAGGATTAGCTCTTGAGAGTCGATCATCAAACAGCACTATTACGATAGGTGCGACTACCAAGAAACAAATTCAGACTGCAGACGGTACGATCGGTCTTCACTACGCTGATAACGGTAACCTGTATGCTCTTCCGCAAGGGAACGACACCCTGGTAGATATGTCGACGATCTGGTTTGCATCAACCAATGATTCGGTTCTCACGGGTGATGCTGGAGGCAGGATCTTCCACGGCTACACGGATACTCTGTCTAACCTTGGTATTTCGAGACTGCGACTTTCCCGTCTTGATCATGTTCCAAAGACAGCAGTGGCTTTGTACGCATCTCCGTTTCCTTTCCTAGATATTTCAACATGTGTTCCAGCTAACAGTCTACAGATCTTTCCAACCGACAACAGCGAATATAGACGATACCCAGGGTGCGCTGATGCTTGTGGATGCAGCAAGAAATGCCTATTATCCAGTTGTTTGTACATTTGGTAACCAGGACTTTCCGAAGGTTTTCATTTTGAAGACAAGTGAAGCAGGGGCGCAAAAATTGATGGATGAGGCATATGTAAGTACCATCACAGGAGTAAAGCCGGATAGTTGTGGTGTGATCCCTCTGGTCGCGGTTTAAGAGTCGCCTGAACTCTATAGTGGGTGGCCATAAGTCTGTGCGATTCGCTTAATCAGCATTCCCCTCAATAATACCTTACTTCGTATTTTAGTTATTACTCACCCAATTTTAGAGTAATATGTACTATAGGAAGCTAATATAATTCAGAATTAATCAATTAATAATCGTACTAAATCAGTATTTTGTGTACCAACCATTTGCGGCTTTTACAGCGTCCACACGCTTCTGCATCCCCTCCGCAAGCTTATTTAATAGCTCTAGCGCCAATGCCTCCCATGCCTCCTGTGCACACTATATTATAAAATCCATTACTGCTTGACTATTCCCCATTCCCTTAAGCTCAGGATGTGCTCTATCAATTTCTGCCTTTAGCATCTTCTAGAGGTTTTTAATAGGGTTTAAGTCAGGAGAATATAGTGGCCAAACCATTACTTCTATCCCTATATCTAGAAGAAAATCCCGAACCTTATATGCCTTATAAATAGGCGCATTGTCTTGTATAAAGATACTATCGTGTTCGAGGATTGTAGGAAGGTATTCGCGTAAGACTTCGATATAAACTTTTGCTGTAACGCCTCCTCTCTTCGCATTCTGGTCCCCCTCTATAACTACTAAGTCAGTCCTTATCCCAAAGCCAAAACTAGCCTAGAACATCTGTGTTTTCCCTTTCGGTGCCTTGGTTTGAATTGCCCATAATTCTAGGGCTTGACCTATTATCATTATTCTATAATTAGTCAAGGCGCATAATATAAAAGGAGGGGAAGATTTTACCCCGCTACCTGTATACCCACTCAATTGCGCCCCCCTTCCCACGCTCAATTGAGCACTCATCACTCCACCGTAAGCGCCTCCAAAACTCAATAGGCATCCCATCGTACTTTTCTGCCTATTCTCGGCGTAGTCGCGCATGCTCTTCGGTCAGAAATGGCCTTTGCTTACACCTCCACTTCTAGATACCGGATTTCTAGAGATATCGGTAGACAGTCTTCTTAGAGGTGTGTGGGGCACAAGAAACAAAAAGCTATTAAGCAGTAATCTTCGGATTTAGCACAATTGCGCGTCGTATTAATCTGTGATCCCTAGGAGTAAGGAGTGGTGGCCGACCAGTGCGTTTTGAAGTGATACAAGAAGTCTGGTGAGACGCGTTTTTGAATATCATCCGGCAGGTCGAATCTCCTAGATCTTCTAGATTACTAATTGCCTTAAACTTAATACCATAGTCACGAGCACCAACGATTCGAGATCTTGTGTTAGGAGAGACCTCTCCTAAAGGTGGTCGTAGTGTTCCTGGAGGCCGCATTGTTGTAGGATGGAAGGAGAGTGACGCGTAAAAACGCGCTTTTCTAAGCGAATCGCACAGACTTATGGCCACACACTATATGTTATAAGGGCGTTTGGAGTTCAAGGTATATTGCAAGGGGATTTTTCGGCGAGGGATTAGAATTTTCCAGGGAAATATAAGACAATTTACACTGCTTTTATAATTTATTGGCTTTGTTCAAAAGAGATCTGAAATTCATTTTTGGGGTATGCTAAAATCTTCTAATGGGTATTAATAACAACACCAAGAGTCTTGACTAGAAAATATGCAGATAAGATATTCCCTAAAAGATAGTTGATTAAATAAAGGTATACAATTTAACAGCGTCGAAATTATCCAGCCCTTCGACACTGCTGGTTGCTTGTCCAGCGCAAGCATTTCATGGCTCAGGCAAAAACCTCGCTTGGATACCCTAATCGGGTCTTGGGACCCCTGCCACACAAATCTTCACCACAACACCACCACTTATTCCTAATAAGACTTTAGGATACAGGTCTTACCCTATTTTCCATGCATGTAACAGTATTTAAGCTGGTTTGTACTGTCATCTACGTCAGAAGAAAATGGCGTCGGAGTTGGGCCGACTCACGCCATCGACGTAATTCGATTGTTTACCCATACCATTCGAAACTTTTCTGGCAAACTTTGCAAGACCATTTGGAGTATGAAGAACGCGTGCTTAACGCATCTGCGAGCAGTGAATAAATCTTCTTCTGCTGTGAACATTCTCTCCTCTGTACCATAACAACACGTGAATTGAGCATCATACTTACGCGCGCACACCAATCAATATTCAGAACTTGCTTTGTTGCTGCAACTTTTCCAGTCTTTCACTCTCTGTCCCCTCTTTTCAAAGACCGTGAGTCACGGATTTCTTTTCTTTAGGGTTGTGGGGTGTTCAGACAACATCGTCGTGGTCTGTTGTCATCTTTGGTTTCGATAGGATTTCGATGAAGAAAAATACAGCACCTGACATAGGAACAGATTGACCGCATACGCTTACCTTCTCTTGGACACTGAATTTTATGTTTAGCTAACACTGATTCATCATCTTGTTCAGAGGTTAACGGTCATTCTTATAGATGTCTGCAAACGAGTCACCAGCCGTCATCCCCGATGACAAGATGGACGACAGCGCCAGCGGTAGCCCCGGCAGCATTTCTGTTTCTTCTGCCAAGGCATTCCACAATTTGATGGGAGATCTCTCTCAGGAACTCAGGGATAAGATATTTGGTCTTGCTCTAAAGGTTGACGACACCAGTAAAGAGTTTCCTAATCTACTGATCGCATTCTCCCTTCGTCGCCACGCCAAAGAATACCAACATCTCACTTCTCTATACTACAAGAACAACGCAGTTCGAATTAGTAGATTTGACAGAGAAAGATTTTGTCAGATTTTGAAGAAAACCAAAGAAAACGCCCACAGGTTCATTAGGCATGTAGACCTCGTTAGGCATTTGGACATCGTACTATTAGAGTGAGTGATCTTCTACCAAAGCTTGTCTTTACGAACGCGTTATTCTTTCCTTCAAGATGATTTTGTGTTCAGTGCATTGATGTCAGCTTACGGATCCATAGAAACTACGACGAAGACGATTGGTTAAAGATGAGGGAGACCACCGAATTCTTCACCAACCGAAGTTCCCCTCTCTTTGAGATTTCTAAGCTAAAAACTCTTAGTGAGTCCTTTTTACCCACAGCTTCAAACTCCCATTCGCAAGTTTCTAGATTGTAGAGGCTCTAACCTCAGTCGACAGACATCAAGGTCAATCTGCGACATCCGCACTTTGACCCTATGATTGCGAACCTAATCCCCAAGTCCCTCGGAACATTGGCATCTGTTGTTCTTCGTTTGGATAACGATTACGAGGAGGAAGATGGTGGTCCAGGGGTTTCCTTGGCACCAGACAAAGAATTTGCACCTCACGAGGCCATGATGGTAAAGGCGGTTAGTGGGGATTTGGGCGAGGGCTGGAAGGTTGAACTGACGGGAAAGATTGGCCAGGATGCCACAGAGGAGGATGAGGATGGAAACGGTGACGATGGTGACGATGAGGACGACGAAGAACATTGGGAGAGGGAGTATACGTGGAGAAAGAAGTCCGGAGAAGAGAAAGATGAGAGAACGGTTGAAGGCAACTGATATTACATTTGGGGAGATGACCAGGAACCTGCATGCGTGGCGTTTGGGATGAAATTGCGGCGGCAGAAATTGTTGGAGTTGTTTTGATACCCTGTGTCTGGAAAATAGAGTTCAAGAGGTCACCTTAAGTGACGCGTTATGTGGCAAGATTTTCATATAAACCTGGGGATATGGGTACAGGTTGCGTTTCATCTGATATGCAGTGCGGAGAGAGACTTAAGGTCGTTGAATCTTGAGCCAGAACGATGTACCCAAGAAACCCAGTTTAGAATAGTTAAAGAAAGGTTATTGTGTGAAGATCATCTGTATAAGAGGTTGATCTCCTCCGCCCTCAATAGCTCCAATCTAAATCAATTGATCATATCTTCATATGGATCTAAAGATCAGTCCTCGTTCCACAAGTCGTCAAATTCCTTCTCCTCGCCATCACCGCTGTCCTGGTAATTACCCAGCCATTTCCCCCTACAATGGCGTCTATAGCTGTTGATGTAAAGCTGTACGGGGCGGCAGACGGAATTTCGTAAGAGGGAAAGAGGCGCGCATGGGTGAGTGATGTGAGCTTGGTGACATTCGAGGAATTCTTGAGGAAAAAGACCCATGCTTGTTTCTGAGCTGGGGTCTTCCTGAATATGGTGTTAGTATATCTTCGGCTTTCTAGATATTCAAGAACTTACAGCAGGTGAAAGTCCAACCTCCTAAATGTGGCAACGATCATAGGGCTAAGCTTCTCGAATGCTTCGCGACTTTCTTCTTTCAAAGTGAAGACATTGCTCTGGTAGAATGACCGGAGTGTTGATGCATAGAGGTCATGACAAGGGCGGACCGCTTCAAGGAAAGAAGGAAGTTTTGGAACCCCGGAGTCCGTTGCCTCGGGCATGTGCACACATCCCTCAAAGATCATCTCGTGGCAGGAAGGCGGAAGGGCATAAATGACCTTTGCCAAAGCACAAAGCTCTCCAACTACACCCTCTGGAATGAATTTTGCATCTTCCTGCGACTCCTTGCGGTCAAGGTAGGTTTGCGGGAGAGCTATATCGCTGGATACAATAGTGGCTTCAGGAGGAGATGCGACGATCCCGCGACCTCTTGACGATCGACTCATTTTGTTTTGGTATTGGAGCGGATGCGAATTGTGTCGCAGGATTGTGAAAATCTGTTGCGAGGTTGTAAGTCTGATTCGCGGGTTGTGGTTGCTGAAGTCATTCAATAATAGTGTTGATTATCACGTGATCATCTCTAAGCTTCCTCCCTAGCAACTCTGCACCAAAATAATGAGCATAGAAGTAACAAGTAGAATTTGGCTGAAGTCGAAATATTCGTTGGATTCATATCTGTAGTGGCTCAGTTCTCCCACTCTGTCTCACCAAGAAAATCGCCGAGTGTTTGCCAAGGGCGGTGCCGTGGCTAACATTCGCTGTAGCAGACCTCAGATCGATTCCCAACTATCCACTCTAGACAAATATACTCTTGGTCCCCACAGGATCCAGGCAAACGATTGTGTCCATCCTTCCCAACACAAACGTTTCTCTTCTTCAGCTTCACGCTTCTTCCATCCTGTTTTATCCTATGCTCCACTTTGTCAAGGAACCCGCCTATCACGAGAGACTCAAATGTTCTCTGCCCTTTTAAGTGCAGCTTCAAAGTCCGAAGTGACTTATTATTCTTCAAATGTAGGAGGATATTTTGCTTCAGACACTAGCTGTGAGTACATCTCAGTATAAACGTGATTTGAACATGGCGTAGAGAAGTGCATTTTCGTAGATCGTCGAGGGAGTTCCAATATCGAGACCATGTCGCTTCGGCGAAGGTCTGAGGTTGTGGGCGAACGCCAATGATACGGGTGTTTTCATCTTCTGTGAATTTCTTGGCATAACTTGTTTTACAATGTCAATTTACACTCAACTGTATCGGATAGGGACGTACGGGCTTCGAATAGGCAAATTCTGAATTCTCGCGACCGTCTCGTTACTCAACTTCAAAAAAGCCTCAAGAGTCGATTTGTTGAATTCGAAATCATTAACAGCATAGAAGCGATCCAGAGCCATAGAGTAGAACCCCGGATTTCCACGAGCGGCCGCAAGAAACTTCGGAAGTTGTGGAATACCAATCAGATTTGGCATGCGAACACATTCGTCGAAGATCATCTGACGGGAGGAGTGGGGAAGTGTGAAATAGAGCTTGGCAAGGCTGCTGAGCTCTTCAGCTCTGTCTTTGGCCGTAGGTTCGGTTTGGTTGCCCATTTTATTTCGTGATGATTCTGTGTGTTTCGCAAAAGAGGAATTCGTTGTAAAAGTAAAATGCGAATGTAGGTTCAGGCTCACTAGGAACCCCCTATAGTCTAGCGCCTGTTCTGCACTAGCGTGTACCATGACATCGACAATAATTATGTTGCAGTTCCAAGGAACCGGTCGCTTTTACCTCTTCACTTCAGCAATAGGGAAGATATTAAAGATGCTACGATAAAGTTTAGAAGAATTCGAAAGGGGAGAGAGTAATGAAAGGAGTGGAATTGCACTTGGGGTTGTTGATTATCACGTGCTTGGCTTCTTCAAAACACTTTATGGCCTCGAGGTAAGAAAAGAAAATGCGCATTGCTCGCATGCGCAATAAAAAGCAGGCAAGATAGTAGGAGGGATAAGACAGAAAGAGAGCTTAAATGGGCAAAAGTGCCCTCGATACTGATATCACGACGGCGCATTAATCGTTTTCAAATCCTTTTTAGAGCGAACACCACGTTCACGTATCTTTATCCACCTCGAGACAGAGAAATAGCGAGAAGCCATTAATTAGAAATTGAGGCATATATTTGGCTTGACTACGAGCAATCTCATGCTACATCAAGAACTCAATGATATAGCCTCCTTTGTCCCTGACCCACCACTACCTCTCAAGATTCACACTTAACCCGTAAAACGTCCATTCAATACACCTATCCCCCCCAAATTGTCTCTCACCCACATCTTTATCATGTTCTACAGCTTTCCCACAACACTCCACCTCCTTCTCCACCATCTTTCTCCCTTTGGGCTCTTCATAATCTTTATACCAGTCAAAGGGTGTGTCCGTGCACCTTAAAGTCGAATCTGAAGCTTCGTGATACACAATTGAAGAACTTTCAGAGCCGATCAATGATTAGAATGACAAGGGAGTCGAAGTTATCATCACCCTACTCGTAGTCTGCGTGGAAAGTGATCCCGACGTCATGGAAGGAGAGTTAGTCCAATACACGAAGGCAGAAACGTCTCCATTCGTCGTACAAGTCTGGAAATTGCAAAGCGGACTTTGGCGTGATTAGTCTGCTTGATGGCATGTTAGTATGAAGGATTTTGATTAGGAGAGAGGAGGAAATAATTTATGGAGTATGGATATGCAATGTCTTGATTTTCCCAGCTGCCTTTCTCGAAAGGTTGCAGAAGGGATCAAAGGTGTCTGCAATGAGTTCAAAGTAGTTCAGAGTGTAAAAATCGTCTAGGGATCGGTTGTATTGTGGGAGGGTTGGAATCAACCACACCAAGATCACAGGAACAAGAACAGGATCTGATGCGTAGAGAGAGAAGTTATAAAGAAGGGCACAAAAACCCGTGTTATATAAAAGAGTTGTTAAGAGAATGTGTATTTATATTATAAAGTTGTGTTGTGGTGAAAAGATGGTCATGTCTGTCTGCACAGAAAATTCCAGCCATGTTATACTCGCATGCGCATCACGTGCAAGTCATGTGATCCCCACCACAGTATAAGTCCTTGCATGGACGGACGGCCTCAAGAAATGCGGGAAGCTTGGGGATGCCAGTGCTGTTTGGCGGCATGCGTAAGCACTCGTCAGAAATCATTTTTTGGTATAAGTCTGGGAGGGTGAAGACGAGTTTTGTAATGGCACTGGGCGCTGTGGCCAATAATATTGATAAGCTCTTATTAGCCACGACCAAGATATTATTTGTTGCAATTGCCCTAGAGTAGTTAGTTTGAGAGTCCATGTGTCATACAAGGTTCATGGTTACGGCGAGGTATCTGAATATCGGAAGGGAGATGTTGTGGGAAGGTAATATGGGTAGGGAGGGAGTTGCTCTGTAACGTCCGTCCCTGGGTGGAGAGAAACCCACTATGCCGAGACGAATCCATTGTTTAGGGGTCTCAAGTCTCTCCCTCGCGAGTATATAAAGTTATGGTCAGTGTGCCTTTGTTCAGCCATTTCTCTAAAAGGATTCGGTTCGTAGTGAGAAAATACCGCGGTTTTGGTCATGCTGTCGATCGTCCCGTCGATGGCGTCGAAAGCCGCTTTGGCTATTCCCCCCTGCTCTATCATAACTATCGGCCTGTCTCTGAATTTCGGGGCTACGGCACGAAAGTTCTATTAAGAAAGAATATAGCTCCAAGCTTTGAAGACACGGAGAATAAGGAAACCTCTATGCCGAGTTTATCCAGACAAAGGGGGGGGGGGTACACAAAACGCCAAGCGTCTTAATAAGCGGTGAAGGATTTATCGCGCTTACATAATGTCATATTAATAGTCACGCTAGTCGTATTATATGATACATTATACCGAATTCATATAAAGTGTGGCGTTCTAGAAATTTTCATGAGCAGCCACGTGCCTGCTTTTGCTCTACCTTGAGCTACCACTCAATCGTTCCTATCCCCATCTCTATCACCGCAGTAAGTTATAAGCGACCGCGCCAGTGAAGCCCTTGCAGAGGCCTTTCTGCCGGGAGAGCCTCGAACATACGGATGCCATATCAAAACGTAGTAAAGTCCCTCTCTCTACCCTCCATCATCGTGCACTACTCTTTGGATGTAAGTAAGAACGAGCACGGAATAGCTTGTCTTTTTTTTAGTTGGCCGGATAGAAAGACGCATCCCGATCGGCGATATATCCACATATGATGGTCGCGATAATTTTAGTTACAGTGTGTTTTTTAGTTAAAAAGCGTTACTACCTGTTTTCACGCTCCGTAAGGATTTTAATATTTTGAAAGCTGACTAAGAAAAGATTGCGCTAAAGGCATAGCCTCGTTCTCGCAGTTGCCTAAAATATATTAAGACCTCAATAATGTCAAGCCGTCATTTTCATACACGGACTTCTATCAGGTATAATAATCCAAAAGTTTTAACGTGTCGAAATCTCCAGTTAATTCGACATCTAACTCTACTAAATGGCCGATCCCGCGAGCCAAAACTTGCTCCCTTACGACAACGCTGTCCCGCGTAACTCCCAGCCTTATCCCGAGCTACCCACGACATTTAGATCACCTCCCTCACCACCACCACCGCCCTTCAGTCATTCACCATCTTTCCAAAACCCGAGAAAACCAGTTCCCCAAATACCTTTATCCATCAAATCGGAATCATCGGAATCACCAGCCCTCCCAAAACCCAAACGCTTAAACAGTGATCTCAGCAGTCTCGAGCACTTCTGGCACTATTGGAAATGGGAGACAGCGTCAGGTTTCTTAGTCCTGGCAACTCCGTTCATAATTGTTGCTACGACCTTCCCTCACGCAGGAGACCCGCTTCCAGAATGGCCCTTCCGTATTTCCATCAACACTCTCCTGTCGATATATACGGTGGTCTTCAAAGCCTGTATCGCTTTCATAATTGCATCCTGTATTGGACAGCTCCAATGGACTTGGTTTTCATCTGCCCGACCGCTTTACGATTTGGTTCGATATAACAATGCTGGAAACGACCCTTGGGGGTCATTACAGCTGCTCTGGGCACAACACATCAAGCAACCGTTGACTGCATTTGGGGCTTTGATATTAATCGCTTCCGTACTCGTTGATCCTTTTACCCAGCAGCTCATTTCGCCGTTCAGTTGTAGCATGCTCCTTCCTACACAAACCGCAACCTTACCTCGTACTAACATCTGGCATGGAGAGTTTCTCTCACCAGATGTTCGTCCCTTATTAAATACAACATTGGACTCGGTAGTCTACGACCCAGGGAAGTTTATGTCATGGAAATGCGCAACAGGCAACTGCAACTTCACAGAAACCTACGGAACTGTTGGATATTGCAGCGCGTGCGAGGACGTTTCTATGAAGCTCGTTTTCGACCAAACGTGTAAGCCAAACAGCCAGGGCCCAGCATCCCAAAGTTACGGAATCTGCCCGGATAATGGGGTTTTAACCTTATCATCAGGCCTAGCCACCCAATTCGCGGGGGTTACCGGGTGGACTAATATGACTTTCAACCATACGAATGAGATTATGCTTACTGCGGGAGTACAAGAAATCGATTATCGGTTAGCTGAAGATGAGTGGAGTATAAAACCTGGAGTTAAATCCATCATCGTTGTCGGCAAGACGACCGCTTCGGTACAGAATTCAAACCTCACCGCGGGACAACTTCTTTCGGATTGCGACACTGTAGAAACTCGAGACACGTGGCGCTGTCGAGGATACGGTGCTGCTATTTGTACACTAATGCCCTGTGTAAGACTATACCAGGGTTCTATAATCAACGGCGAGTTAACTGAGCGCTTGATTTCGACATCTGGCTCGCTCCCTTGGGGCGAAGGCAATTCTCCATCGATACACCCGCGAGGTATGCTTGACACCAACTGCACATTGCCAGAAGATAATAGCAGACTTCAGAAGCTGGGGTACAAGGTTAGCAATACTTCCTCGCAATGGCTCCCCATTAGTTCACAGTCTTTTGGTAGGGACCAATCCTTGAGGTCCTCGTTGATATATCGGAATTGTTTGTATGAGATGGGACAATTAGAAACTAGTATAGAGCCGACGCTAAAGTCGAGTCTAGAAGCCGACATCTATGCTGGTTTTTCACAGGGGATATTAAGGCCTTCGATGACGTTCTATGGTCACTTTCGTGGACCGCAGTTATTCCAAGAGATGTTGAACAATGGGAATATGGACTACGAACGGATTGATAGCACATATAGCAATATTTCGGATAGTTTGACAGCATGGATGCGAACACATGGCAGCGATGGGCCGAGCGATGGGCCTCGTCAAGATGCGATTGGGGAGGTGCTTCAGCTTGCAACTTGCATCTATGTTAGATGGTGGTGGCTTGCGTATCCAGCGGCACTTTCTTTCTCTACTCTTGTTTTGTTGACGTTGGTAGTAATCAACACTGCGAGGCAAAAGACGCCTGTTTGGAAGGCGTCGCCGTTGGCTTGGATTATGCGTGGTCCGGGAGGTTATGGCGCAGATGAATCGCTGCAAGGTACGACGGAAGCGATGGATCAGTGTTCCAAGTCAATTACCGTAAGTCTGCTTAAAGGATCTGATCCGCTGATTCAGATGGTCGATAATAAAAATGAAGAGAAAAAAAGGCATTAGGGATCCTGGGTTTAATGATTGTGTGATAGATGGGGGCAACGTAAGTGCATTTTGGCGACGGTATTGGAGGAAGGAAATATAATCAAAGGAGCTCTCGGTGGCGATCTGGTGAATAAATCTAGATTGCTGCTCAGTGGCTTATTTTATAGCTTGCTTTATTACACCTTTTCATAGTTTGTCTCCACAGATCGATGATGATATATGTGGGTCGTAAGGGGCTTGGCTCTCCAAAAACGCTTCGAGGCGTCACGGTCTCCTATAAATAGTCCCCGAGAAGAGATTCTCTCCCCGCAGCAAGGCTCTTCCCAGGCCAGAGCTCCCCGAGGAGATAATTTCTTCGTGGGGACTCTGACGCCTCGAAGCGTTTTGGAGGAGAGCCAAGCTCCTTAGAGAGCCTGTAGAGCATGTCATCTGAGAGAGCCACAGTCACAGAAGACGATGTCGGGGATAGCTATAATCTTCGAAGGCTTCGTCGCGAAGAGATTAGTTAGTACTCTATGAAATACACAGACCAGTTGTCATGTTGTATATAAATTTGCTTGCGACTTGCAAGATTATTCATTGCTCGTTTCACTGGAAATTGCAAAATATTGCATAAGTACAAAAACTCTTGTGATAATAATTGCCTATCTGCGGTATTTTTCTTTCCACGACTAAAGTCAAGGATCTCGAAAGAATCAAAGTTCTACACGGGACGTTTTTTAGTGCGGTTGATAATTTAATTTCAGCAAGCTCACACTATCTTCTATGTAACCCTGCACAAGCGTGCGTAAATCGTCTCGCACCTCTTCGGCCGCAGATACTTCACAAAAACTCATTAGCCCTTGGCAGACACGGTATTTTGTGGAAACTGTTCCATGAACACTCCATTTTCGTCTTCATAGCATCGTGTCCTCCTACTCCAGCCATACGTCGTCCAGCACCGGCATTGACGCCAGCACTTCCGCCATTTTTGGCGCTGACACCGTACCAGGTGTGCCGGGCCACTTCCGTAAACGCTAGCTATCTCGGTCCAAGAGGGGACCATCTAGTCCGCCTGAACCCAATCCGGTTGTCGCATCCCGACTCGCCAATGTATACTAAGTGGTATGAATGGAACTCCGATAAGTTGTGGAGGTAAAAGTCTTGTAGATCTGCGTTTCGTTCCTATGCAACACGGCGTGCAGCTTTTTTAGACCAGCCTGCTCTGTTCATGTTGCCACGTGGTCAGAAGTGTTCAACGGCTTCATCCTTGCACGAAAGCCCCACCATCACCTTATGGTTAAGCCCACAACGCAGAACAACATATCATTTACATCTAGTGGTTGAAAATCCCGAGTCCAGCAACCGTGATTCGTGCTATATACGGAAGGTGAGTGCGTTCTCGCCATGAAACTGGAAGAACTCAAATATGACTTGTTTAGCTGTCTGAACTGTGCTCGGGAAGTTATACTGCTTCGCGAAGCAGCCAGCCACACCAAGTGGATATGCTTAAGGATCCGCTACGCCGCTGGCAACGCAGCCCGCTGCTACTCCCCTCTAGGTCTCGTGCGAGAAACAGTTAAAGAAAGCTCATAACCCGCTTTGTCGCAGTAAGCTTTCTAAGCCTCGCTCTTTCGCAGACGCCCTGGGCACTCAATAGCACTGTGCACTTCCTCAATCCCATCGGGCAGCATCGCCCGGTTACTGTGTGTAGGTTCAAGGGCTGACTTCTGCTAGGTTATCAAATACTTATAAATTATTCTAGGACGTGGAGCCACGTTCTCCGCATTGGGAAGAAGCTAAGGATCAACGTCTCGTTTAACTATATGGAGAGTAGCAAGGCGGCTCGCACCGCTGGACGGGGAGCTACCGCTGCTGTGGGCCACAGTCCTGAACAGCCACAAGCTTGGCAACTGATTACATAAGTGAAATTACATCGTAAGTTAAGTTAAGTAAGTTAATTAGTTATTATACAGTAGGACGTGCGAGGTCGTTTCGCACTAACCAAAATCGCTGGTCGCTTTGAAGAGAGGTACCGACCCGCGTGGCGACCTTGCATGAATTTGCGTGCCACAGCAGCCACAAGGCCAAAAAGAAAGTAAAAGGGCAAAAGACCAAAGTGCTCCTCTTTTTAGAAAAAGATCTAAGGCCACTAGTATTATCAGGAAATACCGATCGCTATCTTTTTTTAGAGCAAAGTCTCCGCAGTATACCTCCGCGAAAGTTCTTAATGATGTTCTACAGGGCATCTTCCGACCCACAATTCCTGCTACTAGTATGATTACGATACCCTACGCACTCCGCTACCCTTAAAGGTTTATTTACAGGTTTCTCTATCGAACTTTTCACCCTAAACTTTATTAATCACGCCTGCTTCTGCTCCTGCACCTCTTGCTGCATTATAGACTCGGTCAACTGGTGGGTTAAGTCGGGAAATTGTATAGATGTGGTGGCATGCTCGTAATCAAGACTTAAGAGCGTGGTATGTTAGCTCTGTCACCTAGAGGAATATTGCGAGGAAGACCTGAATCGAGTAATTATATTAGCTGTATCTAGAGAACGAGAGTGCTTTAAAAGTGACTAAGAAAAAGAGTAGCAATATGGTTTTTTCTAATATATCGGTGGAATTCAAGTCTGTTTTGAAAAAAGGAGTGGTAATCTGGTCTTTGCCTAAGAAAAAATATATTTGACGAAGCTACCTTACTTGCTCCGCCATCTCAAGGAACAAGTATGAAGGGAATACCCCTACTTATGCCGTAGCTGTTTTGTCGAGACTACGAGATGTCTGCAAACGTATATATCTGACAGACATATTCCCCTGTTGACATGCATGTCCATCTTTATTATGCCCTATACCTCTGTCGCAACCTCCACGAGTGTGTCCACCAAGACGTCTTCCAGCCATTGTGCTGGTATAGTTCCTCAAATAGTCGAAAAATCGGGGCGTTTCAAACCTACCGTTTGCTGCACGTGGGGACATGCAGAAGCGAAGAGTTTGAAGTAATGGGTTGCTTAAGATGACCGTTTCGATTAGAAATTGGAAGTACATGAAGTTATGAGGAGAGTCTGCGCTTATGGTAAGCCGAACGTCCCAGAGGCAAGATAACTTTTGTACGTCTCGTGCGGAACCGAAAAAGGAATACAGGTCGTATTTAAGCATTTCACGGTACTGGTCTGTATGAGATTCTGATCGTAGGTCCCTGCAGACGCTGTTAGTACAGAACTGGAAATAAGTAGAGAGCAAACAATGGTCTAAGGACAACTTACGGGGGCAAATGTGTAGTTTCTGAAT
The DNA here is from genome assembly GCA_020726485.1 of Halenospora varia. NCBI lineage: Eukaryota > Fungi > Ascomycota > Leotiomycetes > Helotiales > Solenopeziaceae > Halenospora > Halenospora varia. The sequence continues at coordinate 68,455 of JAHEWH010000056.1, forward strand.
CTTGGAAAATGCACCATGTTTAAGCGGCTTAAAGGCAGAAATGGTGTGCATATTGAGCTCAAAGTCATTCAGGGTGTACAGCAAACCAAGGATTTCTTGATACAGCTGCGGGCATGGGCGAACGGCGGCAAGAAAGGGTGGAAGCATCGGGATACCGGGAGTGTTGGATGGAGGCAGGCGCATGCACTCTTTGAATATCATCTTCCGGCAGGAGTCTGGAAGGGTAAAGACGAGTCTTGCCATTGCGCTGAGCTCTGGAGTTTCTTCAGTAGATGACGTGTCTTGGATCATTGCCGTGCTGGTAGTGGTGGTTACCTCTGAAGAGGGAGTGGATGTATCCATGATTGCGAGTGCGCTGAGGTCTGTAATTCCTTGAAGAGAAGAGTCGTCTTGAGCTATTGCCGTGCCGAGAGTGGTCTCTGCCTTTTGTGAAAGGGTGAAGGTATCCATGGTTGCGAGGTCTTGAGCTTGGTCGATGTTGTGCGAAAGAAACTTTGGAAGAGGGAATATAATGAGTTAGAGAGTGGTCCTGTGCAGAGGATGTCTAATGTTTTATAATAATCCAAACAAAGGCGCGGGTTGCGTGCAGACAAGGCGAAGGTGAATTGAAGTATGCTTTATGATAATCGAAACAATAGTGGACAAGGCGAAGGCGAATAGAAGTCTAACGATTTATAGTAATCTAAACAAAGGCATTCACCCTAAACAGACACGCCAAATCAAACATCGACACCGCGCACCTCATAAGCGATCACCGCGCCCAAATTTTCAAAACAACAAAAAAAAAGAGAAAAAACACAACGAAGCAAAAGAGTTGGGCTTGACCAGTCTGTACCTGTAGACATTTGACGTGCGGAATTCTTCAAGAACGAATTCTTGGTTCAGGCTCGACCAAAGCTCGGGTTGCAGACTGACATACTTATGTCTCTATCTTCTAAACTAGGTATCTATTGTAGATCTAGTGAAGAACTACTCCCTGAGTACTTGGCACCACGTGCTAGGCTGTGCTTTGGTTTAAGGAAACGTTTCCTGGGGAGAAGACCAACGAGTCACACCACAAGGGAGGAATTGGTTTTTGTTGATGGGGAGTGCTTAATTGAATTTATTAAGGGTGTTGGGGGATTCTTCGGCAGTCGGGAGGTGAATGAGGTTGCTAACCACATGAGAGAATTCCTTTCGTCTAATCTGAAGCTGGCGGATATACGGCTCCAGGAGAAGCAGTAAACCGACATCTCTAGGAGCAACCTCATTCTCCACTGGACGACAAGATGAAATGAGCGAGGCCGTGCACTGTTGAAACTCTTACGTCCTGTTCTGTCGTCTCGCGGGGTCTTTTCACAGATTTCCGGTAATGTTGATTGCAAAGCGAATCGAAGAGGATTACATCTACTCAGCGAAGCTTTGTGCCCCGAATATAATGGAAGACTTTCTCGCATAGTCTGCAAAAACAATTTGAGGAAGGTAGTATCCTGATCAGAACTGGCAGGGCTAGCAGTATACACATATAGATGGAGTACATAGCGCTAGGAAACGAGAGGTCGTCGAAGTCGCAACGTTCCCAATGACTCTCCGACCGCGACAACCAAGTTCTGAATATGAATTAACATCTCGTGGCATACAATCGGGACAAAGGTGCCTATAATTCTCCAGTGTAAGAAGTGGAGGAGAAAATGGTGCCTTATACAATCTTACAACATCCCATCCCATTTTCCATGCCTTGAGATCCCAAACGCCTTGATGTACACCCAAATATACAATCACAATCATAAGCTTCCACCAGACATAGGCTTTACACCTGCCTCCGTATCTCTGCCTTTCTCTCTTCTATTTCCTTGACCAGCTGAGCCTGTGCAGCAATTTTGCTATCTCGTTGTCGTTTCTCGTCTTCGGCAGCGGCGAACCAGACTGCGCCAACTATCAGTATAGCTTTGGATATAAGTAGTGTTCGAGCTTACTAGGCTTATCCGACTTCGAATATTTCTTCAATCTACCGACAAAGTCGTCAAAGTCCTCCTGCTTCCCTTGCCGATTCTCCAAACTCCGCTTCTGTAATTCGGGATTGTATTTCAGGAACAACTCTTCTTCGGTAGGTGAGATGTAGTATATCAGTGCCGGACCTCCAACGCAACAGACGATGCCACTGTTTGAGGGGTCAGTATCAAGCTTCACATGTTGCAGACAAGGAGAACTCACGCAACAGCCATCTTGCTGTACATTTTCCAATTAATGGGTTTGGGAGGCATGTTTCCGCTTATCGAGCTGCAGCTCGAGATGACGTGAGAGGGTGGAAAAGATCTGGTATATAAAGCCTATGTCTAGATATCTGACCTGATATCAGCTTTCGGCTTCAACGCGCATCGATGATGCAGTTTAATATTTACGGCGGGGCATTAAGACTTTGGCGCACAAAACGGCAGCTGTGGCGTGAGGTGTGGCGTCAGGGGGATCAACACCATTTATGCGACACAGTGTTCCCAGTTATTGCAGCCAAGCAGAACAAGACAAACATGCGGTACTCCTGTACGATGAGGTGGACGAAGCTGACTGCAGACCTCACTTCATGCTATTCTTACGCCTGAGAAAAGAGTGTTACGCTTTTTGTTGGATAGCTACGCATCCGGCAAAGGGAGGGAAGATCATACAGGCTCCTCCTACTGGGAACATGAGTTTGATAACCATGGATCTTTGTACCAACACAACATTCGACCATGTTTGATCGCACAAATACACTGTGGATAGGGCTGTTCCCTGCACCCTTCCCATGCTCTCCACATGTTGCAGCCTCATCCCCGTTTGCCTCCACCAAATCGCACCGAAAAGCATCTCAAAAGCCCTGAAGACCGGACGAGAGGTGGTCAGCAGCTCTGCAGATGCACTGCCTTGCTGATTCTCGCTGGCACTTGGTGATCTCACCAGCCAGCGCCCGAGTCGCTTTGCCCGGACTAAGGAAACTCAAGTGGCACTTCGTCCAATGGAGGCGGCCATGTTCCTGGCGTTCTAGCGCCCCTGCAACATATGAGACGCAGCGGAAGACAGCATCAGGGCCTTCGGGGTCCATTAATGCCCCTCCGAACACTCAACAAGAACAAAATTAAACTTAATGCTGCCACCAGTCAATGCGGCCAGTGAGCTGACAAGAAATGTGACTGACGACCGAGAAAGAGATTGAGGACTGGGCACGAAAACCGCTGCTTCTTGTATCAACTTCCACATATCCTTTGGTGCAGATTATCTCTCGGTTTTAGAGTTCAACGGCTGCTCCCCCTCGCCTGCCCAAAACACAACAGCCGCAACGGAAGCTCCAGCGCCCCCCACTCAGCTCTCGGACAACTCAATCTTGACCTCATTCTCATCCCCCTCCCTTGAGCTGATCTTCCCTCCTGCAACAACAAATTTCACACAAAAACACGGCGCTGGGTCTGTGTTGTTGACGATCGCGCCAACCCTCCTTTGCGCCCCGTAGCAATTCAACGCCGCGAAACACTCCTTTCTACCACCGGCAAATCCGTGGTCCTTCCCTCCAACACGAACAGTTGTCCGAGAGCCACCAGAAGAAAACAAAGTGTCATATACTTGTCGCTGATGGCTTGGCTTGAGAGAGCTTGAAGAATCGAAGAACACAATATTGCGCCCGCGAGAAGGGACGATAGCTCGGGAATCAACATCAATTCACATTTTGACATCATGGCTTACGACCAGAATTACTACCAACCACCACAACGACCTTACAATGGGAGAGCAGCACAGCGCCCAGGTCCTCCACAAGGTTACGATCAAGCGCCTCAAAGGCAACAATATCCTCCGCAGCAGCAGTACGACCAGTATCCTCAAGACGGTTATGGTTATGATGATGGCTACAATGATGGCTATACCCAGAACTATGACGGATACCAACAAGATATGAACGGAGGAGGACGAGGGAACGGTTATCCGCCGCAGAATCAAAACTACCCTTCTCAACAACAAGGACCACCGCAACAAGAATATTATGGGAACGATAGAGGGGGAAGGATGCCGCCAAGAGGTGGTGGACGTGGCCCGCCGATGCAGCGGCCACCAACCGCCGATGGTCAACAGCGAGGAGGATACGGCGGGCAAGGAAGAGGATATCCTCCAAATGGTCCGCCAGGTCCAGGCAGAGGAGGAAGACCCGCGCCATTAGACCGATCAGTCTCGTCGGATCCAGGTCGTGAGTGTAAATGTTGTAATTCGTGAATAATGCTGACAGATTCTTAGCACATGGCGCACCTGTTCGAAAACCCCTAAAGACCCCGCCGATTTCACCAGACGTTCCAGCTTGGGATAATCCTTTTCCGACATTTCCAGGCGCGAAGAAGAAGACCTCGATTTCCGAAGAACAGAAAATAATAGAACAAATGGCAGCTATGGAAGTTGGAGCTCCAGCGCAAGGCAGACCTCGGGGACCAGGAAGCAAGAGTAGTCAAAATGGATATCAGCAGGGCGGACGAGGAGCACCTACTGATGATTATGGCCGGCCATCTATGGATAGCCAAAGACGCGGCCCAGCTCCTGATGATTATGGAAGACATTCTGCTGAGGGACAGCGGCGAGGACCACCGCCTCAGGATTACGGACGTCAATCATCAGATAGTCAGAGAAATATGCCACCCAGAAATTATCCTCCTCAAGGACCTCCACAACAAGGATATCCAGAACAGCCAAGACGAGGACCATCTGCTCAAGGTTACCGGGCACCACCACAGCAGAATGGATATGCCGATCCTGGCTTTGATGATAGAAGAGGATATGGACCTACCTCTCCAACCAGAGACAACTTTGGGGCACCAGGAAGGAGTATGACCATGCCAAACGAAGCGCCTATACCCATGGGTCGCCAACCTCCTATGCCTCCTATGCCAATGGACCAGAGTGCGCCTTACAATGGCTCAATTGGACGTGGAGCTCCTCCACGACCATCTACAGCTGGTGCAAACCGACCACCCCCAGTACGAAATTATGGAAATCAAGCCCCTCCTGTTGATCCATACGCCGCGCCTCGAGGTCCTCCTCAAAATGCAGAATTATCTGCCGTATCGCAAGCAGAGACTATTGATGATTTATATGATTCATACTATGATCCGCCGCCAGGACAAAATCCATCACCTCCCAGGAACAATGGAAGACCCCAGTCCGCCGAATCTGCTAGGCCAAATTTTGATGTTTTGCAAAACCAAGGTAATAGCCACAGAAGGGGAGCATCAATAGAAGACCACGTTCAAGCTCCAGCAGCACCGGCTGCCTATCCAGGACAATTGAAACCTATCAAATCGCAACCTGATATCCGAGGAAGAGCACAACCACAAGCAGCTATTTTTGAGATGGCTGGCGCACCACCATTGCCAAATGCATATCCTCAGCAGGGATACGATGATGGATATGGCCCACAGAATGGGCAATATAATCAAGCACCTGAACCAGCCTATGGAGCCTATAACGAGCCACCTCCACCTCAAAATACTTTCCAACCACCACCTCGAAGCGCTTCAGCTGCACCAGGAGCTGCAAGAGGATTTGGAGGCCTCCCAAGTGGCGGTCCACGTGGCGGTCTTCCCAATGGACCGTCTCCCAATGGTGGGCCATCTCGAGCAATGACAATGCCTAGACAAGCGCCACAAAATGGGGATGCCTTGCCTTCTCACCCACCACCAGTTCGTGCTGGATTAATACCTAATTCTGTTGCTAGTCTTGCCAGCAATAAACCTACTCCAGTTCGTAATTACAATAATATGGCTCCTCAGCCCCAACAATCCCAACAACCACCTCAGCAAGCTATGCAGCAGCAACAACAACAACAAGCTGCCCCTTCTGGGCCACCGGCCCCACTACCAGTTTCTGCAGGAGAAATCGACCAGCTTCGAAGTCAGGTCAAGATGAACCCACAGGATCAGGTTACTTCGTTGTTACTCGCCCGGAAATTGGTTGAAGCTTCAGAAGTCTTGGTACAGACTATTCCTGATCAACGAGCACGAAATAAGGCGCGCGAGAAGTTCGTCATGGACGCTCATAAACTGCTGAAGAAACTCGTTGCAGCTGGTAATGCGGATGCAATGTTCTTCTTAGCTGACTGCAATGGACGAGGAGCACTGGGCTTGGAAACCGATCACAAAGAAGCATTTACTTTATACCAATCCGCCGCCAAAGCCGGACATGCAGCCGCAGCGTACCGAACAGCTGTCTGCTGCGAACTTGGAAACGACGAAGGCGGCGGAACACGAAAAGATCCTCTGAAGGCTATACAATGGTACAAGCGTGCTGCGACACTCGGCGATCCTCCTGCGATGTATAAGATGGGTATGATTCTCCTCAAGGGACTTTTGGGTCAACCAAAGAATCCTCGCGAGGCAGTAGGATGGCTCAAGCGTGCTGCTGAGCGAGCAGACGCGGAAAACCCCCACGCCTTGCACGAATTAGGTCTTCTATTCGAGCAACCACAAAGCGCCGACAGTTCAGTTGTGCGAGACGAAGCATACTCCTTCCAGCTATTCTCTCAAGCTGCAGACCTCGGCTACAAGTTCTCTCAATTCCGACTCGGTTGTGCCTACGAGTACGGACTTTTCAACCTACCCATCGACCCAAGACAGAGTATCATGTGGTATTCTCGCGCCGCAGCACAAGAAGAACATCAGAGTGAACTCGCGCTGTCCGGGTGGTATCTTACTGGAAGTGAAGGTGTTCTCCAACAAAGCGACACGGAAGCTTACCTTTGGGCGAGAAAAGCTGCGATGGCTGGGTTGGCAAAGGCTGAGTATGCTATGGGATACTTTACGGAAGTGGGAATTGGCTCCCCTGCTAACTTGGAGGATGCGAAGAGATGGTATTGGAGAGCTGCTGGTATGTTTCCTCCCTAATTCTACGGCAGCGGATTGAAGTAAAACTAATGGTTTATAGCACAAAATTTCCCCAAGGCTCGCGAGCGTCTCGAGGATCTCAAGCGAGGCGGCAAGAACGGTGCCCTCAAAGCACGAGAGCGCATTTCTCGATCCAAGGTTGGGAAACAGAATGAGGGTGAATGTGTGGTCATGTGAATGGGAAATCATGGGGGAATAAAATGGACAGGCATCAATGAGTATACAGAAACGACGATTCAAGAACACGATTCCAACACTTTTGGGCTGGATCCCGAGCACAAATTATGGGCGCGCTATCAGAGGATATGCGATCGCAAAATCGGCGTTTTGATATCTTTGCTGAAAATGCTTGAATTTGGGCCGGATGCGATTGGACCGGGACTGGATTTACTATGTATTGGTACTTACTCCTGTGCATTGTGGGCGTTTTCGGACCATGGATGACCGGCGGAGGTTTTAATGAGAAGAGCATTTATGGAAAGCAGAATTTGATTGCTTGGATGATGGATCTTATATAGTCCCAATATCTGGGTTCGGGATTCAAATGGAAATTGGATGGGGGAGGCTAGATAAAATGCAAGATTTTTGAGCAATACCTTTGCCCTTATTCCTCTATTCGCTGGATCTTTGCTCACAGGACACCGATAACGCTAAATTTGATAAGATCAAATGCCCTTGAAGCGAACTTCAGCACCATGTTAAAAACGAAAATATGAAAGATACAGCTGCCAGAATGGTCCAAGACGGCCGCGCTGGTGTATGCAAATTGCACGAAGTATTTCCAAGACGAGATAAAGACTTGTTTTCGAAGTAACAAGCGCTGTTGGTTCATCGAAGCCAAAATCGAGGGACAATTTCCCGAAGCCGGCATCGATGAGGGGTTGATGAGTTGCTCTAACAATAAGATAGTTCCTGTTTGAACCAGTGACAAATAGTATCCTAAAAATGATTGATAATCAAATAAAGGATAATGAAAGGAAAGGGCGTCATTTAAAGGTAATGCTTTATTTCCCTGAGATCATACATGCTAATACGTAATAGGAGATAGGTGATAATCGTAACTGGGGAATTTGGAGTTTGCGGGTATCTCTTCTGGAGGATCGAACTTCATCTCCCTCAATATTCTGTTATTTGCCTAGTGGCGAGCTGGAACGGAAAGGGGCTGGACAGGTTGGGATTACTACCGCAGGCTATAGCCGCATAGTATAGGGTCGGTGAATTGGCATTACCTCGACTGCTATTCTATAGTGATGCTTTGACTGTGTGTGTAGACATGAAGGTGCACTTTGTTACTATTCAAGGTTCCCATTCAGAAAAGGAGCTAGTTTTAGTTCTGGCCCCTGGTCTATAAGCGAAAGGCTACACCCCAGAGGGATTTCCCACTTCCCGGTGGCTAAGGACATGGATATATAGGATCCGGGATGGGGGATATCCATCTTCAGATTAATGGCCGATATCAATTCCCATCTCGAAAAGAACGTCTACATTTGAGACCTTGAGAGCGAGCGAGCGAGCGTGCAGCAAGGGTTGGTGTGCCGAAGGCACCGGCAAGATCAGATATCGAGATTCTCAACACTTCAAAAACTAAAAAGGTTCGATGATCTATTATTGGAATCTGCTGAATATTTGCGATGATCATATTCAGGAGTTGCCAAAGTCAAGAGAGTGAGTTGCTTTCCACATTATACCTTCTCGATAGAAAGTCCTACACAGCTGCTCCCTCATGAGAGTTCTCCCACAAGTCCGCATATGACTCCAAAGCGGCACCTATCACTTTCACCAGCGGATAAACATGATGGCTCCCACTGAAGATTTCGGCCCAGAGCCTGACCACCGCAACACTCAACTGCCTGATTTCCTCGCCGCCATGCGTTCCAATACCATTGTTGTTTTCAGTGACGGATGGAACTGCCATGTCCGTCTCTCCTACAACACTTCGTACCATTTCTAGTAGATTCGTCTCGTCTGGTGTGAGATCCATGGTGCTATCTGCTATCATATGAAGCCATTTACTGAGAAGAAACGCGCATTCAAGGTTCGCAAGACTATGCTGCATACTCCACTGCAGCGTCTGCGTGTGCGCTACAAACTTAATCCCAATCTTCACCGGAATGGACAGCGCATGCGCAGCTTGAAGAACCGCTCGACTCAGCAAGGGGCTTCGAATCAGCGGCGGAGAATTATTCAACGTCATGGCAATAACCTGTGAGTTTCTTGTTTCCAGTCTTCGAGAGGGACCTAGGTCACAGTATAGCCGGATGTAGGCTAGTCGTAGTAAAGCTGTGGAGCTGAAGGCTACGGGACCGTATGGACTGCTTGGGTCGAGACTGCTCTCTGGAGCTTTCTCCCAGCCGATTTGCCAGAGTCTTAGGACTTGTCCGAAATTCTCGATGTCTTTGCATTGAAGACTACTGCCATGGGTTGTTGGGCTGGCCATCGTGGACGCTTGGCGGACAAAGTAGATTTGCTGGATGATGGCGTGGATGAGCATGTAGTTTCCCAGAGAGGATATGGTTGGGAGGTCTTCCTGCTTGGCCGAGAAAAGCCTGGATAGGAAATTCTGGAAGGAAGGCAAATTTTGTGGTGTATTTTGTTGCGCGGTCTGCCACTCCTCAAAAGTTGCTGCTCGCCATGCAGCCGTAGATTGAGGAAGATTGATTTTCATCTCGGACGTTCGAAGAAGCGGAGCATTATCGTAAGCTATGGAATGCAAGTTGAAGAAACAATAAGCGACGCATTTTGTGCGGGAGTCTGCCTCGAAGAGGATCCAGTCTTCCCAATTGAGATCATGCATTGCGATCGGGTGTGCACTGAGACCGTGATCTCGAACGAGAAGGGCCAATTCATTTTGTATTAGAGTTGCTTCTCGAAGAAGTGCTGGCGGCCCCCACATGCCCATAGCCATCAGAGTTAGGAGTGCTTGAATAGTCCCAAGTCGAGCTTGAGCTTGTGGCGATCTGAGGGAATATCTCAGTTCTTGCACTGACAGAGAAGATAATGGCGGAAGAATGATGGTAAACTTACCGAGGATCACTGGAATGTGCAATGGTCTGCTGGTTACGTGCCATGTTCACATGTCTGTTATCCGAGTTCCCAAGATCGGGTTGAGTGGCCGGAGACTCGCTAAGAGACAAGAATCTCCTCACAGGTGATGAAGTGATATCAGCAACGCTCTGACTGTGCCACTTTCGAAGTTTCTCGTCAATGATTGCTTTAGCTGCGTACCAAAGCTTGTTTCCTTTCGTACTTTCAAATCGATACTGGGCGCCAACTGCAGCAGTAGCAAGGACCAGTTCCGGGACAAGCTTCGAAATGTTAAAGCTTGGTATATGTAGAAATGGGAGGTGTCCATGGAAACCACCAATGTAACCTTCGAAGAATCGAGACAAAGTATGCCGCGATGGTAGACTAAAATTGCTAGGCAGTACACTTTGGAACTCTTCGAGCCTGATATTGAGCTTTCTGTGATCTTCAGCAGATACAGTCCACGGTGGTCCAGCCCGTAGGAAGTCTGCTTGTGGAGATGGTGCAGTTTCAATAAGATCCTGAGCATCTGGTCGCAAAGATGGAAGTCTAGATCCAAAGCGACTGAGAGCGCCTTGTTCATCGTCAGATGAGGGCACATTTTGGTGGCCGTTTTCGTGTCCTAAGGTCACGTCTACTCCTGCATGTGGTCTTGACCAGAGTGAAATTGGCAATTCAGAGTCGAAAACAGTAGCAGGAAGGTAGAAATTTGATGCATCAAAGTTATCGAAGAACAAGTTGTAATCGCCTGGAAATTCTGCTGGTCTAGTCATGGCATAATGGAGGTTGCTATCATCCAGAGCCGAGACATGTGCTGGCTGCGTCTGATCAACCTGGCCGAAAATGGTAACGGCTGGGGTAAGTTGAGAGCCATGGCTATCACCCGTCAAAAGATGGTGTGTCGAATTCGAGGTGGAATTGACAGAACTTTGAGATTCCCAATTTCTTTGTACTGATGCATGTATAGAACCAGCATGCGTTCCGCTGAATGCATTTTCAATTGTGTGAGCTGAGTCGACATTTGCGGCTGCCACTGATCGCCTTGGATGGCGAGCTGACTCGATATCGTGAACGAGCTTTTCATGTCGAAGCAAGAGATCCCTACCATTCCATTAGTTGCAATTTTTACTGATACAGATTCCCCTCAATTACCGTCTCGCAAATTTCTTGCCGCATGTACACGCGAAGGGCTTCTCCTTAGTGTGTGTCCGCTCATGGCGTTGTATGTGCTCTAGGCGATGGAACTTACGCGCGCAATAACGACATTGAAAGGGCTTTGGCTTGCTATTCCTGTCAGGACTTTCAGCTCCCGCTTCAGAACCAGGGTTTGAAAAGGCTGCCTCGATATTCATGCTACCTCTCATGCAGCCAGGGCATCAAATTGCTATGTTGTTGCGGGGTGCAGCGAAAGTGGGCAGAGAGTTGGAGATGCCCGCACTGCTTCGATGATTAAGGTTATATTCTGCCCCATCCACGGACGGCTAGTTTGCGCGGAGTATGTGGGGGAAACTTACAGAAATGTACAAGTAAAGTTAGTGGTGACATACCAGTGATGCGGGGTCACAATGTGCTCGGCTAACGTGTGATTTCACAACTATTTCGAAGAATTTTCCCTTCCAGGAAGCCACTGACATCACAACAATAAAGAAAATACCAATGATCAACGCTTGAAAAATCATGGTTATTGATAAAACGAAGCTCAGGAATTAATCTATGCGGTCATAGAATTAAAGATAGTAAGAATTGATTGTTGCAGAATTAAGATTGTTGCTACCAAATACTAAAAGCAATTACAGCAGTTGAATCACTTTAGATATTCTAATAATGAAACTCGTAAATTAGTGAGAAATTAAGTCTGTCAGTAACATGGGGTGCGGCAAGTGAGGGCAGAATTGCGGCAACTTCGTGGTGGAGACCTTCGGTTTGTGCGGGGTGCGGGGTCCTACGGCTTGCCGGCCGTCAACAAGATATGGGGAAGTGCGCCATTGCCCAGACACACTGACGTGGGTGCAGAAGCACACAAATTGTTAAGTATGACTTGCTTGCCACTCCAAAGTGTACTCTTAGCAGTCATTCTTCCTTGAATCCTCACAACCATCTACTCATTGATCTTCCAAAATGACTAGAAACTCGGGCGAAGACAGCGAGAAGCCTACCATCGGCATGTACGAATCTTCTCTAGAGCGCAGCCAGGTACTTCAGGTGCACCTTACCCCCAAATCACAATTACTAACACATCTGGACAGATGGCTTTCACTTCCAAAGATGATAAAGCCAATTGGGCAAGAGCAAGTGACGAGCTGGACACCTCAAACATCGACCCTAAGAAAGTCCTCCGCAAGATGGACATTCGCTTGATCCCCATGCTAGCAATTCTCTACCTTCTCTCTTTCCTCGACCGAAGCAATATCGGCAACGCCAAAATCCAAGGCATGCAAACCGATCTGAAACTCAACGGCTCACAATACAATTTGTGTGCCACGATCTTCTTTTTTACTTATTGTGCATGCGAAATTCCATCCAACCTTCTTCTCAAACGCTTCAGGCCCTCAGTCTGGCTTCCGGCCATCATGGTTGCCTGGGGTACGGTCATGACGCTGATGGGACTTGTGAAGAATTACCAGGGGTTGCTGATTGCCAGAGCATTTCTCGGTGTTGCGGAGGCAGGACTTTACCCTGGTGTGGCATACTACCTGACAATGTGGTATTGCACCGAAGAACTTGCTTTCCGCCAGGGACTTTTCTTTAGTGCTGCGAGTATGGCGGGTGCATTCTCAGGATTGCTTGCGTACGCTATTGCGAAAATGCATGGTGTTGGTGGTTTGGAAGGATGGAGGTGGATCTTCATCCTCGAGGGTATTTTGACAGTTGTTGTAGCCGTTGCGGCCTTCTTCATGCTCTATGACTTCCCAGGTACCGCAAGTTTCTTGACGCCAGAGGAAAGAAAATGGGTTGAAGATCGTTTAAAGTACCAGGGAAGCAAGGGGAGTGGAAGACGTGTTGCTGAAAGTGACCACTTTAAGTGGAAATACGTTGTGAAAGGTATGAATTCTTTTACCCCGCCAACACTAATGCTACACTTCGGCTAACAATGATACTTAGCCGTTACTGATTGGCAACTCTATCTTGGACTTCTTATGTATTGGGGCATTGTTTGCCCTCTCTACGGCATCTCACTCTTCCTTCCTACCATCATCAAACAACTCGGCTATACCTCAACCACCGCGCAACTTCTCACCATTCCCATCTATATCACAGCCGCAATCCTCGCGGTCCTTGTTTGCTGGCTCTCTGACAAGGCAGCAAAGCGTGGTGAATCACGCTGGCCGTACGTTTTTGTGCCAATGTGTGTCATCCTCGTGGGATTCATCATGGCATTAGCTGGCTCAGCTCACGGAAAACTTCCCGGCCTTGTTTATGCCGGTGTATTCATCGCAACTTGCGGCATTTACCCTGCTTTCCCAGGAAACGTCACTTGGATCAGTAACAACCTTGCAGGCAGCTACAAGCGAGCAGCAGGAATGGCCTTCCACATTGGACTTGGAAACCTCGGTGGGGCGATGGCAAGTAACTTTTACCGTGTCGTTGACAGCCCCAAGTACTTGCTTGGTCATTCATTGGAAATTGGATTTGTGGCTTTAGGATTGTGCGCCTGTGTCGCTTTGAGGGTCAGCTATGGCCAAATCAATAAAAAGAGGGAGAGAGATGGAGTTCCGGATGATCTGACGGATGAGTTGCTTGCTGACTTGGGTGATAAGAGCCCCACTTTCAGATATACTCTGTAATGAACATATCCTGCATCACATCAGGTATACAAGAGTTAGCAGTAGGTCTAGGCCAAATTTTAAGAACTAGATAGTCAAATCAATGCAATGAGGGGCAATTCTTTTGCATCAAAATTATTCAATGAACCAGTTTTGACGATGATATACTTTCTACATGTAGCTTGTACGATGTCCTGAGAATTACAGAATCCAATAAAAGAACGAAATGAACACTTAACTCAATTTTCATGTTACTCGGTGATTAGTGAGACGGCTTAGTGGCCAGTAAGTCGTTGAAGGAACCTTCAACAATCTAATAGCCTTGATCTTCCTTACAAGACCCAGGCATATGCGAAAATAGTCAGTAACCTGAAACCCTCTTTGCTTTCTAGTTCAGGGCCTAACGTTTCCCGGTAGCGAATTGCCACTGAAGTTCGGCGAGCACAGCGCTGTAATTTAGCGAGGGCAACACTGAATCAAGGTCAACCTCACTTGAGAATCTTTGGCCGCTAAGTCGCTGTACTGACCAATGAGAACGTAGATGACTGAGTCAGTACAGTTCCATAATCAAGGAGTGATTTACTGAATCAGGCAACTAAAATTTTGACAGCGGAAAGGTCCGCGTGCGGGGAAAGTGTGGCAGCGGCATTCCAGCCGAGAATGCGGGCAGTGCGGGCACTGTGCCCGCATTTTGTCCCCCCACTGATATCTCGCAGTTCATTCGGTATGAACAACTTGAGCTTGGCACCAATATCTGGTTTGGAGAAAAATGTATTGAAAAAAGCCTGTTATCATGTAGGATTTCCACTCTGTATAGTGTATACTATGTACCACGAGAAGTATGAAATAATGGCAGACACGAAAGGAATACTTCTACTGGTAACTCCGTCTGATTGAACCATTTCTCCCTCCAAGTTTATTCCCTATTATCTCCTTGATTTTTATTTTATTTTTATTTCTTTTGCAAATTGAGGACAGCTACCAAAATGAAAGGCCCCATAGCAATCATCGGTGCCGGAACACAAGGAAGACGTCTCGCGTATATGGTATACACATCTCATCACCTCCCTGAAATGCTGTACTTTGCAATCACTAACTCCATCTCAGTGGTCAAGTCGCGGCGGCCGGGTGAACTTAATTGATCCCAAGCAATCCGCGCTACAATCAGCAGCTCGCGAAATCAATAAATTCACGAGAACGGTTGGAAAATCTAGCGGCCATCAAAATGGCCTTGTCACTACTTTCGGGTCGGAGGATATGAAAAGTGCGCTGAGTGGTGCATGGCTTGTTGTAGAGGTAAGTGATAGCCGACAGTGATTTCCCATTGAGGAGGAAGTGGCACTGATAGTGAGATAAACAGAACGTTCCCGAGTCCCTGGAGCTCAAGCGATCAGTTCTTGCGCAGCTTGATGAAATGGCTGATCCAGATACGGTCTTGGCGTCGAATTCGAGTAGTTTTACCATTGGCGAGATTATGAACGAGTTGAGACTTAAACATGAATCAAGATGTATCAGTTTACACTCCTGCAAGTATCCCCCGCCTCTTCGTCTTTTGACAAACGAAAACCTATCATCATATCATAATCTCAAAAATGTTCTAATACCATCGATAGACTGGCCTCCCGAGACTCCAGCGATAGAGCTGATGGGCACTGATATCACAGAGCCAGGTGTAATATCAATGATGATGCGCGAATGCAAAGCCCATGGCTTCAGTCCCTTCCACGTCAAGCGTCCCTCTCGAGGCTACATCTACAACAGAATCTGGGCAGCAATAAAACGCGAATCCCTCTACGTAGCAGCCGAGGGCATCGCAACGCCAGCCGAAATCGACGCAATCTACAAAGATGTGCTAAAAACACCCGTTGGACCCTTTGAACAGATGGATTTGGTGGGATTGGATGTGGTGAGGGATATTGAGGATGTCTATGCGAGGAACAGGGAGGGGTTGCCGGTGGAGCCGAGGAGGTTGCTGGGGGAGATGATTGGGGACGGGAAGTTGGGAGTTAAAACTGGGGAGGGATTTTATAAATATTAGTGATTTGAAGAGTTGTAGATATCGGCTTGCCGGCACCGAAAAATCAGCTTATAGCATGGTAAATCCAAGAAGCGAGGATGGGAATCGATCCTTGTAAGCGAGGGTGCGTAAAAACAGAGCGATAGATACCAGAGTTTTTCTCAGCCATGATCTTATTCTCAAAAGAATATTTTTGACACTTATACAATTCACAAAATCTTTCAACAACCTGACAGTCCTTTTAGAAACCGGCCAAAGCAAAGAAACGAGACGTTTGCGTGCAATTCCAGAAGATGCGGCGGCTCTTCCTCCGATGCCATCCACCTTCCTCTTCCAACCGAACTTGCGGAGTCGCAGCAATACAATCCACAAATAATTCCCCATTCTCTCACCCGCTTTCAACCTTCCCAAAATTCTTCCGTATCTTCATTTTTAAAGTTTATTCGGCAATCGATCGCGACATGCAACAATACTTCCATTTCCAACTTCGTTTCGGTACTTGAGGTGGACGATGTCGTGTTTGCGGTTGGGTTGCCGGGATTCGGCACGTGGTCTGCACGTGGTTGTGTTGTATTGATGTGGAAGGGAAATGAGGATGAGGCGAAGTTATTGGAGACGAGAATGCAAGGTGGATTGTGGTGGATTGAAATTCTGTTGCTAAGCTTCAGGATGTGGCAGTGTGGTGGGAGGATTGCGCGGGCAGATTCGTGATGAGGGGTTTCGAAATGATTCTTTTCTTGATTGCGTTTCTTGAGAGGTTTGGGATATCCAATCTGTGAGCAGCACTTGGAAATACAGACAATAACTTTGCATAACACATTTTAAGTGAAAAAATTGTTAGTAACTTGCCGTATATCTTGTACCTGCAGAGCTCATCACAAGGTTAGCGACTTCAGATATCTCCATCAAAATCTGTAGCATTATATTTTCCAACTCTCCACTCTTTCCTAGATACATCATGCTATACTCGCAGATACAATGCTCCGCCATAAAAGTAGATATATATACCAAACTTCACTTTGCTTATCATAATGCTACACCAAGACAGTAAAAACGTAGAATCGCAATAAAGGAAACCCGCTCCAAACGCCGCGCTAAGAAAATGCCGAACCTCTGTTCTTCCTCCTTCCTCACGTTCCCGATTCCCTACCTATAGCCCTCAGACCTCATCGCCCCTGCACTCCTCGGATTCATGAACCTGTCCCCTTGTCTATCTCGGCCATCCATCCCCCAGCAGTCGACGGCGTACCAATATACTTAGTATCAACCGCACTCCTCCCCCCATCCCCATCCATCCCCACCCCCGCTCCCTGATAACCACTCTCATCCCACAGCTCCCTCCTCGTCTCCGTCCCCGTCGGCATCTCCGCCACCCCATCATAACCCCCGTGCCCAACCTCTATGGGTCCCCTCTGCCTCGCCGCCTTATACCGGTCCGGCACCTCCGTCGTGAACTCGCTCGGAGACTTGCTTTCCGCTTGGGTATATGCTTGTATATTCGTTTGATGTAGGGATTTCTCTGCCCGGATGCGCTTTTTGCGTTCTAGGAAGAAGAAGATGAAGGTGGCGAGGAGGAGAACGCTTAGTGGGACGGCGATGCCTACGCCGAGGGCTGTGGGGGAGACACCCGTTTTCGTTGTTGACGCGGCTGCTGCTGCTGCTGCGGAGGTAGTTGTAGTGGGGTTGGACGACGTTGAGGATGGCGGTAATGTGGATGTTGAGCTTGATGTTGAACTTGAGGATGAGCTTGAGCTGGTTGATGTTACACCGGTGACGCTGGTGACTGCAACGGAATATGCTGCTAGGGTAAAATTCTTTTGCCCACAGTCTGAGGTAGCTCCACTACATACGAAAAGACCTGATCCATTTGGAACTCCAGGGGACTTGATGTATGGATTTTGGCACCAGGATATGATCTGGAAATTACTCAGGCTGGGAGACCCTAAATCAATAGTCAGAATTGAAAATCGGGAATGGGAAAGAGAGTTCGGGGAATCAACATACCTGAGGGCATTTGGGTTGAGTTCTTGCATTCTTGTAGACAGGCCGAGTCTTTCCATGTTCTATCTGTACAGGCTCCGCGATAGAAGAATAATAGTGAGCTCAGGCATAGTCCATTTGCCATACAATTGTCACCATATGCGCAGCAAGAACTTTGTTTTGCCGATGGATCGCATGCTAGCATCGTAGGACCCAAGTTTGTCTTGATTGCTTCCGAACCATCTGGATAATAGCACGTCATTGTTGAACTGCCCAAAGTATTAGAAAACGGCGTTGTATGTAAAGACAGGTTTCTCTCGGAAACCTCTGCAAATGAAGAATGGAGGGACGTGAGGAACAAAAGGCAAATGCATCTGAAAATTGCCAGAATCATTCTGACTTCCGCTTGGGGTCCCAAAAGCCGACCGAGATGAGCCCCCATGGATCATGCCAATGGTAAATCTGCCCTCGGGTCAGAGGCGCTGTACCTGAGAATAAATAATGGTAGCCAATGATAGCCTTGCCCTCGTAATGTTGCTTGCATTGGAGTGGAAAAGCCACCACTCAGAGGCCTGAATAACCGCGTAGGGCTGCGGCAGGGTTTCAGAAGCTGCGACGAGAAGCCCACCTTGTCACCGATGATTCTTAAATCCACGAGATTCAGCTGCATGATTACGGAGTACACGAAATCTGCAAGGCAAAATCTGGAACGTGGATAGATGAAGCTTATTTTCTCGCCATAGTCGATGTCCACTTCGTCGTAGAATAAATTTGCAACCAACAGCTATTCACGAACATTGCGCGCGCTTAAGTTCCCCGAAACCACATGTAAAGTATATCAAAAAATAAAACCAGAATTTGAACCATCTGCGTGAATTTAATGCAATCAAATGAATTCCATAACTTTCAGCTTACATTACTTAAGCCTGTGCGATCCTCGAATGCGTGTGGCTATATGCATGGCCGATGCAACGTGGGTGTGCCTGTTCCCACGCGATGACAGGTCTCTGCACGAGGGCAACTTGGTATCGCACGTTTTATTGATGTCAATATACTACAGAGTGTACACGAAAGGTACGAGAAGCGAGAAATGCTTACGATGCCACTTGGGACCGGTATCATAACATGTGTGCATGGATTCGCACTTGCAAATATCGCAGTCGATGAAAATGCCTGATGGCCTTTACCATGCTTCCACGACGAATGAACAGTTTTGGTATATTGCTTGACGTCCAGCTCCAGCAGATTTTCCAGAGGCCATTCGAAATTTCAAATCTATCAGCCAATCTACTTCTAGTGGAGAGGAGACCTGGCAGAAGCTTGCAACACTGACAGCTGGTCATGTTGATTATCCTTACAGCGGCATAACGGTTTGACATGGTCGAAGTGTCATCATTTCTCCCCGGATGTGTATGATCCTGTCATGCCCGTAGATATTCGACTTCTGTCGAGATTGCCGCGGAACAGCCGCGAAAGCTGAAGAAGCATTGACTTCTCACTGTAAGCAGCCGCTCCTGCGAATGTGTCTGTCCAATTGTCTGTTGCAGAGATCCGATTACGAAGTCTGGGGAGGTTGATCGAAGGAGTGATCTGAAGGAGGCCTCTGGATGGGCTTTGGGTTTGTTGGAATCAAGCTGAGGCGATCGTTCTTTTTGATTGGGTTTGTTCCTTTTCGTCTGATGTCGAGGTGGATGATCGCATGTGCTGAGTTTTCCCGCCATGATTCACACCAAACGCCGACCGCGCTGTGACCATCCCATCACAACACCCTCAAATGTCATCAATCAATCTCCAGTATTGTGTATGGTGCGATGAGGGTCATCGACTGCGGTGGGAGTCTCGACAAAAGCCTCATCGGGCGAAGTTGTTTTGGGTTCAAGCGGGGGCTGGCGAAGTGGAGGCTGTGGAGGATTTGGTGGTCAGGAAATCCATGAGGCTTACGGCTGGTTGGACGGAAAGTTGCTGTTTTTCAAAGAGAGCATTGGGGGTTCATAGCGATGCGACGTGTGTATATTGATTGAGTGAGTGCAAGTTGATCAATCTTGAGTGAAGAGAGGGTTTGGAAAAATGAGCCAGAGGCCGGTGAACATCCAGTGATGCTTACATAATCGACATCAGCTTCATCACGAACCAAACCTCACATAGAATATTTATGAACGTGAACTTCTTAGCAAAGATGTTGGTGTGAGGAGTTTCTATGAATACCTATCATCAAAAGTCTTTTTGTGATATACATAAGCTTGCAGCTTCAGTGTCTTGACACCCACAATTGAGGTCGATCAGCAGAAAGACATGTTTGGGGCTGAATAATTATTTAGGCCTTGGATTGGATTCCCGGACGCATCTTGCGGAAGATTCATTTTCCATGACTGTGATAAGAAATTCAACACCCTCACAATGTTCGAAGACTCCAGCTTCAGTATGAAACCAGTGAGGCAATGCCGATTGTGATTGGCCGATCATCCGATGTGGAGTTTGCGGACATGATTTCGTACCTGCATTAGCTTAGATCTGCTCGTGAGTATCGACAAAACCGGTTAGTGCATCATCCCAAAGAAGCGATCAAGTAGAGTTGAGGCTGAGATAAAGATGTGACGGGCATAACCGTGGGAGTCCCGAATGCACGGGTTTGTCATACACAGGTGTTGGAATTAGTGTAACTCCGTCGGTACCGTGTCGTCAAGTCACATGTTTTGTGCGACTTACTCTTTTGGGAGAAACTCTCGAGCCAAGACTCTCAAATGTCGTCCCTGCATTGATGAGATATGTTGTTTCCGAGCCTTTTACATCTCGTAACTCCGTTCAATGAGTTGATGGAGTTTTGGAAGAGGATGTTCGAGTGGTATATAATAGAAGCTCTCAACCAGCAAAATGATAGCCATCAATCAATTCAGCAATCACTCTCAACATCAACCAACAACAATACTTAAGTATATCTTTCAAACAACCACTTCAACTCCAGCAAAATGTTCAAAACTCCTGCCTCGCTCCAAGAGAGCCTTGATAACACCAAAGTCGAATATGTCCAGCTCGGTAAATCCGGTCTTCGTGTCTCCTCGCCCATTCTCGGAACGATGGGAATCGGAAGCAAAGCTTGGATGCAATGGACGATGGAGGAAGAGGAAGGATTGCAAGTTCTGAAAGCCGCTTGGGACAGAGGTAAGTTGGAGAGCGACGTCTATATCAACGCCTGAGACTGATCTGAGAATAGGTCTCACAACCTGGGATACTGCCAACGTATACTCGAGCGGGCGGAACGAAGAGATTGTCGGAAAAGCAATCAAGGAGTTTGAAATTCCTAGAGAAAAGATTACACTCTTGACTAAAATTCTTGGAACCGTTCCGGAAGAAGCCGGAATTTTCAACTGGTTCTTTGAGCCACAGCTGCAAAAGAGCAAGGACTATGTCAACAAGGGTGGTAAGTTTTTCTCTAGCCTTAATTTGTTGCCTACTGAATTCATGAGCTGACTGTCGATCGTGTAGGACTCTCGCGAGGTGCAATTTTCAAGGCTGTCAACGCCTCGTTGAAGCGCCTAGGAACAGACTACATCGATCTCCTCCAAATCCACAGATTTGACCCCACGGTCCCAATCGAGGAGACAATGAAGGCTCTTCACGATCTCGTCCAATCCGGCAAGGTCAACTACATCGGGGCCAGCTCCATGTGGACATACCAATTTGCCCAAATGCAATTTGTTGCAGAGAAAAATGGCTGGACAAAGTTCATCAGCATGCAGAATCAGTACAATCTGTGCTACCGAGAAGAAGAGCGTGAGATGAACAAATTTTGCAAGGAGACGGGCGTTGGTTTGATCCCATGGTCTCCACTGTGCTCAGGCTTGTTGACAAAGCCATGGGGTGAAGAGACTGCTAGGTCAGCCCAAAGTGCTGCTTTCAGAGGCGGCAACACGGCTGCGGATGAGGCCATCGTCAAGCGTGTTCAGGAGATCGCGGAGAAGAAGGGTTGCAAGATGAGCCAGGTCGCTCTTGCATGGCTGAGAGGAAAGGGTGCAGTGCCGATCGTCGGCTTGAACGATAGCAGGGTCAATCGTCTCGAAGAGGCATGCGCGATTCGCGATCTTTCATTGACAGAGGAGGAGGTGAAGTATCTGGAGGAGCCATATGTTCCAAAACCCGTGGTGGGACATTCTTGAGGTGGAGGAAGTAGTGGAGCAGGAGGGAAGAGCGTGATTGATTGTTGCTGTGTTGGGTAGACATATACAAGAACAACGTGAGAATATCAATCATGACTGAGTAATCCCACTATATCCGTAATGCATCTGGTAAATCCGACGACATCAGATTATGCAAAGATCACGAACAGATGCTCCTTTCCCACTAATACCTCTTGACCTGCCCTGTCCTTTTGTTCGAGATGATATGACCTTTCCAAGTCGCGGGTGTCGTACATGCAAGAAGCGTCGAGTCAAGGTAAACCCCTAATGTGTTCAAATATGTGTGCATCAACTAACGCCTCCTCAGTGCGATGAAGCTCGTCCGGTATGCGAACGATGCCGGAAAGCAAATCTCGAATGCACTCACGATGAGGGTACCAACAAGTTTATCTTCTTGAGCGAGAACGAGTACGCTGTCGGGCGACGAAAACGACCACGAGGACCCAACGTCAAGCCAGGCTCCAGCATCCAACCCCATTCCCAAGCCAGTCTGACATTGGATGAGAGCCAGACCGCATCGATACAGGATGTACAGCCATTTGAAGAACTCGATATTGCACAATTGGCGTCGGTCACACGTGGACTCGACATTCCTTTGGACGATCAAGCATTTACATACTACGCGCAATTATGTCGAGGTTCCACCTGGATTGCCGGAAATCGTAGATAGTCATATGTACGCTGTCGCCAGTAGTTATCAACCTCAAAGCCCAACAGTTCTCAGTCTTGCGCTCTCTGCTGTGTCTCATGCAACATTTGGAAGGTCTCAAAAGAGCAGTGCCATCGTAGCGGCCAGCAACGCCAAGTATGCAAAAGCTCTGTTGAAGACAAACGCTGCCTTGACAGATCCTGTAGAAGCAATG
The DNA here is from genome assembly GCA_020726485.1 of Halenospora varia. NCBI lineage: Eukaryota > Fungi > Ascomycota > Leotiomycetes > Helotiales > Solenopeziaceae > Halenospora > Halenospora varia. The sequence goes on from JAHEWH010000056.1 coordinate 91,147, forward strand.
AATGACGAGGTACTTCTTGCTGTAATGCTGCTGAGCTTCTACGAGAACTCTGTCATGGATAAGACTTCGAATGACTTGGGTAGAGGGCTTCAGGTTATGGCTTCACGGAGCTTTACTCACCACGATGGAGCAATGGCCATGCTTAACTTCCGAAGACAGAAGCATTATCGTTCTGCCCGTAGCGTAGAGCTGGATAAGCTTGTTCGTCGCCAATTGATACGATCACTGCTATTGAGGAGCCAGCCTCTCCCACCATGGCTTCGAAACGGAGCGCAATTTGGCGAGAGTGGGATAGCACTTGCTTTTGACAAATGCATGGTGGTGGGCGCCAAGCTCCGACATCAAGCCAGCAAACTCTTGCACAATACGCCATCTTCACCAACATCAGAAGCGTATGATGAAGTTACAAAACTGCATGACCTTTTCGCAGAAGCTAAAGCTCTAGATGGCCTGATGGCTACTTGGGAAAAGAACTTACCATTGGAGAGCCGATACTCTGTGTACAAGATACACCAGAATGGAGTTGATGAGACCAGCCAAAGGATTTTCGACGTCGAGAATGTCCACGTCTACCCAACCGTCGGCCATGCAGGCATGTGGAACCGCTATCGTACCCTCCGCATTGCTATCAACGATATTATGATCAAAGTCTTGACCAAAATTGGCGGCCCCGAGCCAACGAACATACTATTTCGTGGAGATTGTATCAAGGTACGGATCGAGCACTTGACGGAAGATCTCTGCGCAAGTACTCCATACATGCTTGGCTTGATTGAAACTGGTTACGTGCCACTTGGCGGAGATATGGCAGCATTTACCAAAGCCCCAACACCACTCAAAGAAACCGCCAGCGCAACCATAGCATCTCTTATCTGCTGGCCACTCGCCATGACGACTATGATACCATCAATACCACAACGACATCGTCAATATCTCAAGGCGCGCTTACTTGATGTGAGTGAGATTGTGGACGATGGTGTGCTAGAAACACTTGCTTCTGGCTCACTGGAAGAATGATATGATGTAGCACTTCGAGGGCAGGACGATCACAATTTATCGGAGAAAAGAAGACCAAAATCAACACAACCACAATAGTTCCTCAATCGAAGTTCTATAAGCCAACTCTGCGTCGAAAGTTGGGAGCAGCGAGGACCACTCACGACAAGGACGATTGCGCGAAGTGAACTAATACTCCAAAGTGTGTCAAATATTAGCGAATTCTTGTCCACCTTCAAAACGCCCATACATGTCCTTAGGTATTAGACGGCCCTTCCTTCTATTGTCGGATGTTAGCCCTAAATATCGAGTCTCATGCATGGAACAGAGGATGACGCATTTGATGGTGCGATTATTTTGTGGATTTCAGGGGTCCCAACTGCCAATTGCAGACAAGCATTTACTGCAGTATGTGGAAAATACCCAGCCAATGCCAAGGCGTGCCCAGATACTGTGGACCTAAGTCTGCGCAACTTCTAACTTACCATCAGCTCACTATCGTCTCAAAACAAATCATGAATCAATTGAAGTTCGATGACTCCACCGCGAGCCTAGGAGAAGCAATATGAAAACATCAACAAATCGCTCACTATTCGCATGTGACATGACGTTCGCATTCCTCCTCGCCATCCGCCGCTTTACCATAGATAAGCGCTGGGTTTCAATCGGATAGCGCCACAGCCCACTGGTGATTACCCCAGACCCACTTCCCCGCACCCCATTCGCAAGCGGGTCTCCATGGTCTCATCAACTCCTCTCCATTCCTCCAATCAATTCACCTCCAATCCAATCACGGCTCCGCCACCGCCGCTTTGAATTGCTTTGTTTGTATGAGAGCGTCGCTAAAACCAATCATAGCATCAGAATTCACTAGACTATCCAATGAGAGGAGGGGTAGTGCTGCTTTGTCCAAGGCTGAGACGCTCCTTCGTATCAGCGACGCGTGATACAAAGCCGAATCGGGCTAGACTGCGGGGAAGCAGGTATTAGGTACACAGCGAGAGGCAGACGTCGTACCATTCACTCAAGTACCTCCCTCTCCCTCCTACTTCATCCTCCTCTTCCCATTTACATCTCCTCCATCACTTCAACTTCAACAGCACAAATTCAAACCACAATCAAAACAAACAACCAATCTCCACTCCACCTCATTAAAATGCCACCCCGCGTCCCCCACGCCCGCACCTTCACCCGCAGCACCGGCGTCGTCGTCGGCCTCGCTGGCACCGCCTCCGCAGCCCCACTCCTCCTCTTCATCCCCGGCTTCGAGGAGCGCCTCGCAGCTCAAGCCGCGAAATGGGGCCCACGATGGAACAGAGGCTTTGCAAAGATGGAGCCAAGGTTCGAACGCGGTTTAGAGAGAGTGAAGTTCGAGCACAGAATCGAGGGCGGTGTTAAGCGGGTTGAGCCGCCTTTGAAGAGAGCTGCTTTGTAAGTTGGATTGATTGATTGAGCGTGGGAAGTATGCTAATGATTTGATGCAGGGCAATCGACCGCAACATCAAGAAGATCGTCCCCAAGAAGGAATGATCTCTCCCTCTTTTACAACAATCAACCACATACGGAACACAAGGCGTTGCACATATGGCGTTACGGGAAACACATTCACATACCAGATGCATAGATCGTAGATGATAGATGATATTTTCATGAGATTGTCGATCGCACGAGTACATTATGGGATAGCCTTTTGGCTTGGGAATATGGGAACTGAGGTGGGAATTGGGATGGGAGGATGAGGGAATGGGATATGGAAGGGTAGTGCTGCTTGCCCGTTGGGATTAAGGAGGTAAATAGCAGCAATACATGATTGTGAATACATTTGATGCTCTTGCGTAATTGGTACAGTGATTGATTAGATATTAGATGCGTTCTCTGAAATCCTTGCGTTGCTGCAGGTGGTCGATTTTGTGATGCAAGGTATTGTCCACAACCATGTGTTTCACCATCACTTGGCTGGTCCGTTCAAATACCCTGCTCACCAGTTGTCATTACATTTAGTGAACAAGTGTTCTGCCTTCAAAGATGACCTCTAAAATGCCCCATATTGTATGCTATATCGTATTTCCATCTCGAGATATTTCACTCTCACTCATGATCAAACAAGCTCGAGCCTGTATCATTTAGCACGATCGTTAGATCGGCGAAGTGTAGTCTCATCTCCATCGCTTCCAACCGTTTCGTAGAAGCGGCGTTGAAACGACGTACTTGGAGCGGGGCTATTGCTTTTTGGAAATGTATTCTCGACTTCTCTCCTTCTGTCGTGTTCGTGAAGGAGGGGGCCGACACTTCTCCATACTGCATAGATGAGCTCTTCCTTGCCTTGACCAGTTGGCTGTTGGTCATGCAGACCAAGTCTCTGTCACCGAGGCTTGTCCGTTATTGAGGCATAGATCAATCAAACGTAAAGGGCAGGACTTTTCAAGTATTCTAATTACCCAGTCCTGACCACATTCCACAACCGGTGCAGTAAGCACTGTTGATAAGATTGAGATGCTCTCAGATTACTTTGTTCCCAATCAAGAATCTGGTTGATCATGATAGGAATTGTATTGCGAAGTTCCCCTGCTTCGACAATTTTGAGACTGCACGCCACGCTCAGAAGGCGATGGAGTATACGGCGAGCCTAGGGATTGTGTAGGCCTTGAACTCGTCGGGCTCGCAGGGTTGAACTGTGCTCCCGACATAAGTATGTCCCTCGAAGGGTTGTAGTCCGGATGTTGATTTATTTGTGCAAAGTCACCTGAATTCACACTTCGATGAGGGGATGGGCGGCTCGGATACTGGGTTGGACTACTGAGTGTACCTGACCCAATTCCTGTACCGACATAGTCTGCCTGCCCGTGTCTAGAGAGGGTGTCGTCAGACGCGATGGGTGAACGTGGAGGTCCGTCCCAGACATCTGAAAGACTGCCGAGGATCATCTTTTTAATATTGCCAGATGCATGTTCGACATCGATGATATCCCTATGTTCAATTAGAGGGAGATCTTTTAATATGGATGAGACTTGACTTACGGCAGCGGTGTACCGTCGGGCTTAGTTAGGTCATTGTCGAGGTATTTAAACTCTTCGGTCGCTTGCCAATCGTCGCCGAACTGAACAAATTGCAGACTTATATCTCGGGCTTCCACCATTTGCTTCAAAGCAGGCTTGTCTTCCCATATTTGAAGACGATTAGCGATACCATGAGCAACTGTTCTCTTATCGTTGATATCCTTCCAGACCCCATCTGTGAAGATTATCAATGTAAGTTTTCTCCTGTACATACCCTTGCCTACGAGGTTCAAGATATCGAACAAGACCTCTCTAATGTCGTCGGAATTCTCTATCTCCTGACCCATATCTCCATGTTTGGGAAGGTTGCGTCGAGGTCGATTAGGACGCATTTCATTGATCTTCTCGACGAATTGATATGGCTCCGTGAACGGGCCAAATTTCTTTGCGGACGATGTAAAGTAGAGCTCCATTCCATTATCGTCTTGCCCGTATAGAAGAGCCACCATGACAGCCACGAGTTCTCTAATCCTATGCCAATGATCTTCCATGGTAGAGCCATTATCAAGGAGGAAAACCTAAAATCCCACGTTAGAAGAATCTCGTTGCGCCGCAGGAAGGGAGGGGAATAGGGGTAACTCGTACCACATCCCTGTCTTTGAAAAATTCATCGTAAAGAGCAGTCTTGAATTGATCGGGTTTGGGTTTTGTAGTCGGTTTTGCACCAACCGAACGCGGGATTGCAAGAGTACTAGGAATCGTGGCTGATGATTGAACGGCCGAAGCATTCTCATGTCTGTTGGATTGTTTAGAGCCTTGGCTCTTGAACAAGTTCCTTAAACCTGAAGATATACTACCATGAGGTTTGTGCGATGGAGTTCGTGTAATTGAAGTGAACCTCTCCACCCGCTTTCCTTTGTGGTCTCCTATAGTTGAAGGAGCTGAAGGCGTCGCAAGTGTGCCATTGTTGGAATGTGCTTCCGTGCGGCGCTGAAGCGGAGATTTGTACTCCCAACCTTGGGTTTCCAACAATTTTAGAGCATCCCAGAAGTCAAAACGCTGGGTATCTTCCGGTTCACCATATGGAGAGGGTTGTCGCTTTTGAGCACCAAAAACCATGGGAGAGCCTGAGGTCATGAGTGACAACTCTCGTTGGCCCACGTTGGACTGGTTCGGCCAGTGTTGAGAGTTAGGATCCTCTCCACGGACCTCATCAGAGAAGGTCGTTGTGAGCAAAGGTGCATGCATGTCAGCCTTGTCATAAGATAATATACCACCAGCCGTAGGGACTGTTTCTAGAGATTGTTGGAATCGTGTTGACTTATATCGGTTGCTTTTTCGAGGTGCCGTGTTCGTCGATGACTTAGACCATTCCTCACCAATTTTTCTCTGCTCTGCGTAGAATGCTACTTTGAAGTATGCAGGAGGCCGATATTCCGTAACAGTCTTAGATTTCTCTGCTCGTTTCAGGGCATTTTGGAGGAGTGATACCAGTTCTTTCGAAGAAACTCTATCTTTGGCTGACGGGAGAAGCATTCTTTTCTCGATCAGACTCAAGATGGACCCGGTAATTCGATCCTGCGCACGAAGACTGTGCTTCAGATATACATGCCATTCAATGACGGCCTCTGATATGGCCTCTTTGTTGTGAAAGCATTCTTCTCCTCGCACGTCTGTCAAGGAGATGCTGCCCCTGTTGCCTATTTCTACGCTTTTGCGAACAAATCGGAATTGTTCAACTCCTCGATTGCCTAAAATGAGCCATGTTGCAGCCTCAGAAAATACGCATCCCAGTGACCAAATATCAAAGCGTTGTGTAATCTTTTGTTTTGGCTCGCACGCTTGTTCCGGGGGCCCTAGTGGATATCAGCAACGACTTACGTATTAGATACTTCAAAGGTCTCACCATAAGCAGCGGTGCTGCCTTTCAGATCTATGACCGGGAGATTGTCAGCATTCCACACAGCCTTTTCTTTTCGGACAAGCTGGGCAAGGCCGGGATCAGCAATCTTCCAAGAACCCTCGCAAAATAATATGTTTTCTGGCTTAATATCGCAATGCCAACTATTTTGGATGTGTCAGCAATCGGGAAAATCAAGCAACAATGTAATCAGTACCCATAATACAAAGTGGGGCTAGAAACATTCTCCGCAGGTAGTTTCATGTTATGGATGTTGTCTAACGCAATGGCGACATGTATAAGCTTTTCCCAAAACCTCATAATGTCGTGCGGGAGAGACGGGGGTGGAATGTTCTCGAAGTATTCGTCGAGATCGAAATTTCCATATTCAAGAAGGAGATAAAATTCCGATTGGTCTGGGGTCAGCTTCAATTCCCAGGAGCCAAGACATTGAACTATCCCTTCCTGGTTCTTAAGTGCTCTATAAGCCTTTTTCTCTTGCTCATAGTCATGTCGTCGGTCGAGGATCTTGAGGGCAAACTCATGATAGTTCTGCTCATCAATCAGAATCAGTTCTCTTACCGGGCAGGAAGTGAAGCGTCTTACAACATGATCTTCCCTCTTATGTGGATCTACCCGTACTTTCTCCAGTATGTGATTGGGGATACATTCGCAGGGAACCTCAATCTGGAAGATCTTCGTCGGGGAATTTGGTTTGATGGGCTCCTTTCGACACACGGGAAAGATTGCTTCTGGTTCGAATACTCTCCCCCCTCAGCATCCAGCAAATCTATCGTACATAGTCGATGTTGGAAATGGCAAAATTGTCTCGCGAAATCTCTATTCTCATCCGAATTCCATCGCCATATGTGTGCCAGCTCCTTGTAGAGGACATCTTCTGCGATGGGAAGTCGGCGGTCCAAGAGGCCTGAGTCCCAAAATTGTCCAATATATTCGCCTTTACCCAAATCCATCAGTATGGTGAAAACCTTGAGCCAGCACCTGTGTCCAGGTTCAATTGCAAGGAGTAATTGATGGATCAGATTCGGAGGGTCGTTGTCTCTATACACCGCCCTTAGGAGCCGTCCAGCATTGCTATTCTTTGGATCATCGTTTGACTGACGTTGATACCATTCCGACAAGCGATTCATAAGAATGAAGGGGCGCGATCGTTCGTGGATGACCGATTCTCTTGTGCACTCCTGAACGACCTGCTTAAATTCCTCGAGAGGGTTCCGACTTTGGACAGCAAAAGGGTGAGGGCCTGGCCCGGGGCCAAGTGTGTTCATGTTGAGCGGTATGTGGTCCTGTGCCATCGGTTTCGCAGGAGATTGGAAGAAAATAGAATGCGCTCGCGCGACACATGTAAGGCTCTGATGCTGTGATCCCCAACACTGCACACAACTGTCAGTCAATTGACAGCCGTATAACTGCTCGTCACAAGTGAGGAGACTTACAGCTTCTTGACTTGTCTCGAGGCTCTAAAAGTAAGAAGGTGGTCATGGGCGACAATCGTGCTGATGTGCGCCGGATCGCACCTGAGTCTGGATGCGTGCTTTTCGACGACCGTCATTTTCAACAGCTTTGCGAACAGAGAGGGGAATGGCAAGGCTGGGACCAGGAGACCGCCACCCTCACTGTTCTGGTTAGCTTGTACATGCTTTTGCCTCCATGCACGGCGGCACGAATGTGCTGGAGTTCATTGGGAAGTCTCTCAACCACATCTCCGGAGCACACATCTTGCATTTCGTTATCATTCCAGGCGCTTGTGGTACTTGAAGATTGAAGACTATTGCGTCAATTGAGGTCAGTAGATTGACAAGATGTCCCGGTACAAACGGAGTTGAGGATGCAAAGCGCTTGAAATCTTGGTGAGGCTTGTTGGTGTTCAGCGCCTGGGGTAGAAACCAGGGGTGTATTTAGGCGTATTTGCCTTGCGCTTTTCTTTCACCTTTCGCGCCTAAAACTATTTTAAAACTAGTTCATTCTCTATCTCTATTAACCATACGCATAGACCTGCCTTTGGAATCGTTTCGAGCGTCTTCCAAGAGAGCAGTCAATTGTACCTACATAGAGCTTTCTTTTTCGGAACGGGCCGCTAGTTCACGCACGTACATTCTTCCAACAAACATCGTGTGAGCAGCTCAAAGAAAATTCTTCATCATTAAATATTCTTACTATAAATCTTACGCTTGATCTTACATTACATCACTTGACACGCAATTAGCTCCCAGCGCCTTTTTTACCCTTTCTTGTGTGACCATCAGCAACACGGGCCAGACGAAATCCTTCTGTTCCGGCTTGAGCTCATTCTCCTAAAACAGGTAAGCAAGCTTTTCCCAAGGCGTGCAACACAAGTCTTCACGTGTTTCCAAAACAGCAGGCATCCTGCGAAGGCAAAGGTGACAACTGTTAAAGGTATGACCACCTGAAACCACCTCTGAAGTGCCAGCGGCGAATAGGATTCCGTGGATATTCCATCTTGTGTTCCGACACCTTGGTATTTTACAACATCAGTACTGAAAAATGTCTTTCCAAGTTAGTGTGACTTCATCCTTCTGCCCAAATGGTATTTAGACTACTTACTGATACGAATGTAGCTGGGAGCAGCGTAAAGGTCATGATGGCAATTACTCTCATATTTATTGCTTCACGCTGAGCCTGCTCTGTCAAGAGTTTCATTTGCTCTGTTGAGTGTGCCTGCAGATGTTGTTGAACCTGTAATTTGTGAGTCGTGTATTATCCATCAACCCATTCGAGGTCTAACTTACTAGGTTTTTTCTATCGGCTGTTATTTTCCCTAGAGTTTTGGCCCGAGCTGAGTGCATTTTGAATTCATGGCGAAAAGCCTGGATTTGTAGTATAAATTCGGAGACAGCCCTCTTGCACTCTGCATTCCTTCTGAGCTCAAAATCCGTGTTCGCCATCAAGCCTCTGTAGAAGCGTTCTAGTGAACCCAAGATGTCCGCGTTGGCTTCTAGCATCATTATGGCCTTGTTCGTCTCATCTTCTTTCTTTTGTACGAAAGAAATATCTTCTGCGCTCGGAATAAAATCGCTAGTCCGAAGCGCATATATCGTCTGCGTATATTAGTACTTGAAAGGCACATGGTATATTCTAGTTGTTGAGCCTTACCTTTTCCTCCAGCACTTGCTCCAGCCATCTTATGTATCCCCTCCAATCCTCTGTGCCCCACTGTGCGAGTAGCAGATGTACGGAAAGACTTGCAATAAAGCTCTTTGCAGGTGTACTAAAGCATTTGTCCTCTGGTCTTCCTTCCGCGCCAGTCAATGTATTGACTCTTTTCTGCAATTCTGATCTGGCGGCCGTCATGATCCACAGCGAAGTTCCTTCAGCCATATCGAATTGATGGTGAATTGAGGCCTGTCTTGCAGACCACAGCCAATTTTCCTTTTTTGAGTGAGGATATTTTCGAGCTACGCATTTGATATTGTAGCACAATTGGTAGTTCCTCCCACTTAGGGCTAGTTCTTCAAGATTTAGCCCTCTGGCTGAATGTGATAGAAGCACTCTCTCCCTGAATCCGCTAAACCGAAGCTCTACCGCCTCTACCTGATGTCCAAAAACGACAGTGAAGACGGACATGAATTCTATATAACTTGGCATGACTTGGAAATATGTCAGGATCTTAGAAGCCATCTCAAGAGTCACATCTAGATGAGCTTCGCTGGAGGGGGCTTGAAAAAAACTACGCTCGTTAGAAACCTAATACTGTGTACGGAATTGTCATGTTTGGATAACGTACACGAATGTGCATCTGACCGTGGAGCTCGGGGATTTCGCAGCTGGCGATGAGGAAGATGATAAAGATGCTGGTATACTACTAGAAGTATTCTCCTCTGATAATCTTCGAGGAACACTGCTGTTTGCAACTACGGGAGAAGTCACACCGGGGCCTCCAGAAGACCCCCTCCTATCATTGGAGAAGTTATCATCACCGGCTATATTGGAACCTGGGACTGCCAGCCAGCTCAGAAGTTGATCTTCGCTGACAATTTCCCGTCTAACGACTGTAACACATGAGTCGGATGTTCTTGCACATAAGAGACTAACTCGTACCTTCTGCACTCTCGTCTTTCTGAAACTCTATGACTGGTATTTTACCCTTCGAGTAGAACAGGTTCGGTGCATTGGCTTCTAGTATATTGCGAAGTGCTTGAGCTGTCCCGATATTGGGCCCGAGCTTGATGAGACTTAGAGGATATTGGTCTGATTTGTCCCAAGAGCTGCAAAAAAGAGTATTTGAAGTCATGACTAAACCGTCAGAAAAGTTTCGAGAATGAGGATATACAATTCAATTGATAATAGATGTAAAACTTAATGTTAAAGACGACTTCTACGACTTACGCATTATTATATAGAATGTTGCCTTCAAAAAGCCTACTGGAGCCGCCTGACCCCAGAGGAGCCGCCCATCTTCGCGAACACTGCACGATTCCCAAGCCACCTTGTTCCACACCACCTGCATGAATGGCGTACATGTCTGCCGCTTAACTGGGGCCTGACACTCACCGACAATCAGATTACTTTTCCCGTCATGCGCACCAGAGGAGTTTGCTTGTTTCTTCACTGCCACCACGATAAATGATACTGTTGCAAGGCATCTTGTCCATAATTCTTTATTTAAGGACTCGGGACTCTCCGATATTTTCCAACGAATTTTATCGTCAACACAGCCCTATATGTACTCACAACACCAAGAGAATCCAAAGGAGACAAGCAACAAAACTCCGAAACTCCAGCCTCATGCAATCGTTCTGCCCCCAAATTCCCTGGCCTCCAGCCACGACTTTCGCACAGCTTAAATTACACTCGAGGTTACCCTCCGGGCTCCTTCTACTCTCTATAATCATTGCGTAATCTGTAAATCTCGTCCTTCTCCACCTTTTCGCGATGTTCTAGTCAGTCACGACACGTACCGCTCGAGTCACTGAGCTCATATGAATCACTTACATTCGTTAAGGGGCGAGGAACATAGAATACGAAAGAGTCCTTCGCCGAATCCTGACTCATATCAGTGCTGTCTTGAATTGAATGAGATCTCGGACTCACGAAATCTTCGCTGAAGCTGCAACCCGGAAACTTTCTTGAAAGCCAGCCTTGAAGCTTCCACCAATCTAACTCATAACGCTTGTAGTATTCTCTCACCAAGCCTTCGTGACTATCATTCTTGTTGATTTTATAGCTTTGCGTTCGACCTCTTATGACATAGTGTGGCTCATCACCTCCATTGTCATCAGTTGAAGGCCGAGTATTTGTATTCTGAGGCTGTCGACTCCCGCTTGAGCCGGAAGATGTTCCAAATGGCGGCATCGTGGACTTTATTGTTGAATTCGTGGTAGGCAGATTCAAAGTCAAAACTTCACGCACAGTTTGCTGCTGAGGAAGTAGAATTACACTTTGGAATTGTTTGGTCAGAGCCGAGCCTTGTTCTCATAGTGAGGCAAGAACCGCCCTGCGATCAGGCAGCCGCGGCTCAACTCTGACAACTCAGAGGGGGAGCTGCCTCGAACAAGATGAACATTTCTGCAGAATGCTGCATAAATTTAACAACTTCTGATAGGCCTTACCCTTCGCTTCTGGAGTCGCAGATTGGTGTGGTGTGACAGCGTCCAGTGTTTCAATGCAAGACGACGAATCGGGCTCAGCAAAGTGACTCGGCTCCATTTCCCGACACCGGCTCGCGATGCCTCTGGCAGCCTTGCACAATTATCCAACTTTAAGCCTCAGACATCCCTATATATGTACATATCCTTTCTTTTGTGGTCTTTAGAATTCGAATCCGTTGTGCCCTACCCACTATCGCTCTGTATTTTCATGAGAACACCCATTCTAGAATCTAGATTGGAGAACACCTTCTCCCAAAATGCCCACCTCTCCCTTCTTCCACCTAACATCATCTCAGCTGGAGACCCCTCTGTCGATACCAACATGAACGGACCCGATAAGAAGTCTCATCTATGATGAAGCTTGCTCCTTCACTCTCACTTGCTCCCCTTTCTGACTCGCTTATGATTACCCTCTCGTCACTTGCAGCTTCTGCATTCAACTTGACATGCACGCCCAATTGTACCATTTCACAAATAGCTTCAACTTCAAACTGTGATTGCCTACCTATGTAGGAGAGGATATGCCGAATCCAAGCCACATATTTGTCGAGGGATATGAGTGGTACGTTGTCATAATCACTACGTAACTTCATGGTATGTACTATTGTCTAACATTACATAACCTATATTTGAGATTGAATGGGTTGTGCCAGATTCGTGTTTGTTATTGATTTCTTCTTTATGAGTTTCAAAAATCGGGGCGCTAGCGGAAACTCCTGTCCAAATAGCGTATTCCTCAAAGTCATACTATACAATTTCAACATTGTCCAGCTCAATGTTTCATATGAATTATATGGAGTGTTATTTTCCCGCTGATTAGTACTATTGGTACTGTACTGCCAGCACGGTTTGGTTGGTGCGGATTTACGATGCGGCCGATGCCATATAAACTCTGGAACACAACATATATTCTGGCCTTTAGCCGGTGGGTATTTTCAAGCTAATTATCAATCAACGAATTGACAAGATGACGGGACATAGCTCACCAATACTGCAATCGCAACCTAACAAGACGGTTTCTTGCGCAGGCGAATCTTCCCAAGCAAAAGCACGTCGCGACAGACTCGCAACACACGTGTATCAAGCATACGACGGAAGTAATCCCGATAAAGCACCAATTGCTAATAATGGCGCTTTTGAACACTCTCCTGAAGATGTACAACAAGCATTCTCCTCCACAGGTCTCGTGTCGCCATTATCGCCAACATCTCCCTTGAATCGCACAAGATCCGACGTTAGCCCTACACACGTTCCTCGCGAACATAGTCTTTCAAGTTGCTCCTAGCACTTCGCCTCAAGCAGTTGACTTGGCACATGCGCTAGAAGCTGTACCTCGTGACAACTTACCACCAGAATTGCCTACTTCGCCCACCGACCCAGAAAAGGACGAGATATCGACCGACATTGCAAATACCGAAAGAAGAATATTTGATTTAAAAAGAAAGACTTTTTAGACCACAGCAGCCGTTGCAACGATCCTTATCATAGCAGCAACTATCGCGTCGGAGGCACAGTAAGAAATAACACTCCCAGACAAAAGCAAAAATGGTCTTCTCTGCCCAAACCTTCAAAAACGCAAACCTAACCGGTCGCTCCCAAGTGTTCTACCAAACCGGCCTCTACCACCTCACCTTCCGAGCCCGTTCCTACCACTGGATCCCAGGAAAATACGACGACGACGTCCTTTGGTGCTCGATCTCCTTCTGCCAAGGAGACCATCAGATCGGTTGGTGGTGGAGCGATGATCATATTGGACAGCAACGTCAGTGGAGTGGATGGGAATATGGTGATAGTTTGGTGATTGGATGTGCGAATAATTTTGCGGATTATAGTTGTCCGGGGCCGTTGGCGACGAATACTGCTGCGATGATGCCGGTTATTAAAGTGAGTCAGACGCCGAAGGCAGCTACGGAGACGAATTTGCCTGTTGCTATGAACAGGGAGGGATCGAGTTCAGGATCAGCGATTCAGTCGTCGACCTTTCAGACGTCAGTTTCTCAGACTTCAGTTGCTATTTAGGCGTGGGCATGAGTTGCAAACATTGGAACCAAAGGTGATGGAGATGGAAGCGCAACAGTGGTTTGATCGAGCTTATTTATTAGATCGGCTATTGATGGTATAATTTCCATTGAGAAGCAAGAAAACTTCAACCGTCCTCTGCGCGCAAGTTCCCGCTCACCGAAATGATTGCTCGCGTAGGGCTCTGCGAGACCTATGTCTATTTCTTCGGAGGAGACAGAAACACGACTTAAGAAATGTTCAAGGTGTGAGAGTGGCGCGCACTTGGGAGTTATCCGACTGTGCAAATTGTGAATGTCGTTTAAAAGATTCAAAAGCGTGCTCTTCTCCGCTCTAGAGGGACTTTCAACATCCCTCAAGTTAGAACCGACACTCGGACCTCATCTCAGCATCAAAAAATTCGAGAGCCCGGATATCCTGTCCCGTCGAAGTCTTCTCACTCGCATTCACCATTTCCAGGTCCTCAATACCCAGCCTTGACTTCTCAACTGGTTCACCCGGCAGCGAACTCCTCGGAATGTCGCCCCTTTCCTTCCAAGCGTCCAATTGATAGAATCTCAACATCCTATTCAAATCATGCCACGCTCTCTCGGGATCATTCAAAACCTCAAGAGCACATACATTGATGAAACCTTTGAGTGTGAGGCAAGGCATGGGCGTAGAGTGAGGGCAGAAACCAGCGAGACCAAAGACATTGGTGAATGCGGTACTAAGAGTAGAGCGAGATGGGATAGTTGAGGAAGGGGGTTTAGGGGGACGTTGAAGAAGAGTGTGGTCAATCGAATATACTTGGAAAGTAGATAGGAGCACTGCGTCCGCCGTGGCTTCTTTGTTTTTACTGCTGGTGTTTATGTATGTGTTTTTCCCTGGAAGCTTTGTTAGCGAAAGGTGTTGGACGCGGTATGTATGGGGTTAATTTAAATAAGAGTAAATTACATTGAGGAATTGAGAAAATGAAAGTCAGCAGAACGAGGAAGTTCATCATCGCACATGTTGATCAACAATAGAATATCTCTGATAAGGTCATCGAAGCGATAGAAGATCAACTACCCTCCATTAAATGAGATCGACAGAACAAAAAAGAGGGTGTCTCACAAACGTTATGCTCCAGTGGGCATCCTTGAGCCTCCTGGAAAGCAGAATATGACTCCGGCGTCAAACATCCACAATGTGAGGAATCCAAATAATGGAACACCTCTCGCATCAAAGCTGCATAAGTAGGTGAAGGAGTCCAATCCGAATTGAAAAATGGCATCCATCCACTGTTCTCATGGGAAGATTTCTGTGGCGGTACTGCAATTGTCTCTATGGCATTGGTAGGTTCGTACTGTCGGCAATTGGCTGGATCATGCAGTTGGTATGGGCGATGATGGGCATGACAGGAGTGGGTTCGAGCCGGCAGAGTAGGGAAGCTCGTCTGCCATGGGCGTTGTTGGGTCGTGCTTGGGTTGTCTGCATTGTGATTATTGTGGGAAGGGATTACGCTGTTAACTCCACTTAGACGTATAAGTGTCGTAGGATGTCGTGCGGAATGGTCGCCCGTGGCTTCGCCCAAAATAGCGCAATTCGCACAAGAATTGTAATTTGGACAGATCTGACACTCGATTCTTGCTTTTCGAGATGGAATAGTTTCCTTGCAACCACCACAAATATATTCGGATGACATCGTGGGAAGGACCGCTTGCTTCCAGTATTGAATAATTTGACAAAAAATATCAATTTTTATGAACTACACCTGAGAAGAAGTTGCGAATGACTGGGAAGTGTTATAGAGTACCCACTTTTCTGCTGATGATGATTACCAATCAAGCAAAAGCTTGGCTTACCAGCAAGGGAACACTTTTGTTTTCCTCCTGGCCTGTGGAATGTAAAATTTAATGCGCTCCTCTTATCTCTTGAGTAGAAAACCACTATTACACCTTCGTTCGTTGTTTCCAAAGTCAAGTTTGCTTATAAGAGCAGTAACATGGAGATGCTTCGCTAATTTCAGGCTTCATTGCCCCGCAATTATCCCGCTGACATCTCTCTTAAACCCTCCCAAAAACTTTCACAACACTTCATCGTGGTATTAAGCTACAGTTACATCGCTAGCGAAAATCAGATGTGCAATGGCTTTTAGCTTTGATTGCTTGCTTTGATAAAATATTTTGCCGAAAAATAACATACCGCTCGTTCTCCTTTCCACGATATTTCGAACATTTCCGAGAACAGAAGTTTACGCTTGTTCAATGTATAGCTATATTCTTGTTTTGAGTTCCGAGATATATGGGTCCGAAATCGGCCTCACTTTCGAACCTGCATGCAGCGTCAGGGAATGTTGTATGCATCACGGTATCATCTTCGTTTAAGTACACTCCATCACCTTGCTTTTCAGATAATTCACCCACACTTTTTCTTGCGACGATTCGTAACTTTCTTATCTCGACAACAGCGACTGGATAGATTATGGATTCTATTGAGAAGAGCAACGAAAAGATTTCAGGTCCACCTGGAGTTTTCGAGTCAAAAGACCCCAAGTCATTGATCGCACCTGAAAAGGGTGACTTAGCGTCTGTGCCACCATATTCAACATTCACGAAAGCGGAGAAACGACTGATATGCTTTTTGATTGCATTCGCAGGGATGTTTTCCCCTCTAAGCAGCTTCATTTACTATCCGGCAATCACATCACTTTCAAAAGACCTTCATGTCTCGATTGAATTAATCAATCTCACGATCACATCATACATGGTGGTTTCGGGCATTGCTCCAGCGATCATTAGTGACTTAGCTGATATAACAGGTCGTCGCTGGGTGTACATTCTGACCTTGTTAATTTACTGCTTTGCTGACGTGGGATTGGCATTGCAGCGAAGCTGGCCGGCTTTGTTGGTGCTAAGGATGGTGCAGAGCTTGGGGATTTCCGGTACGGTCGTCACGTCAATAGTATCGAGGTCAATATATTCAAGTTAATAACAGCTACAATTTCTATCGCATTTGGAGTCGTAGCGGATATTGCAACCCCAGCTGAACGCGGATCTTTTGTAGGGGTAGTTCTCTGTGGGTAAGTCATCTTCTAAAGTCAATCACGAGTCACAATGGAAACTGAATCATACTTGCTTATAGTCCAAATGTTGCTCCTAGCTTAGGCCCTGTTTTGGGAGGTGCCCTCTCCCAGCACGCTGGTTGGTGGTGGATATTTTGGCTTCTGGCGCTTCTATCCGCTTTCTGTCTCTTACTGATAGTTCTTTTTCTGCCGGAAACCTCGCGGATGATTGTTGGCAATGGCAGTGGCGCGATTTCATGGTACCATCAGACAACTTTCTCTCTCGTAAGAAAATGGAGACACGACAAGTCACATCACAAAAGCGAAGACAATCCCAGGCGAAAGTGTCACATACCAAATCCAATCGCCTGCTTAAAACTATTATTTCATCGAAGTACGGCACTCATAGTTTTGGTCAACGGGATCTTCTATATGACCTATGGTTGCATCCAAGCATCGATGTCTACCTTATTCATTCAGCTCTATGGGTTCAACCAACTTCAGGCTGGGTTGATATACCTGCCATTTGGCGCTGGCTGCGCCATTGCGTCTTTTCTTTCAGGTAAGTTTCATCTGCACGTATTTGAAGTCGAGTCGGAAGCAAGAAAGATGGTCTAAAGACTCCAGGACACATCATGAACTGGGATTATCGTCGCACCGCCAGAAATCACGGTCTAGTCATTGACAAAGTAGCGGGAGATGATATGGCAAAATTCCCGATCGAGAAAGCGAGATATCGAAGTATTTTGTATCCGGTGATTATGAGTAGTTGTTGTATTGTGGGATATGGTTGGGCACTTCATACTCGTACAGTAAGTAGAGTCTCTCACCCAATCGTCACGAGCTTGCAAGTTAAGCCCTCAAAGACAGTAGCTGTGCCATTGATCCTTCAGTTCTTGATTGGAGGAACAATATCTGTTGTCTTCAACGTAAGTCAAAAAGAGTCTGAATAAACCCTTATTTCACAGCTAAGTAATATTAGATGTGTGGCACGTTGCTTGTGGACCTCCATCCAAAATCTCCCGCTAGTGCACAAGCTGCAATTAATATAGCTCGTTGCAGTCTATCTGCAGGTGGTCTAGCTTTGCTACAAGTTGTGATCGATGGTGTTGGCGTGGGCTGGTGCTTCACCCTTTTTGCAGGGCTATGCTTGAGCATGCTATTGCCAATTTGGGCTGTGCAGAGATTTGGGATGATATGGAGAAAAGCTATGATTGGTGCATGAGATTGCTAATATTTAGGGCATTGAACTTTAGGTAATTTCCCCCCATCGATCGCTGAATTCTAGCCCTCGCCCTCACTAAAGCCTCGCAGCTTCAGGCTTTGATACCCCGCAATTGCCTTGCCAAAAGCACTTCCAACTGCAATCCAACACTTCAACATAATTGCCATCCAGAGCACAAATTCACTTTTGTTTTGGGTTTTCTATGTAGTATCAAGAAATTAGCTTTTATGTAACAGGATCTTTGGTTAGATGGGGTCATATAGTGAAGCAGCCCACAAGTAGCGTCACGACGGACATGATCATAACAATATATAATTATGTTGCTGAGCTTTAGAAATACATAATAATTGGCAATATTTTCGTTCTACTAGTTGTCCGTTGTGATATTGTGGGAGGGTTGGAATCAACCACACCAAGATCACAGGAACAAGAACAGGATCTGATGCGTAGAGAGAGAAGTTATAAAGAAGGGCACAAAAACCCGTGTTATATAAAAGAGTTGTTAAGAGAATGTGTATTTATATTATAAAGTTGTGTTGTGGTGAAAAGATGGTGATCTCTGTCTGCACAGAAAATTCCAGCCATGTTATACTCGCATGCGCATCACGTGCAAGTCATGTGATCCCCACCACATCCGTCCCCCCTCCATTTACTACTCGCCCCGAGTAGCTTGAGTAAAAGCAACAAGTGTAGTACAGAATAAACAAGTGTTTTTAGAAGAAAGAAAGGAGAGAAAAAACATGCAAGCAAAATAAGTACCCAAGTCAGGTGACTCCGCTCCAACCTCCTTCTGTTGATATTGAATATAACTTCAACTTCAACTTTAACTTCAAACGACGTCATATCAAGGGAGTATGAGTCACACCCAGGCAGATATATATATTCCTTCCACCTCCTTCTTTCCTCCGTCAACTTTCCTTTTATTAACAACTTCATATATCGACGCTTCATTCCAACAAGGCCTTTGACCTTGACTCTCAATTGACACAGAGTTGTAGCGATAACAACCATTTCTGCTGAGTTCCTTCCTTCTATCGATCGCACCGTCACATGTTGACTTCTCTGTGGTAGATCTGCACCAAACCTCAACTTCGAACTTGCCTCCTCTTACACATCAACACGCATAACAGGATCGACACATAATTGGAGGATGGGCATATTGTTGAAGGAGGAAGGATAATAGTGGACTGCGGAGGATGGCAAACTGATAAATCCAATCCTGCTAAGTACCGCCTTCCTCTTCCAATTGACTCAAATTTGACCTTCAAGCTAGGTTCCGATCTCCCTCAATATTTATCAACACACAAATGGATCGACACATAATTGGAGGATGGGCATATGGCTGAAAGTTGGATGTCATGCGACAGAATAAGATCCAGCTAAGTCTCCCTTCCCTTATAATGGCCGCCTATTGACATTGTGAAGTTCCACATTTGACATTTGGCTTCCTTTGATGATTGCGACAGCACATCTCCACAAACACACACACATTCTGGGTGGGTGGGTGAAGGCATAGAGAAGTTTCCCCCTCCTTCTTCCCTTTCTTTCCGTGGTTGTATCTGCTTAAGCTGATAGATCTGATGGCCTCCTGGATTCTGGACTCTGGATTTGACAACACAACCAATTCCCTGGACTCTGGAATCTGGACTTCCCTTTTTCTTTCTTTTGTATTTAGTTTTGCATTACCGTTTCTAGGTCCTAGTGGATCTCCGTTCCTTTTTGTTGTGGGCACAGGATCTGTGGGCATTCGAGCTATTGTGGGTCTTGAGGGCTTTAGCAGTCGCCGAGATTTTGTAGAAAGGCCTTTTGAGCTCTCAAAAATAGGCTTCTTGCCTTAGGCGTAGAGTTGAAATTCAAATGGTTGACCTATAGATCTTGGAGGCTGCCTTCAATGTCATATTCCGTGGGTTTTTGAGCTTTCTGAGAGGGTAACCTCTCACCATCACATTTTTGTGGGCTTTTGACTTTTGTGCACTGCCTTGGCGTGTTCTGGCTGTTCTACCTTTCCTCCCTGAGCCTCAGGTGCCTAGGCCACAGCTACTGCCCCCAGCCAAGAAGTGGGGTGAATGAATTGTGCGCGTCCTGGCCTGAAAGACAGAGATAGGGGAATTGTGTTCTGGCTTAGTTTCACGTTGCCAAGTGCAACACTAGCTTCTACATGATAGAAGCGTCTTGATTGACCTTCCCCCTAAAAAGGGAAGGGAGTGCAGCTTTGGCTGCCTCAAGGCCAAGAATTCGTTCTGCTTGCGGGGCTTTTCTAGGCTTTGATTATTCTTCGTCGCTGCCAGCAAAAACAGCATATTGTGCCCTTTGTTCTGCTATTAGCATTGGTGGCTGAATCGTAAATTTGTTGTTCCATTCGTTGTCGTCTGCCATAGAATCGCTTTCCGATCCTGAAGTGTCGCTTCTGGCTTCTGAAACTTCGTCGTCAGGAGAGTAAAAGTATCGTTGTCGTTCAAAGAAGAGCTTAAGCCTGCTTCCTGAAAAGGTTCCTCTCAGAAGCACTCCATCGGGTCCAAGTTCTTTCAATCCGTAGTACCCCTTCTCCTGATTCGCAGAAGCGATCTGGTATGGCCCCAGCCATCTAAAGTCTAATTTCCTGCTTGAAGACATGTCTATTTCTCTGGTTGAATCATGTCGTAGCACAATATCTCCCTCTCTCAGGGGTCTTGTCCTGATATTATGTCTTGCATCAAAGGCTTCTTTTCCTTCTTGCCGTCGTCTTGTCTTGTGGTAAATGGCCTCGTCAGCGTCTTGCTCCCGCAATTGGAATTGTCTTGCTCTAAGTTCAATGAGTTTTGCTCTGTTGGTAATTTCTTCCGTGAACAGAGTCCTCCAAGTCGGTACTCTTGATTCGATAGGCAAAATCGGTTCTCTTCCATAAACCATATAGAAAGGTGTATACCCAGTAGGTCCATGAACCGTAGTTCGGTCAGCAAACAGTACTGCCGTTAAGTTGACTGTCCAGTCGCCT